>JABSTR010001308.1:0-451009 GCA_013339765.2 Haemaphysalis longicornis | reverse complement strand
ATCCGCACCGTCTTCCTCAGCAACCTGGCCTACGACGTGGAGGACAGCCAGATCACGGACGCCTTCAAGGAGGTGGGTAGCGGGGGATGGGGCACTGACTATGGGGGTGCAGCCCAATCACGAGTGGCGCAGAGGGAAGAGAAAGAAGAGGTAGGACTAAGGGTGAACATCTCTGGAGAAGCGTGGCTGAAGGTTGAGGGCATGAAGTGAACAGGGAACTTGGCCGCTGGGTTCTCTTGGGCAGTCCTGGGGGCGGTGATGGCAGTGATGTTACGTACTGTCAGCACTGACACACTACCAAGCATGCGACTCTAGTAAAGCTTGTTCTTGGGCCAGTTGGCATTGGTGCGGGCTTAAACGGAGAGCGAACAGAGTGGGTGGTGTGCCCACCACCCGTTCTGTGTTCGTTTTCTGTGTTGCGTGTTTGGCCCTCATATATTTCAGCGCCCTCCGTTAAAATGTGTCGCCCTAGTTGTCAAGCAAGGAGCTTAGCAGGCAAGCGGGGGGCAAATGGGCACACGGGCGCCTAGCGCTGACACAGCGGGCAAGCAGCAACAGCCTGGGCGAAATTTTGCATCTAGACACTCTTTTTAAAAAAGACGACTCCCTTGCACGGATAGCACACAAAGATGGAATCTCGTTGTCTATCCGTTTTGGAACTATGGTTGTTAAAAACACTTGCCTGGCTCCTTTTTCCATCCAAAATAGAAGTCAGCCGTGTGGGTACTTATTAACTCTTTCAGTACGGCGCCATAGGCCATCGGACGCCGGAGTTTGATGATTTCAAACGTCCCGCGAAAGCTAAAAACTAGGGGTGTGCGAATATTCAAAACTTCGAATATTCGATTCGAATTTTTTGGTATTCGATTCGATTCGAATGACACTTTTATTGCTCGAAGTATTCGAACCACCCAAAACTAAAAAAAAAATAAATTCAGAGCGTGTCTCAGCAGCAAAGTTGCGAAGCATGTACACGGCGAACGGTACGTGCTTTCGCAGACTGTATCGGTGTTATTCGTAGTTACAGTGGACTCTCGATGATACGATTCTGGGGGTGCGAATTTCGGGATTATGCGAATTTCCGAAAAGTCCCGGCGAAATTGCTTGTTTGCAATGGGAAAAATTTCGGCTGTTAGGAACGGACCTGCGCCGCCCGGCGGCAGATACGAACAAGCCGGCGAGGCACCCGACTGCCGAACGAGCAAGTGACGGCTCTCGCTCCCCTGTTTGTCACTCTTTCTCCAGAAACGGCCGGGCTGTTTTTTTTCTGCTCGCGAAAACGCTCTGCGCACGCCCAACGTGCGCTGACAAAACCGCCGCGAAACCACCCCACGCTGCGCGCGGGGCGGCCGGCGGCGTCAACATGGCGTCTGCTCCAGCCGCGAAGTGGCGGTGGCGCTCGAGCGACCGCTTCTAACCGCTCTTTAAAATGCCGCTCAATGGAGACACGAAGTTGATTGTGCGGTAAAGGAGCTGATAATGCATGCGAAAACGGTACTATAAAACATCATCCGCGCCGCTAGAAAGCGCCCAAAAATATTTGCCGGGGTGCTAAGCCTAACCATCTCCGGCGGAGCCAAGCCGGCTGTCTCGATCTCATCGCAAGTAGTGAGGCTCCTCCATTCTGCCGCGTGCGTCGTGCGTCATTTTCTGACCAGGTAGGTGCTACTGCGGGCGCGAAATGGTTGATGCGGGCGTGAAAATACAGCGCTCGCAGAGCCGAGGCGTGCGAATCGCGTGCAAAAACGCACCATGCGGTTCACGCTTGACTGTTGCGGCGTGTAGCACAGCGAGTGAGGAGACGAGCGTGAAGCTTTACGTGCTCCAGAAAGGACTGCTTTGCGACATGGGGTTTAAAAAAAGCAGAAAAAGTCACGAATTTCTTCACGCGAAAGTAAGAAAAGAAATAAACGGAAACTTTTTTCAGCGCTCAATTTCTTGGTCTGTGTTGGTTCATTCGAATTTCGGATGATACGAATATTTTTTCGCGGTCCCGCGAGATTTAGTATCATCGAGATTTTACTGTATCAGCGCGCGGCAATGTGCACGGGCTCGGGCATGCCAGCCACTAGTGTCTCAAGTGAGCGGCTGTTTTCGGTATCTGGTGGAGTCGTGACGAGCAGGAGGTTGTCACTGCTCCCCGAACATGTCGAGCAGTTAACCTTTCTCCATGTTAACATATAAGTGAGTGCAGACCTTAACCTGTTGAGTGCAATGGTATTGTGTAATTCCTAATTTTACTTGGTGTGATTTGTTGTGAACTAAAGTGCAGTTTTTGTGTCTCTAGATGGTGAAAACTTTAATTTTACTAAAAACAATAAGTATTCGTATTCGAAAAATATTCGAAAAATAGTCGATTCGATTCGAACTTTGTTTTTATTATTCGAATTCGATTCGAAATTAAAAAATTGATATTCGCACACCCCTACTAAAAACGGCACCTGGCAGACAACTAACGCCATCTGGCATATTTATTGACAACTCATTTTTCGATTTTATTATGTTTTGTTGATATTTCGCGTGCAGAGACCGCGCCAAGAGGGAAATTTGAACCCGCGGTAGTAGCGAGTTGTGTGAAAACGGCGTCCGCTGTATTTTGGGCTGTATTTATAAACAAAAACGGGCTTCCTATCTGACGACTGCGGCTTTACACATTGATGTGTAGGTCTGGACAACGTACGGTAGGGATATTTTGCCAAATGCGCTGCGTCATATCGCGTTATCACCTTCATGATAGCCTGGCACTCGTGTCAGATTACCGCTACGGTGCGATGTGCGACACTTCTCAAGAGCGCTGGATTTTTTTTTCTGGTTTTTTACGCCTAAAGTGAAAAGGATTTTGTGTCAGAACACAAAAAAGTGCGCTTGGATGCATGACCGACTTACACTTGAGTGGCTTCGAGGAGTTGCACAGCCGTTAGTTCTGCTAGGTTGACGGGCCCCCAAAAATACAAAATTTGGTGTACAGCGTTGATATATATATTGAATCATAGCCAAGAAATCTAGGAACAATTTGTATATCTTAGAATTTCTAAAATAATTTTTAGGCTCATTACAATTGCCTATATACGTTGCGTGTATACTTTTTGTGCATTTTTTTTTATTATTTGACTAATAAACTGTAAGTAATTGTACCTTTCACAAAACTGCTGTTATGTGTTTGTAAGGGCAATCTAGTATAAGCTACAATTCCGCGCATAGCAATGCTAAATGTGTCCACTAGCTCAAGAGAAAAAAATAGTTTTGTGGAAGCACTCAAAATCGGCCGTTTTTCTGCCGTAATGAAAGAGTTAAGCAGCTTTTGCGTGATTGCTTTTCAATATATTGAGATTGGTGGTGCTCTTCCTATGTACATAAAGGGTGTTATCATGTGGCCCATGTTTTGTTCTCAAACTTTGTGAAGTACTTCTTTTATGGTTTATTTCCTTAACTGCTCAATGAATCTGCCATCGGCAGCAATAAGCAATTCGATTCAGCTTCGCAAACGGCTGCATGCAGGGATCAGGTGCTCTTTAGAGATGTTGGCCATTAAGTGAGAAATGACGGCCTTCAGCGAGTCTTTCGCATTATGCGGCTTATTGTTGGCCTCTCTTTCAACGACGCCGCAGACATAGTAGTCGAGCGGATTTAAATCTGGAGAACTAGGAGGCCACAAGTTGGGAGTGACTGGGTCGCAGAAGTTGTCAGCCATGCCACTATTGGGTGACGCAGGCAGTGTGGACTGGAACCGAATCTTGCTGAAAGACATATGGTCTTCCTAGAGCCACTAAGTAAGCTACGCGTAAGAGTAACAACACTGACGCACAGCGGCAGCCATTTTGGTGGTGCCTGATGCCAGGGTGGCCAGCTTTGTGCACCCTGTTGCGGCTGACATTGACGGGCAAAATTGGTCCAGGCGCCGCTTGGCAACCATGACAGCTGTGTTTACTTTTCAAGGATTTAGAGACAGCGCTCCGGTGCGACAGGTCAGGCTTGGCTTGGTTATGCTGGCGTAGCTTATGTAGTGGCTCTAGGTTACACTATAGCCACTAATTTAGCTATGCTTTTCTAGTGGCTGTCACTAGACCACTGTTGTTCTTTCCCAGTGGGAAGCAAAGCAGGCGTTTTTGACGCTGGGCCACTGCCGTTCGTTCCCGGCGGGAAACAAAGCAGGCATTTTCCACTTTCCAGTCGGTTGAAACAGCCCAGTAGAGCAGCATGGCATCGCTACTCGGTTTGGGGGTTTAAAAACTCACTCTCAACATTTCATACAGCCACACCGCGCTCCGAAAATTACGACTTATCGAAGGGCGCGCGTGCGGCTACGCAGAGGCACCAAAATGTCAGCGTCCATGGGTCTTCCGGGGTAAACAAATGTCATGTGACGGGATTTGTCCAGTGGCCGCTGTCGGCGGCATACAACAATGAGAGAAAAGAGTGCCAATACTCTGAAACCTGATCTAGTGGATCTAGGTCTTCCTTTAGAAACACTCTCTATCCAAGGCTCTACAATGGTGGCAAGCACATCTCCGTAACTGGCAGCATTAACACGGAGTCCTGCAAAAAATGTGCGTTGGCATGACGTCACCCTCGTTGCGGACAACAGATAACACCACCGCCGGAGAAATTAGGGGGTTCTGACGATGCCTGACCGCTGACTGTGCTTGTTCCTTTTCACCACAGATGCCACGTTACCGCCACAACACATCGGCTCTATCTGCACCTTGTAAATGAAAGACTTAGATACTTTTAGAAAGGTGGCGATTTCCAAATCGCTGTGATGCGCGGCCAGGGCGATGAGGACTGCATGGCGTTTCATTTTTTGCTTCAACTTGTACACTTCCATCTTTGAACAAACTCTGCAGTATGTATGATAAGGGGTCGACGAACAAGAAGCCGTACACCTAGATGTATATGTTGAGGCTGCTGGTGTCTATGGCGATAAGGAATAGCATTCTCAAATACCTTGCGCACCTGTTAGTTGCAACAATGGCATACTTCTCGGCGTGGTAATCATGTTGGAGGCACTTTCTGGCAAGTTCTGGCATTCCTGTGGTGTAGCCGGGAGGTACTACTTTGAAGCAAGAGTGCTAGCTGCTCAGCGGCTCATTGGCAGATGCAGGGTCTCTGGTAGCCATGGCACACTGATAGCACGGGGTGTGCATGACGGGGGATTATCGCAGTGCCAAGGCGGGTGTGTGATTGGGTACTTGACATTGCAAGTGCTCCTGCTTGCGATGGCTCGTCCGTGTGGAGTTCAATGTATGACTGGCCAAATCTTGTTCACTGCGGCGGGCAGCGCGTGGCTCCGTGCCGAGCGGATTTGCCAACCACATTTGGAACTGTGCAATGCTCAGGGGTGAGACAGCTCCGCATATTGCGCAGTTTTGATACAAATTTGTTTTCCTGCGCCAGGCTGCTCCGAAAGCTTGAGAATTGCAAAAATTGTGCCAAACTGCTCCAAAACCGTCTGAGAGCCAAGTTCAGGCAAAGTGCTCTTCGCCGATTTCTGCCGTGGTTTTGGTTATGGGGGGTGGCTGGGTTTACATTCAGTCGCTTGATCTGGTGCGGAAAGCTGTGCGACTCGAAAGACGGGAGTTCATTCAAAACTACCTGATGCCCGTGAATTCGCTGTGTTTTGGCCTTGAGTGTGAGGCGCGGTGCGTGCTTGAAGTGAAATTTCGAACTTATTGCGGTGTTATAAAACGGTGAGTTATTGCTGTCTTTGACAGCGGGCTTTTGAGCAGCATGAATGGGACAATCAACACTACAGAAGTAGCGGCGCAGGCTACATCTCCGCAAAATGTTCAAGCAGTGTCTGATAGCGGGACGGGCTATTATTGCACGTTAGTAATACAGTTAAACCTCGTTATAACGAGACAGGCTATAACGAAATAATGGATATAACGAGCAAATCGTAATTCCCCTTGAAAGTCCCCATAGAAACCAATGTATTTCAAACCTCGTTTTAACAAGGTAAAATTTGCCCGTTACGGGATATAACGAACAAATTTCGTTGAGAAATCAAATTTTGAGCTAATTTTAAACAGTGCGCAACGCGGATTTGAGACAGTGCGCGACGCGGCAACTGTATTAGCAGTTCAAACTCCCGCCACGCGCGCGAAGCTGGATGGCGCGCCATGCGGACGCTGCGCCCGCGAAGCCATTCCCACCCTCCTCTCGCTGCGCACGGCATGCAGACAATGGGGCCCTTCGATTTACAGTCTCGGACTCACCGCGGGCTCCCCGAGAAGCAGTCCGACGTTCGTTTTCACATGCATCCCTATGGCTTCGGGGAATCCTCGGACTACCCGCGGACTATCCGCGGTGAGTCCGAGAAGAGCCCCAATGCGTCGCTTTCCTCTCCCCCCCTGCCCCCCTCCTCCCCTGTTCGTATCGCCGACGTCGCTGCGTAGTTGCGTGTGTTTTGGCAGTCTTCAGCCTTATCTTTTATCGTACTGCCGCGTGATTCCAACAACGCGAGTGCGACAGGCGGGAAGCGAAAGCTAAAGGCTATCACGCTTGAACAGAAGACGGCTATGATAAAGCCGTCGCATCGGGCGCGAAGGAAGGTAAGGTGCACTCCGTGGTAAGGTGGCAAGAGACTGACGTGTGGACGAGTACGCTGTCCACCATCGTGAGCAACCGAGAGTCCATCGTCAGCGCTGTTGCACGTGGCGTGAAAGGAAGCGCTAAGGACGGCGTCGAAGGCACTAGATGCGGTGGACATGCTGCGCCGCTACTTTGGCGCGCACGAGGGCGGCGAAGATGGCGTGAACATAGCGGCCGCAGCTGAGCGAGCCATCGCTCGCATCAGGAAGGTGCATCAACGTCCAATTACGGACTTCTTCGAGCCAAGTCTGTTTGAAATACGAGTTTTGAACTGCAATAAAGTAGGTTCGTGACTTTTCCTTTTTACCTCCGGAATGTGTTTATTTTACTGACTACCGCCGTGCGGCAAGATGCTATTTCGCCCGCTTTTTGTTTTAGGTAACTACAATGCAAATATTTGCAGTAAATGTCGGCTACGGCTATAACGAAATATTGGCTATAACGAGCAAATCGCGGTGCCCCTTCAATTTCGTTATAACGAGGTTTAACTGTAATGGTTCACCTATCTGCCAAAAGGGAGGTGGCTAAACATACCAACGTTACTCAAATTACGATCGTAGTGAACGTGCGCCATGCGGATTGAAATGAAGGGCTGGTGGGGGGTGCGACGACTGTCACCTCGCTTTGCGCAACTTTTGCCGTGGCTCTGCATTGTGCATAAAGCCACGTCTGCGATTACAAAAATAATAATTTCGGCGATCAAATGATAGTAAAAATGCCTTACGATTGCTTAGTTTTTCAATTCAATAGTTTCAACGGCCCTCCGCGCTATCCATGCATAGAGGCTAAGAATTTAAAAGTGGTAGGAAAAAAGGTAGTGCAGTTCGTATCTTGTGATACTCTGGTAGAAAAAACTTTATTGAAAGGCTGTTTCAGTGTTATGTACGTTCAAAACCGATTAAAAAGTGCACTACCCCCCCCCCCCCCCCTTCCCCTCTTCACACACCCTCGGTGCCAAAAATTTGATTTTTAGGCTCCTAAGGTGACCTAATAAATGTTGTTCTTCTGCTCCAATTTTGATTTGTTAGGCTTCTAAGGTGACATAATAAATGTCGTTCTTCTGCTCCAAATCAAGGTGGTTCTGCTCCAAAATTGAGATTTCACTGCTCCAAAAACTGCTCCCAAATCTGATTCAGCTGTCTCACCCCTGAATGCTGGTTTGGCAGGCAGTGGACTTTGCTCCGTGCGAGAGGGCCGGTGACGCAATTTACCCTGATGTGTGTTCAAATAGGTGCGAAACTACACAACGTGGGTTTGTTATTTGGTGTTAAGTTGGTCTTGGCTGCATTCCCTTCTCCTCGTTAACTTGTTTTCTTGATTGTGTTTGCAATGCAAGGAGGGGGAGGGTGACATAATCAAATCCACTGCACTTCGGTATTCAGTGCCGTGCTGATATCACATGCCCTCGGCTTTTTATGCAGGCACCAAGCTCTGGTTGAGGGCAACCACCCAATGCACTGGAATGCCATGCGTGCCCCTTTCGGGTGCCTCTGTCTCCTCCTCCTCACTGTGTACCCCCCTTTGTGCAGGTTGGGGAAATTGAAGAGCTGCGCCTTGTACGAGACTACAAGGGAAGGTCCAAGGGCTACGCCTACCTAGTCTTCAAGAGCACAGTGAGCGCCACATTGCTACCAACATACAAATGCCTTGGCGCGTTCTTTGAGCTTATCGCTAGGCTCCTGTGCTGGTGCAGTGGCTAGGCCATTCATCCTAAAACAGCGCTTAAAGGAGCCATGAAAAGAAAATACAACTTCGTTTAATTTGAAAGAACTAGGATTCAGTATCTCACTCAGCTCCATTACAGCCACAAAAGATGTTTTTTAACGAAAAAAAAAGCAAGAAGTATTTAAAAACTTCCAAATTTTGTGCCACAGTGACGTGTTTTGAGCAAGAATGACGTTATATGGGCCAACAATAAAACATAATTTTCAATGCGTTAACTGCGCATTAGCATTCAAGTGATGAGGTCAAATGGAACTAGAGGCCCCATTACAGTCGTCCAGTCATGTGTCATCGCGACAGGTCAGTTAGGCGGCCGCCAATCGCACAAACAAGGTTCTGTGACATCATAGAAATGTTGCGGGAAATTGGCTAGGGGGTCGCGACTGCTTCACACGTTTTCTTTATTATCTCCGTTATTTGTTCGAAGATTGCCACGATATACGCATCATTGTTATCGGGACTACGCAGTTTTTCTAATAAACCCAACTTGTATTTTGTCTTCATGGCTCCTTTAACAACACAAGGATGAGGAAAAGGGGACACAAGACGGTGCTGAGCCATACCTCAAGTGCCAGCTGTCAATTCTGTTGGCCTGAGCCATTCCACAACTGTTCTCACAAGGCTGATTTGTCTGTTTATCTTGTGAGGCTCTTCAAGGTCTCTTCTGTGCATTACCTAATAAAAAGAAATAATCAAAGATGCGAAAGGGATCAAGGTAAAGGTGCATTAAACTTGCTAGTGCATGGAACCACACAGCAGTTCCTCCCTGCTGCATTTCTCTGCAAGTGGTGTGGTCAAAGTGCTAAAGTGAGCAAGAGAAATTACAGGATGTCGTTTCACTAAAATGAGTATGAGGGGTGTTGCTGAAGCCAAGAAGTGCTGGCTTGGTTACTGTTGGTTATCTTGTTTTCAGTGTTCATTAATATTTATAATTATTAACAACTTTTTTTGTGAGCATGGGCGTGTGCCATATGTCGGCACACACAGCCGCCGTGTAATGTTTAGTCGCTGCTCATTTTCTTCTACTGCCTTCGGCATCGGCTCATCGATTGTTCCTCTCAATGCTTGTCAGTTTCTGACACGTGTCTTGCACCTGTATACAGTCTACGCCCATTACAACGGACCCCTCTTAATCCAGAAAAAAAAAGACCGCTGTAGCCGAAGTATGCAGTATCCGACCGGAAGGGGGGGGGATATATGAGCGCAAAAGTGGGTACTTTGACCGGCCGGTATTGCATATACACAGTACAGACACTTTGTTCTTTCTACACACCTGCAGCACCTCTGCACAGTGCTTGCGCGAGGGCAAAGAATCTCCTAAACACCATTTCCGAAGCTTAGTATCGGCACTTGGAAAAGGCCTAGCGCATGCGGTCAAGTGTGTAAAGACGCATGATAACCTGAGCAAATAAAGCAAGAATATAACTAGGAGCAGTTAATAACCAGCTATGAAAATCAGTCGTGGCCATCAGAATTAGCCAGGCTATTTTAAATCCCTTTGTGACGAGGCAGGTTTACTCGAAACCCTTTGTCAAACAAATTGGATCGCTGCCTAACGTTCCCCCTAGGCAGCTTCCACGTTTTTATGATTTTAGTCAGGTCATTGAAACAGCTGATACGAAATAACCTTATGAAGGACAGCTGTGAAATCAAAAGTTCGACCAATTGGACTGCGCACAGCCACCGGCAGATTTGCTAGATTTGCTTACAGTGGATGGGAACCAACCCCCCCCCCTTAGTTGAGGCATTTCTTAACTTTTTCACAGGAACAACAGATGCGTGGGAATAATAAAGACTGAACTTCACTGAACCCGACTTCTTTATTACATAAAAAAACTGTGACAAGGGCAGACTTGTCATGGCAACCCGTGTCGCACGCTCGACTTGGCGGCAGAAGTCGAGAGGCGTGTTGCGGACTAATAACAATACTGCTCTTGTGCTGTTCGGTTAATCCGAAATGCCTTGCACTCCCCGTGGACTTTGTATTAACGGGAGTCAACTGTAGCAGGGGTTTCAGGGCTCATTGTTCAGCAAAACTGCACTTTTATGACGCGCCATGAGGGGCAGATGAGATTTAAGTCATCACTATGTGCAGGTTCGATGAAATGAGACTTGATGTGATTTCTGGTCAAAATGGTTGTGTGCTGAATGCATGCATGTGAACTGGTGTAACGTACCTTTGTGCATAAATCAAGCATCGTGCTCTGCAGAGCAAGGGTTGACCTTCTGCGCAACCACTTCCCAGCGCTCCTTATGTTTCACACTTTCATTGTAATGCGTGGTAGTGTAGGCCAAGCAGTCTACAATCATCAGCTGTTTTGTTGGCAAGACAACAAATAGGCAAGGGTGCTTGCTACTGCACATCGTTTCCTCAGATGTGACAAAATGCCCACCCAGCTCTTGAGTCTTCTGATTGTCGTCTCTTCCTCTCCCTCTAGCAACATGTTGAGGAGGCACTGAAGAGAGACCGCACCCCTGTCAATGGACGGCCCTGTCTTCGTGTCCAAGTGCAACGAGCGGACCCAGTTCAAGGTGACTTTCTCAGTGGTTGTCACGTTTGTGATCACCAACACAAGTTTGTAGCATCTCGAAGCAAGTGTGTGGGACTTCAACTGCCTTGAGCGAAGCTTCACCTTTCTACCTTTCCTTCATCCTATCTTTTTTCAATCCTTACAGTAGTTAGAAACTCTTGTTGTTCGTACATTTTTTGGGTGTAACAATGGATGTGTGTCAGTGTTTTCTGGGCATGTTTTCTGTCGTTTGTGAGTTTGCTGAGTGAGGCAACAGGGCATGTTTTGTCCTATGCTGAAGTACATTTCATCCTGTGAGTGCTCCTTGGAGGCCACTGTGTGTGGGGTGTGTGTTGTGCTAGCGGAGTGCAGCTGTACTTGCACACATATTTTCAGCTTTATAGTTTCGGAAGTGGGAATCAAATTTTGTACAGTACTAAAAAACGAGATGCGAGTAGCTGCTTTTTTGCAACATCTGAAAAAATGTGCACGGTGCTATATGCATTACACATTAAAGCGATTGGGACAGAGGGAAATGCAAAGACAGAACAAACAAGCAGCTACTGTTCACAAACATGAGCCTGGCTTCTTCTCAGCTTTCGTCGCCCTCACTCAGGTGGTATTTTTTAAGTGAAGCTTATTAGGCCTTCGTGCCAAAGCACATTGCAGGAAAGCCAACTTTACACACTGGGTTTCACAAAATGATGATGGCGATAAGCAAAGGCACATCACATCCCTCAAGAAAAAAAAATGCTTCCCGTGGTCAGAATCAAACGTAAATCCCTCGCCTTATGAAGCTGATGTCCATTGGATTGCGCCATTCCGACACGACCGAAGCTCTTTGGATTTTGGACTTTGACTCAGGTTGCGTTGGAGAAAGTTGGCGTTTCAACCATCTTTCTCATTAAGTGAAAGGGGCGTTGAGTTTTTTCTCATTGTCTCTCCTGCCCACTGCCAACAGTTCCAGACGGGCATGGAAAAGAACAAGCTCTTTGTTCGGGGCATACCAGCCGACCTGGGCGAGAAAGACCTGGAGGAGCTCTTTGGGAAGGTGCGTGTTCTTTTTGTTTTTTCAATGTGTGTGTGTGCGTGTTAGTGGTGCTCTCTGCTTAGTGCACTGACGGAATGGAATGACATGCAACAGAATCGATTGCACATAACTAGTGAGGAGCCGTTGGGGGGGAAGAGGCGTCTCGAGCATGCCATGGAAAGCCTATGCAGATGAGCTAGAAATTTTGTTTGTTGGCAGGTGTAGCTCATGGGGTGTTGCTGGGGCTTTTAGATGAGAATCCCCGAGACTGTGACAGCCGTCGTGACCTAATTCCATCTGCGGCCAAGCTACTGTTGACTCTCTTAACATAACAGATATATTTCTATTCACCATTGCTTCTCTTGTGGCACTTTGCTATGCATTCGTATTCCACAGTGGCCGTTTTTCCTTCTTTGGTTTTGTGCCCGTTTCTCTGCAGTACGGTGAGCTGAAGGGTGTTCGCCTGGTGACGTACCGGAACGGGCACTCCAAGGGAATTGCCTACGTCGAGTACGCTAACGAGGTGAGCAGCTGGCTCCCCGCGTTCTTGTTTTCCCAAGCACAGTTTGCGACTGGACAGGTGTTTGTGACCTTTTGCTTTCACGTGGTCAGCATTGTGCGACTTGTTTTACGGGGTCAGCGTCATCTCAGTGGTACATCGCAAAGGTACACCGAGCTGCCACAGAATGTTTTTCAAATGCACCACACACTTGCAAACGAGCTGCAACTCTCAGCAAGAGAGAGCGAGTGTGCTTAAGAATTAACATCCACGTGAAGAGACGCAGCAGAATGGATGTTGTGGTTACAGTGGGGCCCGAAAATTTGTTGCCACGCTATTTTTTAATTTTCCATGTTCAGCCGTGTGAATGTGGCGAAAAGCTGGCTTGGGGCGAAGGTGTGGCGTCTTTGTTCGGGATCTGCTGACGAAATGTGCAAGTTTTTCCTGTAGAAGGTGCCCACACTCAATGGAGCATGTCCTTGTCTCTGCAAAATTGCGCACCAGACACCTGTTTTATGTTTTTAGGCAGATCCCCAAAGTGCAAACAGAGCGAGTAGCACTGGAAAAATTTTTTTGAGCATGTGCCAGTGCGTGGCTGGCATAAGTTGTTGGCTGGCAGAATGCTGATAAGCACTGTGTGTTATTTCTAAACTTTGCCAACTCTTTTCCTGCTGTGCCTATTTAAAATTGATCACATTAGTTGACAATTCTAATGTCCAATTTCATTGCGTTTGAGGTGATTCAGAGACAAATGAAGTGAAATAGGGGGTCAGTTTTGGAAATGCCCTTTTATATTCAATGTTGTTTTCCCTTTATGCAATAAAAAAAACATGATTTTTTACACAAATGTGCCTCACATCCGCGCTGACATTGTGCGTGGCCGTCACATGCCACTGCTTTCATAAAAAAGAAAAAAAAGGTAAAAAAAAAAGAAAACGTGCCACTCACAATTGCAGTGTTCAGCATTTTATTTTGTGATGTGGCCACCAGTGCTGAATCAGCAGATGATTTTCAGTGGTTTGATAGGAAAGCGGTTGGATTGCAAGTGGCTTGTGCATGTCAGAATGCACGCTGAGCTGCTTCCCGTCTGGACGTTCGTTTCCTTGGCCCCCTTTTGAGACGTTTGAATGGGTGGTAAGTTCAGTGCAGAAGCAAAACACTGAAAGGGAACTAAGTTGGTTGATGACGTTACTCAATCACACCTGGAGGGGCTCCTTCCTAGGCTGTGCTGGGTGGTGAATACCGGTGGCCTAATATCAGGGGTGCCCTCCTCCTCCCCCTCTGTGCAGACGTCGGCCACGGTGGCCCTGGTGCAGACGGACGGCATGTCCCTGGGCGGCCAGACCCTGCAGGTGGCCATCAGCAATCCCCCGGCCAGGGGGCCCCGACCGCAGCAGCAGGGGGAAGGGGGAGGAGACGGCAGGCGCTTCCCACTGGCCTCCCAGGTGGCCTCCCTGGGCGGCGGACCAAAGGAGACCGGCCTGTCAGTAGTGGCCACCTTTCTTTGCCTTTGCTGCGTGCATGCGTCTTGTCGCTTCTTAAAGGGGCCATGCAGACAAAGTACAAGTTTGTTTTATTCGAAAGATTTCGTGTTTTATAGTGCCTCTAGTTCTTGTCCGGAAGCAAACGATGCTGTATTCACCGAGAAATTAATCCCTTTGGGTTAAAATTTTGATTCTCCTGCCGAATTGGGTGTTTTAACGACGTCTGCAATGACATCATAAGAACGGGTCTTCAAGCTAAACTGAAGCGGAGACTTGTTTGCCATTAGGCAACCTGGATGGCGCCACCATACCGCAGCAGGGGCCGTTTTCTGCCCTGCTTTGTTTTTGATCGTGTGTGTACCTGGCTTGTTTTTGTTGAGGGAAAGATAATCGTTTCGTGAAACATGGTGCTCGCTCGACAAATATGGTCCTGTAAGACGCCGACACTGAGACAACTCCAAAGAGCCACAGTGCTGTGCAGCTAAAGCAGCATAGTGCACGCAGTACCAACAGCAGTACGCATCGGTACTTCTGTGTTTACGTGTGCTTTCGTAACTTCCACTCTTTGTCCCACCATTCTTAATGCTTTAAAAAGAATGTGCCCTAAATTTAAGTGCAAATGGCTCATTCGGCAAGCCTATAAGCCCTGCCTAATTTGCGTTTGCTTTTGCCGGCCCCAGCCAATCGCAGAGCTGGCGGGTATGACATAGGTTCTGTTGCGGGAAATGAGCTAGTGGGTCGCATGGCCATTCCCTTTCTTTCTAATTGTGCAGCTTATCTAAGTGAAGCTTACGCTAAGAATGGTGTCAGTATAATTATAACGAGGCAATCTTAAGAATGAACCAAACTTGTCTTTTGTCTGCTGGCCCCTTTAACTGACTCTGTGCTGCACTGGCGATGCTAGAGGCTTCTCTTGTTTCTCATTCTGGAGTGCTCGTAATTGCTCCAAAGCAGCTCCGTATGTTGTCTCCCCATGTAATTGCCATGTTTGGGAGCAGTTTTTGGACTGCCTGCAGTAAAACTGCTCAGAACTCCTCCGCACAGGCACATAAAGGAGGTCAAATATCGACCTGTGAGTGGTGGGCACCTGCTCATTAGTGTAAATGACACACTGCGCGGCTGTTTTGTTCCGCACATCATTGCCAGGGCCTCTGTAAAGGCCTCGGAGCTTTAGCAGTGCTGCACGGGAGACAGCCCACCGCTCGTATTGCTCAGATCAGTGCTTTTATGATGCCGCCTTGGATTGTGCTACACCATGAATCTTCAGTCCTGCAGAAAAGGAATGAGCAGATTGAGAATGAATGCATGCATGCGTGCGTGTGTCTTTTTTTTTTCTAATTTACGAAGCTGTACATAAGTTGTGAACCGTTTGGAGTAGCAAGGCCATGAACTCTCTCCTCGTAAAAGGCAGTGGCAGGTTAACCTCTTCAAACCTCTTCACAAGAAATGGAGGCAGGAGTTGGGTGGGGCTGTGGCTGCAAATGAAACTTCGCATGGACCAATCCAAGTCAGACTCCAAAGGGGCCAGCAGGGGTGAGACAGCTGCGCATATTGCGCAGTTTTGATACAAAATAGTTTTCTTACGCCAGGCTGCTCCAAAAGCTTAAAAATTGCAAAAATTGCACCAAACTGCTCCAAAATAGTCTGAGAGCCAAGGATTTTAACGCTCCCGTCAGTTTCTGTGGGGGAAAATGCTTACTGACGGCATAATAGACACAATGTAGCGTTGCACGTGTTATATTCTGCGAGTTTTTAAAATTTCGCCACCAACAACCATTGCGCAGTCCTGTAGAAAAAAGTACTTATGTGTACTGAGGCTACAAACTATCTCCGGAACGACATTACTTGGCGCCGCCATCTTGGTGTGGTGAAGATTGGAAAACATGGCCGCCGGGCGAACCAGTTGCGCGTGGTTCAGGCCGAGCGCTTGTCGCCTATTTCTGCCGTGGTTCTGGCTATGGGGGTGGCTGGGTTTACATATACTCGGTGACAACTTAAGAACGGCACCGGAAGTTGCCGCTGTGCCTTATCAGCGTAGCCGGATATTTCTCCGCGCGGCGAAAGTAGGGCGTTACTGGGAATATTTTGAACATGGCGTGAGCCGTTCCCGTGATTTTTTGGACTTAATATGCTTATAAACGACTCCAGTGACGACAAACAAACTGCGTGAGACGAGGCAGACGATATCACGCATTCATAGCAGACCCCTTTCAAAACGCGCGCGCACTGACGTCACGGGTCTGGCGCTTTGGCGGAGTGATACCCTACATGAGGTGGTGCCGTTCTTGAGTTGTAACCGAGTATAGTCGTTTGATCTTTGATCTGTCGCGGGAAGTTGCGCGACTCGCAAGGTGGGAGTTCATCAAAAACAACTCGGTGTCCGCCGGTTCGCCGTGTTTCGACCTTGAGTGTGAGGCGCGGTGCGTGCTTGAAGTGAAATTTCGGACCCATTGCGGTGTTATATAAAACGCTGAGTTATTGCTCCTTTTGACGGCGAGCTTGCGAGCAGCGGGAATGGGACGATCGGCACTGCAGAAGTGGCGGCGCAGGCTACATCGCACAAAATGTTCAAGCAGTGTCCGATAGCGCAACGGGCTATTATTGCACGCTAGTATAAATGGTTCATCTATCTGAAGTGAAATTTAATGCCAAAAGGGAGGTGGCTAAACATACCAACGTTACTCAAATTACGCTTGTAGTGAGCATGCGCGTTGGGGTTTGAAATCGGAAAGCTGGTGGGGTGCGACGACTGTCACCTGGCTTCGCGCAACTTTTTCCGTGGTTCTACACTTGTGTGTAAAGCAGAGTCTGGGAGTACAAAAATAATTTCAGCATTCACACGATAATAAAAATGCCTTACGATAGCTTAGTTTTTCTGTTTGCTATTTTAGATGCGACGCATCTCTTTGACTCGCCTTGTCCCTCCATCAATCCGTAGTCCTCACGCCTCTCCCCCATTCTCCTTGCCACGCCAAGCTGCGCGGTAACGCCGCTCTTACCGCGCGCCATCTTGCGTTAAGCGCTCGCTCCCCTCGCCATGCCAAGCTGTGCATTAGCGCTCGGTTAACACATGTGCATGTGCTACTCTATCTCATTCCCCTCACCTTAACCGGCTGGTACATATAAACGCGATAACTGCGCTGCTCCGCCTCAGTCGCTGCACCGCCGCCGCTCCAATGGCATCCGATGACCACCGATGATTGAATGGAGACTAACAGGTCTGCTACTGCGATGGTCGGCGCAACCGTAACAAGCACCGCCCAGATTTGTCGCATCACCCGATGGTTTCCCCCCGCGGAAAAGATGTGGTCAATTTTTCAACGGCTCTCCACACTGTATCTATGCATGAAGCCTAAGAATTTTAAAATAATTTGTAAAAGGAGGGTGGTTCGTACCTTGTGATTCTCTGGTAGAAAAAAACTATTGAAAGGCTGTTTCAGTGTTATGTACGTTCAAAACCTATTAAACATTGCACTTTCATCCCCGAGTTACCAAAATTTGATTTGTTAGGCTCCTAAGGTGGCATAATAAATGTCGTTCTTCTGCTCCAAATCAAGGTGGTTGTGCTCCAAAATCGAGATTTCACTGCTACAAAAACTGCTTCCAAATAGATTCAGCTGTCTCACCCCTGGACCAGTGAACACGTCTGCCAGTAAAGTCAGAATGGGGACGGGGCTCCTCTTAATGGTGTCCACGCGTGTCTTTATTGCATATGTGTCAAACGTTTCACAATGGACAAAACTATGTACTATTATGAGCAATATGAAAGGGAACACAGGAACGCGTAGAAAACAGCCTCAGACCCAGATATGAGTGATACGCAGCGGCCGCCGTCGGAAACAAAGTGGTAAGGGGAACGCTGTTCTAACAACTGTCCCCATTCCCGCCGTGCGTCGTATCGGCTGTCCGACGATGCCATATTATCGGCAAAATGACGTAGGCTGCTGCTTTGTAGAAATGCCAGCGCGGTGGGAGTGCCAACAGTTAGTGGAAGAGCGCCCTCCTTTCCCCCTTTGGTTTTCACAGCGCCATCTGCGTATCGCTATGAGTCTGTTTCGAGGCTGTTTGCCACGCGTTCCTGTGTTCCCTTTCATATTGGTCATAATAGTACCATACCAAGACCTAAGCTACCCCTTGTCCTGTTTGATTCTTTGTGTGGACTGCCTCTTTTCACTTCCTCCCTCAAATCGCAGGAGGGGCCGCGGTCGCACCCAGGTGTCACTCATGCCCAGGGCTGTGCAGCAGCGCTCCTCAACCACTGTGGCCAAGAAACCCCAACAGCAGCAGCAGGAGCAGCCCATGGACACCTCAGCCGAATCCCCTGCAGAAGGCAGCAAAGGCCTGAGCAATGCCGATTTCCGGAGCATGCTCCTCAACAAGTGATGCCCCGTGTCGCAGCACGGCGGCGTGATGCGCCACCATTCTCTGGTGATGTCTGTAGACGTCACCAGCCCACCCATCAGCAGACATCCTGCGAGACATCGTTGATATAATTCACGCAATAAAGACATTGCCGTCAAATGTCGCATTTTGCATTTCTGCCAAACAACCAGAACGAAGGAACTGAACAAAGAGTACCTTCTGGATGTGGTCTTTTAAGGCAGATAGATTAAATGAACCTTCTGGTGTGTTCGTAGGAAAATGTAAGACTAAAACTGCAAGTGTGTTTGAGTAGCACATCATGTAGAATTCTGCAAGATGTCTTGTGCAGAAACTGTACACATATTTGTTGTTTAAATATTTACACAATCTTTGGTGACACAGCTTGACATTTCTGTCGATTCACATGTGGTTTATCTGGAGAGAGAGAGAGAGAGAAAGCTCTTTATTAGAGGAAAGCAGAGAGGTCTGCCGGCATGTTAACGCCTACATGCTACTTGCGGGGTGGGGAGGAGGAAATAAAGTTGCAATAGGAAGTAATGGGGAAGGGAGAGAGGAAAGAAGGAAATAAAAGAACTAAAAAAAAGCTGGGATGTGCGTTTGGACCGTCAGTGCGACGCATGAAAAGTCTATAGACGGTTGCACAGTGCAAGGATGTTCTGGTCCTTTATCATCTCAGCGGCACCAATGTCATTGAGGCATTCAAATAATGCGGTTAGCACTTTACGCTGACACGAGGGAGATGGCCATGGTCCCAGAAATGCTTTTAAAGACAGAGAACTGTGGTTTAGGCACTCGATCTTCTGTGCGAGGTTGTCTCTTGCTTGACTGTATGTCGGGCACTCCAGTAAAACATGCTCTACGGTTTCTGGTAAACAGCAGTTGTCACGATACAGGTTCGAGGTTAGGCCAAGGCGATACTGGTAGGTATTTGTGAGCGCTACATTGAGACTTAATCAATGGAGCAAAATCTCTAGCCGACGTAGAAGTCTCTCCGGTAACCTCGGTGCCAAAGTTGGATCGACATGATGCAGGAATGGGTGGTGGTTTTCCGGACGAGACCAGAAGGTGCTTCTTTCCCTGAAAACAAGCTCCTTTGCTAGACTCGAGGCATCGGGCTTCAGGAAGAAAATGTTCCTCACGTTCCACAGTCTCAATCCTCTCTTAGCAGCCTCATCTGCTTTTTCATTGCCTATGATGCCGCAGTGTGCAGGCATCCACTGCAGTATCACGTAGTGCCCAGCGACGCAGACTATCTGATTTAGGTAGGAGAGATCACGGTATATATGGTCGTGAATGCTGAAGCAGCTGGCACGTCGAAGAGTTTGTAGCACTGTCTTCGAGTCTGTAAAGATAACCCACTGTGCTGGCTGCTGGCGGAGAATATAGCGAAGTGCTTGTTCAAGACCAAGCACTCTCATACCGTCCACATCTGCTGTGCTTCATGGTTTATCTGGAGCAGTCAGTCCCTACCCTATATTGTTAAAAATATGGTTTTCCACTTAGTTCATGGCGCCATATTAACTTTAATTGTACACGCCCTTGCCGAATCTTTAAAGGCTGCAAAAAATTGAGTGACCGAGTAATCACAGGGGCCCCCTTACGAAGCTATGAAGCTTAGTGTGTAACCGCCACTTCATCCTCTATGTATAGAGGACGCATACCAAGATTCAGGCATCATAACAACGCTGTATCTGTGAACAGTTTTGCCATTAGCTTAAGAGAGAGTACAGTTTGTTTATTGACCCGCTGTGGTGACCCAGTGGCCCAAGTATGTGGGTTCGGTCCCGGTCGAGGTGGTTGCTTTTCTGATGAAAGTCAAATGCGAATGCACCTGTGTGTCAAAGTTTTGGCGCACATTAAATATACCCTGGTGGTCAAAATTAATCCGGAGCCCCCAAGTATGGCGCGCCTCGTAGCTTGAGTGTATGGTGCGTTAAACCCCAAAAAATTGAAATTTGAATTTTTTTTGCCCATTTAAATAGCTTGCCAATCTGTAATTCCCAGTGTATTTTATAAATTGAAGGAGCAGTAATAAGTAGATACATTTAAAAAGCGATGATTGGAGCACTTCGTTCTACAGCATGACCACGTACGAGGCGAGGCCGCGAGGCATTCATTTGCGTTCTATGGTAATGTCATCAGTTATTTGGCGGCCACTGGCAGCAATTCCGCGCCCTGGTCAAGGCAGCAGCGATGCCATCGTACTTCTTGGCAGCATGTAGCCGTTCTCATTACTTGTTTAACTTTATGTTCGCTTCCCCACGCATGTCGATCAGTTCGTTTATTGCGACAAACACCGCGCAACAACAAAGCGCCATTACAAATGTTACGCAAGAAAGAAGGGAGCGACCTGGGGCCCTATCACGCGCGCTATCAGCAAGACGGAATTCCGGCAAGGCGCGCCAAGGAAGCAAGGTTGGCAAGGTCGCCTGCTTATGATTTATTACACAAGCGATATCCACTTCCACCACCTTGCGGCCGGCGTAGAGAAATGAGAAACGGCCATGAAGCTGCGGATATGACGCGCCGCCGCCTTTTTGTTGCCTTCTCGGCGTTCTCCTCTCCGCACTTCCTTTCCGGCGCTTGCGCATGCGCAGTTGTTGCGGCACCCGGGAAAGCAAAAAAATTACGAAAGCGAGAGAGTGCTTGGGAAGATGGCGGACTGGTGAGATTTGAGCTGTGCCGTGACACCCCAAACATTTGGCCGAGCATGGGTGTACAGTACTCGAGGAAGCGTCACCGGCTCTGAACGGAGTGTGTGAGTGCCCTCGGATAAAGTGCGCGCAGTTTCGACGACATGTCTCTGGTGACAGTGCTACGTTCTCCGTGTCGCACCACGGATAACTCTCCGACGGACGAACAGCCTCAGCCAGCTGTAAGTCAGACAAATGCCCCCCGCTCTGTTCTTTGCGTTACAAATCACGCGCTGTACGCTGTTAGCCAAGCGGCTGACTTCTCCAAGCTCCGACAAACGCTCCTCGTCCCGTCGTGCGCAGGGAAATGCGGCCCGCGCCGCTGTTTGACAGGCAGCGATTGGGTTGTTTTTGCCGCGACAGAACTAGCGGTTTTACAGTGTTTTGCTTTCGCTTTTGCTGTGTTCGCTTTAAAACTGCTTTGGGCCCACCCTGCAAGAGTCCTGAGATTGCTATCTGCGCGAAAAACGTTTGCCAATTTTACGAGTATGCGGACGACTGGATGCGCAGTTCTGCGGTGGCTCGGACGGGCAGCCGTGAGCGCTCGCAGCGTTCTATAAATGTTCGCGTGCAGTCGACACCGGGGGTTATAATTAGCGAAGGGTCTTCGTCGCAGAGTCTAAACGCTTTGGCGTCTGTTTTGGAAGCGTCTCGGCCGTGGCGAGCCTCGTTGGAACGGCCGCTCGTCCTGCGCTGCCATACATTCGTCGGCGTCCTAAAGCAGGTTGCCCAATGGCACACGGCCGTCGTCTGTCACCGCTACTCAGCTGACGACGTTTTCAGCCATTGTACTACTACTCGAAAGAGCCTTGAGTCGTTTCGCTAAAACAGACGGGTCGATCGCAGTTTCGTGCTGTGTGTGCCCGCACTGGAATGCATCCTCTAGCAGAATGCAAACAAAACTGAACGGCTCTCGAGCGACTGCTTCGAGAGTTCAACTTATCTGTTGGGGCTGTTACCCGTTTTCCGTGGCAAAACACGTCGCGAAGCTCTGAAACTTGATGCATTCTTCGCCTTGAGTGTGCGGTTTCAACCTTCAGAGCGAAGCCGCTTTTCACTCCCGCTGAGCACTTCCGCCCGAGCAGACAAGTTTCAACTGGGGCGATGTCACTGAATGCGCAGTTTTGTAAACGCAGGTGTAATACGTCGGTGAAATTACTACTTCATCGAGGGACATCTTGCTACGATGGGGTAAAAAAAAAAGGCGAGGAAACTCGCGCGAAATTCAATTGTCACATTGCAGCAACTTTTCGCGCTTTCAAGGAAACCAGCGTTGCGGTCGAAAGGTTGGTTTGTACTAAAATCATAGGTTGGAGTTCTCCGGCTGCGGCTAACAACGTAGACCGCAAGATAAAACGCAAATATTAAAGCTACGCATTAACACACCTGCGCAGAAAGAAAGAAAAACCAGCACGAACGCGTTCACCCCTCCCGCGGAGTCGGCGATACGCGAAACGCAGCTGCGTTCATTCACGAGCGCCACAACCTTTCAAGTAGTGCGCGCTTACGTCTGTGAGAAAGAACACCCGCGAGCCCTGCGAACGCGGCTTTCGTCATCATTCCTGGAGGCCGGCTTCGCTTTCCCCTTGTTTATGCGATTGCGAGCTTTCTCGCCTGCTTGAAAGGTCGCTTGGCTTCCTGCGCTAGCCTCGTGACCCGTGTGATTAGTAGTCATCAGCGTCTTGCGCTTAATTTATCAAGCTAGCCTCGCTCTACGCAGTATTCTTTATCGCGCGTACTGAACAATCAGAGGGAGAGAGATAACGGTTGCAACTACCGCACTGCATAGCAGCGTTTTTTTAAGCACTTCTGTGTGCAGAAGACAAACAAAAACTAGGCAAACTATAAGCAGGTGGAATCGTCAGCGTCTGCTGCTGCAGGTGGATGAAAAACGTATCGCGTACTTGTATTGAGCTTTATAGCAATTCACTACAAACGAAGAGCCTTCAAAGCAATTTAGTGCACAATAGCTGTTCTCGTCGACTAACAAGAAGGCTGAGAGAGAGAGAGAGAGAGAGAGAGAGAGAGAGAGAGAGAGAGAGAGAGAAGAGAGAGAGAGAGAGAGAGAGAGAGAGAGAGAGAGAGAGGTTTGGGAGAAGAACGTGTTTGTGTGTGGAGGGGGGAGTATGATGTTACGGTAATGACTAATGAGTTATTGGTGAGTATTTTCGTGAATGAAATGGCTCCGTGATGACGGCCAGTATTTGTGAGAGGAGTGCGTGTAGTGGGCTACAAGATTTCGGCGTGCGAAAAGTATACATGGGGGCCCGAAGAAATGTTCTCGTCACGTGGACGCAAACTTTACATGACGTGCCTTGGTAGTGTGGAGGAAGCGAATTACTTCTTGGAAATATAAATGTACGATTGAGAGGTAAATTCGTGCAATTTTCAGGCATCTGTGCGGAGAACGGACATTTTCTCAGCCTTCGCAGCAGCTATCTTGGCGGTGGGACTAAAGCCGTTTACAGAAGCATCTCCGCTTTTAACGCTGTCAGTATCAACGTTACTATACCTATGAGTAACGTTGGTCAGTAACGTGTCTCGAGGCCCCGCTCCTTTGGCAGCTGCAGTGACGTCAGTTTAATTTAGCTATACAGTTGAAACTCGATTTTACGAAACCGATTTAACGAACAAATTCGGATTCCTCCCGTAGTTGCCCGCAGGCTGAATGCTTTTACGAACTCGAAATAACGAAACAAACATCGCCGCCAAACCCGATTTAACGAAGCATTCCGGGAATAAGGATGCATAGAAAAAGAGTAAATTTATGGCGTCTAGAATGTTTGGCTGCGTGCTGCAAGCGCAGTGCAAGCACACGAGCTGGCAGTGTGCTGTTAGCTCGTGTTGCGGGTTCCTCAAGCCCGCAAGAGCAGGAAAGGGCATCGCAGAGCTGTTGGCAAGAGCTTGGTCGGCGTGACGAGGTGGCCGCAGATAAGGACTTTGGCGACTTCGTGAACGCCGGCGAGGAGATAGTGCAGCTTGTTTTCGGCGCACAAGAGGAGTCTGAAGAGGCGAATGATCCGGATACTGTCGAAGCTCCCGTGCCCTCACCAAGCCAGTTGACGGACGCCGTCGACCTTCTGGGGCGGTTTTCTGGGGCACACGAGGGTGTCGAGCACGCTTTGACTTCCCAGGCCAGCTACGAGAAGTGTGTGCTGACGCTGCAGCTCACAAAGGGCGCGCAGGCGAAAATCACAAGCTTTATCTCGAGGCAATAAATTTGTCATTCTCTCGATTGTGCGAAGGTCCCGATTTAACGAAACAATTTGAGGGTCCCGGTGACTTCGTTAAATCGAGGTTCAACTGTAACGCACGCACACGTGCAAACGGCGGAAAACCCGTTAGGACAGTATACGTGAAACAGTGCTCGATCTGCTGTGCAAAGTTGCTTCAAGCAGTTACTGAGAAATCATTAAAACATTATTTATTCATTAATTTATAATACTGTTAACCCAGAGATGCGTAGTTGCAGGGTAAGGGCACAAAAATTATTCACGCAAAAAGTAAATTACGAAGGTCACAAGATTTCTCGATGTTGCGAGCAGCAGTTCGACGCTATATATATAAAAAAAATGGAACACACATGCAGTCCAAATACATGCGCGCAGAACAGCGCGTGATGCACTGACTCCTTGAGGCGGAACTTGGTACCGCCACGGAAGCCTGCATTTACAAGTATGACAGCGTCATGCGACCAACAATAAGCACACGCGTTGGAAAACGGAGCAATAGTACACTCGGCACAATTATTTAAAAAAGAGCCGTTTTAGATTTTCCTCAAAATGACTTAAGCGAGGAACAATTGATTGTGGACTCAGGCAGCATATTCCGCTCTTCGGTAGCACGTGGGAAGTAACTAAACTTAAAGCAGTCGCCACGTGTGGCTAGGGGTTGTGGCGCTGTCTGGAGTGTTCCTGCGTGTTAAACTGGAAAAAACCAGAGTAGTTTAGTTTAAACTGTGAATTAACTGAAGGGAATTTCAGTCGCTCAATCTTCGACCTAATTTCCAAACTTTCAAGGCCCGCTGTTCTACAAAGCTCAGTAGGTGAATAATGCCGGTAATACTTGTTAAAAATAAACCTCGCACTAAGCTGGTCGACCGGGCGGTGACGGCGGCGTCTTCTCGCGGCCTCCTGGACATAGGAGGCTGACCACACCCCTTCCCTTACCCCTTTGCTCTATGAGAAACGTTTGTTCATCATCATCATCATCATCATCGCCTAGGTGTCTGTATTTGTGATATTTTATTGCAGTTTGACTGCGTAAGGTTCCCATACAAATTTTAGAAGATTCAGTAATAGGCCTGACTAGGGTTTTGTAAGCTGGGCACTTGATATCAGAAGGAATGCTATGCCTTGGTAGCCTTTTCCAACGTCGGGCGTAATTAAATATCGCAATATATTTATAGTTGTGCACGCGCTTCAGCCTAGTACCGTAAATCTCGTAGTTATATTCTAGAGGTGCTTCCTTCCTAGGTTATAGCCATACGAACTACTTTTTCTGCGAGTCATTTGCCATTCTTCGCACCAATGCTTTTTTTTTTTAGGGTTGTTGCTTAAGTTGATCATGATCAGTCTCGATTGTGCTATAAACAACACAAAGCAACCTTATTGGGCACGATTTGGTAGTTCGTTTATGAATAATAAAAATAAGAGAAGACCCAGCACACTCCCCTGGGAAACTCCAGAATTCGGAGCAACCGATCTAGACTGTCTTTTATTTGAACGAACTGCTGGCGAGAGCTGAGATCAGACGCAAACCATAAAACGCAGATCACGCACAATGTCGTGCAGTGGTGCACTGGTGTCTTGGGGAATGGGAAAAGCAGAGTTCGGTCTTCACTGCGAAATAAAGCGCTACGTTGAGAAGCTTTCAGCACCGCTTTTTTCTTTCCCCTCGTCTGTGGGACAGAAGAAAATCATTAGAACCGCGTTTTATGACTACTTTACGATTTTTAAAATACCATAGTGTTTCTTGGGCTGCTTAAAAATTTCGGCCCGGCTGTACCCCGATTCAGCCAACGGGCCAAAAAGAATTGTGAAGCGAGAAGTTTATATGGGCCAAACCTTTACGAGCCACCAAATCTGGAAACGTGCTTGGTACTTGTCTACATGGTTGCTCAAAAAAAAACATTAGACATATTTGGGGGGAAAAAATTAATGCGCAAGTGGCACTAGGCAGCGTTCTTTGATTTGAAAATAAACGAGGTGTTGATATTTGCGATAGCAAATATACAAATGCGCGTTTAACGCAATGTCTTGACCAAAAAATACAAAAAGGCGCGCGCGTGAGGCTCGACGTTGTGGTTGCATGCGTTCCAACAGTCGCGAAAGGCTCCAAGAGGTGGCGCAGGAGCACTCAAAGGCGGGAAAATTTAATTTACTTGAGCAAACCTCCACCGTATGGCCGTGGGAGAAGCGAGACGGAAGGGGAAGAGCGTGGTCGGGGGAGGGTAGCAGAGGGTGTTACAGAGCAGGGCGGCTGAAAACTATCGTCTTTCGTCGACATTTGCAGCGGAACGAGGAGATGCGCGGCCAATTTTTTATTTCGCATTGGAAAGCGTATCGCGAATTGGTGTGGTTATTTGAATGGTCGCCGCTTTTTATTTATTATCACGGAAATTATGTACACCCTTTTTTAAGAAACAAAAATGGTCTGTTCGTACGTACTATTATGAGCAATATGAAAGGGAACACAGGAACGCGTGGCAAACAGCCTCGAAACAGACTGGGGAAACGATACGCGGATGGCGCTGTGAAAATCAAAAGGGAAGGAGGGCGCTCTTCCACTAACGGTTGGCACTCCCACCACGCTGGCATTTCTAGAAAGCAGCAGCTTGCGGCATTTCGCCGATAATATGGTATCGCTCGACAGCCGATAAGACGCACGGCGGGCATGGGAAGAGTTGTTAGAACAGCGTCCCCCTTTCCACTTTGTTTCCGACGGCGGCCGCTGCGTATCACGCGTAGCTGGCGTCTGAGGGTGTTTTCTATGCGTTCCTGTGTTCCCCTTCATATTGCTCATAATAGTACATCGCGGCATCCCTATCGTCGTCACATTGTGGCCCAGCTCTCGTGAGGTAGTGGGGGATGACTATGCATAGGGCTACTAAATAGGCCACTTTTATTAAAGCCGGTAGTCTTCCTTTGGTTACTTACACGCGGAAATTTTGCTCTGTCTGTCTGTCCCTTGATGCAACCGCCCGTCCAAAAAAAAAGTTAACGCAATTCTTGTACGAGACGTTTATGTAGGCAAAGCATCTCCAAACCACTGCGTCTGGTAGCATACTGCATGCTTGTCAACACTGTTCAGCAAAAATGAAAGAAACATTAGCATATCTGAGGGAAAACGTGAATAAGTAAGTCGTATAGCAGCGTTCTCTCAATCAAGAACGGGCGTGGGCGTACAGTAAGCATTTTTGCAGCATTTTTCTTCACGCCATACTCACGCGCTGCTCAGCGCTCTTTCTTTCCGCTGATCGAGTATAATCGGCAGCTGCAGGGCGAAACAATCATTCAATTAATTTGCGAGCGATAATATCGAGGCGCCTGCCAGAAACCCGTCTGGGAGAAGGTCGTGTATGCACGAGAGCGAGTCACGGCCAAGGCTTATCTGCGGCACTGACATCTCGGAAACAGCGGTTCGCGTGCGGTTATATATATCGCCGTGCGTGTGACGGCCGTAACTTGAGACCGCTAACCTTGGGTAGCGCTTTTCGTGCTCACATGCAATAGATTGCTCGCGCGCGCGCGCGCGATCGCGGCATTGTATCGCGTATCCATCGGGCCGCGAAACGTGCCTCGGGCCACTCTGGTCGGCTGTGGTAATGTATACGCGATTCCCCGCGCTGATTACATAACGCGCATTTGCCGCGACAAGCTCGGTTGCTGGGGAGAGGAGAAACGAGCTTTTATTGAACGTGGGAGTCGCGTGGGGGGTCCAGGAGAGGAGAGATCCACCCGATGTGCCCGTTTTGATTATCCGTGATGCGTGCGTGCAGCGCGTTGCTGCGGTTTCAGCAGCAATGGGTACTGCACAAGTTGCGGAACTGCTACTGGGGAAGTTCGGAGAAAAAAAAGTCCGATTTCCGAGAGAGCGGGAAGTTCGGATGGGGTATTTGATATGACCGAGCAACGCGGGCGCGAAATAGCCTGGAACTTCCGTGTATACGGATAGCGTTTCGCTGGTGTTAACCAACCAACCAAAGCGGGGAAGAATAGGACGACACTGGCTGGAGAACGAAATGAAGCGAAAGGAAAGGGTCGGCGACAGCAGCGTTTAAGGCACGGGAGCAAAATGGGCGCCTAATAAAACTTGGTACGGGGAACAGCGTCAGCTGGAAGAGGATCGTGCGGCTTTGGTTCACTTCCTAAGGGCCGAGCACACGTGCGGAGAGCGACGCGTTTCCGCTCGCGTTTTCACTCTCCGGAAACCGGTCCGGCAGCGGTGAGGAGCACGCACGAAGGCTGCAGGACCGACCGGCTTTGGAGAGGAAAAATGCGTGCGGAAACGCGTCGCTCTCCGCACGTGTGCTCGGCCCCTTGAATGACTGAATGACACAGAGGCGTCGCTGGTCTCTGCATTGCATATGAATGGTCCTCACTGGTGTCGACACGCTGAGTGCATATGTCTTCCTCCTCCCCCTCGATTGTTCCCATCACTC
This sequence comes from Haemaphysalis longicornis, assembly GCA_013339765.2. NCBI lineage: Eukaryota > Metazoa > Arthropoda > Arachnida > Ixodida > Ixodidae > Haemaphysalis > Haemaphysalis longicornis. Next base: position 422,434 of record JABSTR010001308.1, on the reverse strand, counting down.
GCCATATCGTCTGTTTTGACTGCGTTGAGATTTTTTCGAGTTTGTTACTACGGCATGGTCGTTCTCGACCTTGTCGTCAGGGCGTCCCGCATAACGACACCACCAGAAGAACGCTTACAACTTGTGAGGGGTGACGAAATTGTGTGTGCGGAGGGGACTAATGATCCGAGGGCGTAGTCGGCGAGTAAATTCAAATATCGAATGGAGCATGTGTGCAGTGCGGGAGATAGGGGCGAGTGTGGCAAGTTTACGGCGGGGACGCCGTTCAGCCCGAAAGCATTCAATTTATAAACAACAACAAAAAGAAACAGAACCAGCAAGTAGTGTATACGTGCGCTTGAAACCATAATACATCGTTATTTCAGGCTATATTTATGAGACGATAGTATTCTTTTCTGAATATTTTTCATCGCGGGGGGGGGGGGGGGGGGGGGGGGGGAGGAGGGAGCTTGGAAGTTTGCTTCACAACCTCCTTGGGCTTCACTCGCACAGGGCGGGTCTTGCACATCATTCTAGCATATTAACGAAATTCTAAGTATGTGCAGCCTTGTTTATGCCGGCAGGGCAGTTGAGGAAGGGATTAGGATTGTGTGTATCGTACGTATTGCAGCACGCCTTTTTTGGGGTATGCGTAAGCAGCAGCCAGTGAACTTTGGTGATTCTTGTGTGCTGACCATTGCAGTAAGGCTCCGCAGTTGTAAATTGTGCGAGTCGGAGTTTGACTGGTTCGCAGTGTTCGTTATGAACGTGCAGGCAATATCGTGGACGACGGCCTTACGAGACTGGCTTGTGAGATTGCCACCATGGACGGCGTCCGAAAAAAAAAAAAAACTGATGCAGTCAATACCGGATATATCGAACTCCAAAGGGGATCGAAAATAAGTTCGATATATCGATAATTTGATATATGAAATATTTGCTTTCGCACAGGATTTCCAAGGGGATTTTGGACTGTTCAATATAATGCTATAATTCGATATATCTGGGTTCGATATATCCGGGATCGACTGATAGCACCAGCAAGCACTCCGAAAACTAATGGCCGTGGTGCCGCATTCTTGCGCTCCTTGCTTCGACTCTCCCCCTCTTCTCTCCCCTCTCGTGAGCTACGTCACTGGGTTCGCGTTCAGTTTTGTGGCTGCCACCATTACGTATTATGAAGCGCGCCCACGTTATGAACTGTCAGCGATCGTGAGGTTAGCCAGCTTTTCTTCGCGTCGAACAACACCCCTCCCCACGTTTCCGTCATTTCAAGATGCATGCGCGCAGCGAGCGCTTTGGAAAGCCAGCGCAGCGGCGCGCTGTTCTTTCTTGCTGCTGCTGCCCCAGCCCGGCTGTGTTGCTCGTTCGTCGCTGAGAAAGTGGGCCGACAGGGATTGATTCATGCGGAGGAGGGGGTTGTTCGTCGGCGTTTCCGGTGTTGCATTTTCTTCTCGTCGGCTTTCTTCGAGGCGGGAAACGTGATGGCTCTCCTCTTCATCCTTTTCCCGAGGCTCCGTCTGTCCACACGTCGTCGGAAGACGAATTTGACGGGCTTGTCGCGCGTATAGACGTGTGTGCGCGTCTCTCGTTCGCGTCTTTGGAAGTGTCGGCGCGCCGTCTATGCCGCACGTCCGGCCCAATTATGCCGAGAAGCTGTAAATATGTCACCCGCGAGTACACGGCGCGCGGAGTTGGACGGGAAGCATGTGTGTGTTCTCATTCCCTCCAATTGTATTGGCCCGGTTCCTGTCTGCAGAACTATCGCGGTGCGATACAGCTCCTTCCTGAGCGACAGCTTTGCGTATGCGGGTCTCAGGCAGCGTGATAAATTTGTGCTGCGGTTAGGTCGGCTGTGGCCGTTATGCCAGTCAGTGGCGCATACGAGGCAGCAGAAGCTCTCCGCACTTCTTGGAGCCGTAGCACGCTGCGGAACGTTTATCTGCTTTTGTCATCGCGGAGTGTCTGTCTCTAACGATTGGTTAGTGGCTGTAAAATCAGCTGCCTCGAGGCATCGAGCTTTCAAAAAGGAAGCGGAATCGGTGCCGCAGAGGGACCGACTCAGTGCGCATTAATTTTCTTTTAGAACAGCGTCGTGGCATCTCTTCCTTCATGTTACTAAGTGGACCGAAATATGAGCTCGCTGCTTTCAGCTAAGATCACATGTTGCCACGAAGTCCCCAGTGGGTCAAGAAAGATGCTTTCCTTACAGCCTCCGTTACTCTAGCGCGAAAGCGCTGCTTTATAAGCACGCCTACTTATATTTCGGCCCTGTTTGTATGAACTTGTTGAGCTATAGCGAAAAGAAAGAAAAGACACTGCCGGTGTCGAACCGGGGTTCTCTATGTTGGGAAGCCGATGCCGGGTAGTCGTATTCTATAAGAAAGGCGTGAGACGTGATGTCTGCGGAGCGCGCGTTGCTGTAGCATACCGACGCTGCTTTTTCGCCTAGTCCGCAAAGGGTGATAGTAAAACGGTTGAAATATGCACGAGCAGCCTAAACCACTGGCGCAGCAGATGTGGAGTAGGGTACGCGGATGTGTTACGGCCCTACGTTAGGCTTAACGTCACGCTTTGAGGTTTGGAGTCAGAGTAGCCAGAAGACGCCAAGAAAGAGGGTAAAAGTTGACGACGAAAGCGTATACAAAACCCTGCAAGGCGTGATGCTCCCCGCGTCGTTCTAATGTTTGCTGCCCGCGCTGTGCCGTTGCTGGCGCAGCCGAACCGCCTCGTAATTTTCTTTTTCTTCCTCCAACCTATTAAGCGTGTTTCCTGCAGACGAAAGCTCTCTGCGGCTCATCTTTCGCCTACTACGCTCTCACTGCTTAACCGGGTCGGCGGCACTCGTCAGTTCGCGTCGCGCACCTCATTACGTGTTGGCCAATCTCTCTCTCTCTCTCTCTCTCTCTCTCTCTCTCTCTCTCTCTCTCTCTCTCTCTCTCTCTCTCTCTCTCTCTCTCTCTCTCTCTCTCTCCTCTCTCTCTCTCTCTCTTTCCCCGCCTGTCTCCCCTGTCTGTCGTTCTCTTCTTTTCGAACTGACCACGCGCAGGAAGGGTCTCACAACGACGGCTTTCGTGCTAACTCCTAAAACTGAAGCTAATTACGCCTTGGCCGTGTGCTCCTGGCCAATTTGACGGCCCTGTGCTTCGTTTCTCTCGGCTGTTGTAGTGTAAACAGACCGACCACGCGAAAGGAGCTGGGTGGCGCGGTTTTGTTTGTCAACAAAGGAGGCGGCCTTAACTGCCGCGGGCATTTGGAGAGCGGGTGCGCGGACTGTCCTCGCATGCGCGCGTAACCCGGCGTTTATCGCTCACTGCACTCCTCATGTGACGCAACTCCATTGAGCGACGCGACTCCAACGCGCGGCGGGGAGGCTGCGGCGGCGGCGGCGCCGCGAAGGCGTGGAGGAGGTCGTCGGAAGCAGCGACTCGACCTGCGGGGCCGGCATGACCCGAGGGGTGTGCGCGCATGTAGTTTCACGGCTGACCGGCTCTCGTTACGTCGCCCCGCTACGCTAGCTGCGGCCGTGAGACGGGCGCCCGCAGCCGTCGGCTGTAACGTATACGCGTCTGATGCAAAAGGGTAACGTAATTGGTTATGAGTACGCCAACATTCGTCAAGTCAGCTTCCCCGCAGGGCAGAATGATTGCGCGTTGGCAGCAAAGGAGGCAGTGGGTCGGCTTCGCCGCCAAGCGCAGTCAGTCATGGGGGGTACAGTGACCGGGAAGGGTTCCGTGTACGTAAAATACCACTTGAACGAGCGTCATTTTTACGAACTATTCGGTTGTACGAACTTTTTTAAAATCCCCCACTGATCTGCCATTGAACCCAATGCAAACGCCCTTCGGTTTAACGAAATTGAGCGCAGTGCACCTTTCAGTCATACGAACATATTCCATGGCAGCATCATACGTCTCCCACGTCACATTGATCGCTTCAACAAATACAACGAGCACATTTTCTGGCACATTTCTCGTTGAGAACCGCATTTCATTGCCGCGCGACCAATAAGGGGCCCCATTTTAACTTCGAACTGGATTGGCTACCTAGATAATCTTTTAGCCAGCCGAGGTCATAGCCCTGGCCACAGCTACAGCTTTAGTCCTAGACAACCACAAAAAAAGGCATTCGCGTGCTGGATAATCGTGGGTACCAAACGAAAACGGGAACTTTTGCGTAGGCCCATGGTTCATGAGAGCTTGGACACAGTGATTCAGTTCGTGACCACTGCAGGCCTAAGTGCATGCAGGTGCACCAGAGATTACTGCATTCCACAAAAGGTGCTAAACGGTGAATATGCGCCTGCAAATGAGCAGAATGACGAATAAGGGGGTTGAATTATCGTTCCAACGTCCGATGTTTCCTTTAGCTTGTGGTGACAAGCTGCAACATACCTATTTCAGTTGAGTGAACTTTCACGTTAACAAAACTTTTGCCCGAGGTCCCTTGAAGTTCGTGCCGGTTGTATACGTGCGCAGTTTATCAGGCATGATTGCAAGCCAACTGTAGCCCCGCCTTGCGTCTTATCGCGGTGTACCAAATAATTGGGGCCACCCGGCCTCGGTAAAAACGGGTCTGGCTGTATTAATATCGCAGAGGAAGATAAGTGGTGCATCACGCTTATTCGCGGGACTTCGCAAGCAAAGCTTGAGAACGCACGTGTGCCACTTTTATGTTTAGTTACTGCCGGAGCTTTCTTTAAAAATCACTCTTTGTAGTGTGTCAGGAAGACAAATTCCATTTCGGGGATGCTTTGATATCGGTCTTTTGTTTGTAACTGTGAAACAGCTAACTGGGAATCGACGATGTCTGCCGGACGGTAAGCAGAACACTTCTGTGAACATCAAGCCGCGGCCGAGCCGTGCGAATGAAACATGGTTTAGTTTCTTCCGAACAAGAGCGGTCGGTGTCAATCGTTCGACTGCTGGTTGCCTTGTTCTCTGTCGCTTATCTGGACGGCCTGTGCGCGCAAAAAGTGCCGACACACGCTGCCCTCTGTCGGTAGATTCCAGTGCCCTGTAAGCAACTGTGACACGCGCAGCAACAGCACGTGCCTATTAATGCGGAAAATGGCAAAACCGTGCACAGGTATCGCCGTCACATGCACTTTCGCCCACTATACGCCTCGAGCGCGGCCTGTAGGGGCGCCACTGAAATCCCCCTAGCGGCCCGTTTCGAAAGCAGGCGCGGGAGTCCGCGCACCGCTCCCCAGTGCCGCCGCTGCTTTTGCGGCACGTTCACGACTGAGATATACCGTTTGTGGTCGTTTGAAATTCATGTTTGTGTGGAGCAGTCACTCTCTTTACGAGAGTGTAAATGTTTCCGACGCAATCTTAGTGTGGTATTTTCGATCTGTATAAGCGCCAGGTGTGTGTCACAGGCCAGCGTCGCGGAACTGGCGTATGATGGAGCCGATTGTAGTTACACTGACCTGAATTTACTAGCCGTGTCTCCGTAACCACCGGTTCCTCAGATGTTCATGCTACGGCTATACAGTACGATTTCAATCGGCTTTGTGCGCTTACATAATCAGCGGAGCACTCATACCTGACAGCAAACCAGTTACGTTTGCCAATATTATAACTCAGATATTGATCACCACCATTTACAAGCTAGTCTGTGTTAGTGTCGGGAATATTCAACAAAAGTACGATGGACAATGCATAATTATACTCGGGGATCAGCACACGACAGAGTCGTCTTGTCGTGAGGTGCGCGCCCGCAGACCTTCATTTGATATATCCTCTGCGAGCTGCGTGGAGACGGGCTTACAATATAATCCGCGTCCGCGACTAAATGCTTCTTCGAAATATCGTCATATGGCACAGGGAGCCTGCAGAATAAACCATAAACTGAAATCATAGGGCCTTATCACATACCACACTCTTCCAACGACACATTTCATCGCTTGTTGAACAGCCTACCCTGTATACTTCCAAAAACGCGTCCGCCGTACGATCAGCTCTTCGTTGAAGTAGAAAAACAAAAGGAAAGTGAACGCGAGATATATGTGTGGGATTACTAAAGCGTTCATTGTTTGATTCCGCTCCGCTATTGTACACGGCGTCCCCCTCCCCTCCCCTCCCCTCCCCGCCCCCCCCACCGATTTCTCGCGAAATAGCAGTGCATTTCGCGTATAGTTGGTCTAGTGAAACCTACCTGGCTTAAGTTTAGACAAACGTCTTTAGCATGCCAGAAGGTGCACTTTTTTTTTTTCATTTCCGTTAGAGCTATTATGTTTCTAAATTCCGCATTGGCACAGTATTTATTTTTTCTGTGGTTTCATTTCCTTGGTTCTTGCTACATGGCGTGTGTGGGCACATATTTATCGACGCACGGGCTTGGAATATAGTACTTTACATTTCCGCATGGTTTATATTCTTATAAAAGGCATAAGTTAGTGTCCGGGATTGGGTAATCACATCCCCGAAACATATTTTTCTGCGGCGTATATATACGAAACGAAGCCGCATTCGTTGTCCACGCTGCAAAATGAAGCCAACCTCTCATTGTGCCAGTATCAGGTCTAAACGAGGCGTCAGTAGAATTCATTTGTGCCTGATGTTTTAGAGGTGACATGGGTGATATGTTGCTGCCGCCGCCGCCCGGAAGAGCGGCGACGAAGCGCGCAGAACCGCGTCCCCGGGTAGCTCTTGCAGGCGATCGCGTACTCTACGAAGACGCAGCTGCTTTTTAGGTGACCTAAACGTACTCTTTGCCTATAGATGTCACCATAACAAGTTTTTTTAGGGCGCGGAAAGCCGAAAATAAGCGAAATAGAACCAAAACACTGCACGAGCCCCTATCAGTCACGCAGCGCAAATCCCGTCAACTCTGCGGAGAAGCGGCGGCAGGCGGCGCAGCGATCGCGAAGCTCGAGGCGTATACTGTCGCGTATCCTGCGCCGTTGAACGGGATTGGTGGAGCTTGTTGCATTTAACATTTAACCCCTCCTGAGCTCGTATAAAAAAGCCACGACGTTTAGCTCTGAATCGGCGCACTGTTTCGAATGGTCGTAAGTACCGTCGCAACACCCGTGCGAGTGAACTCTACAGGACCATTGGTGGTCGTTACTGGTTTTGGGCGTGCACGAGCGTTTCCAAGTGCCTCTGAGAGAGAGAGAGAGAGAGAGAGAGAGAAGAGAGAGAGAGAGAGAGAGAGAGAGAGAGAGACGAGAGAGAGAGAGAGAGAGAGAGAGAGAGAGAGAGAGAGAGAGAGAGAGAGAGAGAGAGAGAGAGAGAGGGTGTTGCTGGGCCCAAAGGCCGCTTTTCTGATGGAGGCGAAAAGCGAAAGCTCCCGTGTGTTCGAGATTTCGGCGCACGTTAAAGATGCACAGGTGGCCAAAATTAATCCGGAGCTTCGGCGCGCCTAATAGTCCATGTGTAGCTTTGGCACATTAAACCCTCGTTTAATGCGGTTTCAGCGGCAAGTTGGGAAATCCGTGCGAGGCGCAACAGCCGGGTCTCCGACAGAGGGAGAGGAGAGGGGCCGCCAGCTCTGCTGTTTCTCCAGCCTTGCACCACCTCTGCAAGCGATGCCAATTTTTCTTTTGTAACTGAAATCAACAACGTCATGGGCCTCCGGACAAAGCATGGACCCTTTCTACCAGGGCGCCACAAGAGCAGAAAATGCAACTGGAAAGGGGACACCCCGTTCGTTATAACCGCTGCTTCTAGGTGGTCAGCTTTGGTCTAGCGAGTACGCGAAAGCACTGATCGACTCGATTATTGAGATCATATCTACAGTAAAGCCGCTGTAGTGGCGCATCATCATCATCTGCTTGCAGCGGCACTATCCTCATCATGAACAGCTGCCTACCATCATCATCAGCGCTGCTTGCCCGGTGGCGTCAGCAGTGCCACGCGAGAGAGGAAGGTTGGAACACGACTGCGCTCCAGGGCGGTCGCACATCTACGCCGCTCTCCAAGTTCTGTCCGTGCTTTACGCACCTGAATAAATGTAGGAGAGCCACAGCGCGTCACCGAGTCCACGGCTCCATTTCCTACACCGCATTATGACGAAACCCTCAGGTCAGGAAACTGACTTCGTTATGAGCGTAATTCCTTTAAAGTATCCAGGACGGTTCATTCGAACTGGGATCCTCTGGTTTCCATCGCTCCTCGCAGAAGAAGTCGGGCCAGAGAGATTACAATGTGTTGCAAATCCAATTCAGTCCAAATTTACTAGAGATGCACAACGCAACAACAAAAAAATCCCCCCACCTCCCCGAAGGGGATCGTGCGGAAATGCGAATGCATTGGGTATCGTTGCCGCGAGGGATTCGACTTCACCGACTTCCATCGCTATCAAGGCGCCAGCCCAAGGTCACGGAGAGAGGCGCGCCCCTCCACTGCATTTATATATATTTCGAGCGCAGCGAGCGGAGAGGGGTACGCGGAAACACGCCAGCCCGCGCGCGAGCTCTCTCTCTCTCCGCCCGAGCTCCGCGATGCGAGCGCCCTCACACGCCGAGCGCGCTCCTCCTCTCCCCTTGCCCTCCGCTACTCCCGCCCGAGCTACCACCTGCTCCGGTTGCTAGGCACGCCACAGCTGTTGCTAGGGCGCGGAGAGATAACACCTACGGGGCGCACGCCGGCCAACGCACGACAACCCCCGACTAAGAAATGCATTCGCATTTAAAAAACATAGCGCGTGCGATACGCTGCGGCGACAGCTTATTGCGTTCCCGCAGCGGGCGCCGCGCGGCCGGCGCATGCTGTTTGAGGTTTTCTTTGTGCCGTGGTCGCTGGCCCTAGGGTCACCCATAAACGTGTAGTAGCGCCTAATTCGCGATAACGAGTCCGAAGGTGGCTTAATTGTGTTCTGCCCACGCAATGTGGCGCCATGTCCATTCATTCTAGCGCCCCTCCCGCTAATTCGAACTCCATTTAAGTTCCCTTAGAGTTCAAATTAACAAGCTTTTACTGTATATAGACGGCATTACTTTGCAACTTTTCAAAAAACCTTCGCTTTATTACGGATGACAACCAGCGCAGTTCTCGCATCACTCTCTTTTGTTGAGGTAGAGTGCCGGGTAGTTAATTAAAGCGAAGCTTTCAGTCTCTCACGAATGCCGTCTGTAGCACACCCAAACGCACTGCAGGAAAGCCACCTTTCTCTGACGACGACAATGATCATTGATCGTGGGTGTAGTGAAGAAAAATTGATGATGATGATGATGGTTGGGTTTTATTGGCGCAAGGCCGACTATGGGCAAAGAGCGCCAAGTGAAGAAAAATTAATACGCTTCCCGTGGCCGCAATATAACCTGGGTCCCTTGTTTTATGAAGCCGACGTTTATCCGATTTCGTCATTCCGGCACAATCGAAGCAGTTTGGATTTGGAGAGGGCTGCATGGACGTGCAATAAAATCGATTTTGTAGAATTCAAATTTGGCGCCCTTGGAAGACCGCCTCATAGTCTCTACAATCGCAGAAAGAGGGCGCCAGGAGTCCGCTAGAAGTAGGAGTTCCTGTATAAACATCCCCCTCACGAGGGGCACGATCAAATGCAGAGCATTTCCGGGGGCGCACGACGTTGAGTAGTTTGCGTTACGTTAATGTTGTTGCACTTGTGGCAACTGCTGACGAGAGAGCGCTCGTCAGCAGTAATTTGAATGAGTCAACGATATAAGGCGCGTTAGTAGCGTCCCATTCTGTGTCGGTTTTGCGGCGCAGTAGGTAGAGCACCATGTACATTGCGTTCCGCCCGCAGGGTCGAGGGATCGAAACCTGGCGCCGGATAGTATTTTTTTTATATATATAGTAGGGACAACGACGGTGCGGACTACGGACGTCAACGCGGGTGACATCGTGAGTTACTGAAATGCTATGCATTTAAAACAGGGATTAGTTGCTCTCCATGCTCTTCAGTTTCGAATAACGCGAGAAGTGGAACAAAGCGATTTCATTGTGACGAGGGTTCACTGTATATCTAATCTAAAAGCTCTAGGGGAAAGGAAGGAGAGGGAGGAAGCGTCCCTAGATCTCCCCGTGAAGAAAGCGGTCGGTAGTCGTTGAACTGTCTCCCTTCTTCCCCCCCGGCTCCGGAGCCCCGGCGCAGCCGTGTGCAGCCCGAGGTTGCGCTCCCCGCGGGCCGCGCGCTTGTCAGGCGACGGCCCCGCGGCCTCGACCTTGGACGCTGCAGCAGCTACCGAGCAGCGCGCATCCGGACGCCGACAATGGCGGCGGCCACCGGGGGCTTCGCAATTTCCTGAGCGGCAACGGTGCTGGCGACGCCCACGGCCCTCGAAGGAGAAGCACGCCTGCTGCAGCCGCTTGGCAGCGCACGCCAAAAAACTATCAGCGAAGGGCAAGGCAGCAGCGGCTTCACCGCTCGTTTCACAACGCCACGTCCGCTGTCGGGGGCACCGCGCTTTCGTGTGCACGCGTGTCGAAAGCGACGGGCCGCTTGGCCTCGCCACGGGCCGCGCCAAACTGCGCCGCGCACCGAAGCTCGAGAAGCAGGCCTCGCAGCATCGGCGCGTGTCCAAGCGAGCTGGCTCCAACGTTGACAGAATGGCAAGGTCTCCATTCTTCCCTGCCGCATCACTCACTGCGCTGCCGTGGCGCAGCGGAGCCGGAAACCGGGGACGTGCGCAGGCGGCAGTGTCACAGAAAGAAAGAAACGCGCTGGAAGTATTGGGACCCAAAATGAACGAAGTTTGGAAGTAAAACTGCCGCAGGTTGAAATTTGAACAAAGGCAAACTTGAAGACCGAAACCCCTTGCTTATGGCACAGGCACTCTCTCTCTCCCGCAGAGGGTTTTCCGGAAACTCTACATCCTTGATGCGAATAAAAGTGAAACCTTCGAGAAACACCCCGCGCTGTGCGTGGAAGCATCCGCCCCCTGACAACTCATCCAATCTAGGCAGCGTGTGCGTAATTCGCCCACCTACGTTTTGTGCTTTCTCCTTTTTCCCTTTTTTGCTGTGGTTTTCTCTCAATTCCTAATGTCCAGGTCAGTCGGAATATGTTACTATGACCTTAATACGTCCGGAGAGGCTTTCGGTTTCGGTCTCACTCCCTCTTGCCCCTTTCCCATTTGTCTTGCCCTCGTTTTGACAGACGCACCGTGAACGTAATGTGCTATCAGTCCGAATGATGGTCAGTCAGAAATAGGCAGCGGTGCATATAGGGCTTTCGGGAACCGAGCTCTCGCGCAGGCAATTTCGCGGGTCGTATTTGGAGGAGGAAGGGCGTTTTGAGCTGGGCACCGCGTCTGATGCGGAGGATACCAAACGAGCGGACGTGTATACGCGCTGTTCAACTGCGAACAAACGTGCATGGGGCGACAAGTTGAGAAAAGCAAAAAACACTAGGCCGAGGAGTGTTAGATAACAAAATTCGGATGCAAAGCACGGGTTCAGTGCACGCCTTCGCCTTGCACGTGTAGAATTGACGAATGATGACGGCCGTAATGACGGCCCGTGAGAACAGCGACGTAAGTGCTTTTTATTAGAGGAGGAAAACCGATATGCGTACCGGCATTTCAACACCGACATGCTACTCGATCGAGGGATAACTAACCTAACCTAAAGGTAGCGGGGCAGAAGATACGAGAAAACAGGGGAACCGAATGGTTGAGAAGAAAGTCGTTCAGTTTGAGGGAGAAGTTTCAATCGGCAGTTTTTTGAGAAGGTGGCGGTTCTTCTAACGGCGGAGCTGTTGTTGCTGACCGTAATGTGTGCGGCGTCACCAAAAAACCCCAAATCATAGTTACTCCCGCCGTTTACCGAGCCCTTGAGCACGGTCCTTGCGAGGAGCGCCGGGCGTCGTCCAGGCTTGCGCGTGGCGCTCGCAAAAAAAAAAAAAAAAAACAGTTCACGTGCGCCCCCGCCTCAAAAGGGGGAGCACGGGACAGCTCGCGCTACAGACGCCCGGTTCGTGAAGCCGGTTGCCGCCGGTTCTAGCGCGTGTTGGCGCGTTCCACTTTGGGAGAAATGTGAAAGCCTGCGGACAAAATGATCCGGACCTGCTACTCATGCATGAGGAAGAGGACGATATAGATGGTATGATGATGACTTATATACTACCACCATGGGCGTCGGCAGGACTTTGTATTGAGGGGGAAGATGGAGAAGGCGAGGGGCGGGCAATTGTGTTGTGGTGGCTTAGGGGTGGGGGGTGCCCCTTTTGCACCCCCCTGGCAACGCCCATGACTACCACATGAAAAGCGACGACCGAACATGTAAATAAACCATTTCAAACCTAATGCAATGCGTGGTGGTGTGTTGTACTTGCTTGCTTGCATAGAAAGAAATCCTCCAGCTTCGCTATGGTTCAAGCCTTGCGCGACTTGTGCAAGCTTCGCCAATTTTTTTAGAGGCATCTCAGCACCCGGGCCGTGGTCCAAGAAGGACTTTCTAGGTGGTTACTGGTCCTGCAGTTGAGGCGCATGATTCTTCGCTTAACCGGGGCACTCGAACAGCACGTGGTCCACTGTATCCGGCGATCCGCGCAGCTGTCGCAGTAAGCCGGAGGCTGTATACAATTACCGGTGTAGTACGTTGGAACAGCAGCTGCCTTCTGCTGTGTCTGTCGCTTTCTACTGTCAGACGATACTGTCACGCTGATCAACGCAGAAGGCGTGCCCTGCCTTCTCGCATGCACGCTGCTTCCGAAATCGAGGTCGGCGGTTGCCTTTTGTGCCCCGCCGTAGTATGGGCACGTCGTACGTACGCGCTCGGCCGAACCATTATGAAGGCCCCTGGACAGCCTCGATGTCTTCTCCGTTCAGCCGGCTCACAAAGTGGACCTGAGAACCGTTGCCGATCTGTCTCGATATGGGGCGGCCGGAAATGTTTTCTGTTCCTCTCCTGCGCACACATACCGCTGTGACACGGTAGAAATGTAAACTGATTTCACTCTTCTCTCGGCCTCGATACACAGCAGTCACTCTCGTTTCGATCGACGGGGCGTTAGCGCGGCACGGTGTGTCGACGCCGTTAGCGTAACACGCGGGGCGCGCACGTCGGCGTGCCTCGACTCGACCCGTGCACGCGGAAGACGTGCGAGCTGCTGCTTCGATCGTCTCGGCCGAGCATCCGCCGAGATGACCGGTGCACGCGCGCGTTCCACTTGGGCCGCCTCATCACGGAGGAGTGGTAGAGGGGAGAACGCCTTGCCTTGCGTAAACGGCCTGCGCAACGAGGCTGCTTTTACTTCCGAAGTTGCAGCGGTACGCCGATGGCTGTTATTACGCGACGACGAATAACGCGCGTAACGCAGCACTCCAATGCGCTTCCGGCATCCGGAAAGCCTGACGAGGAAGCAGCAATGTCCCGCTTCTCTTGTGCCGGACCCGATCATCGATGAGAGCGGGCCGGCCTACTGCGGGGCCTCTTACGTGATCGATTCCAGCCGGCCACGCTTCCCGAGGAACTTGGCGTTTACTTATTCGCGCATACTATACCCTTACGCCGAAAGGGGGGACGCATCTCATCACGTGTGGTCTTCCGCCTCTTTGGCTGACGCGCAGGCTTACCACGTTCGTGCCGCCTTTAACGGTTGTGCTTGGGAGAAATAGGCTGTACTTTGTTTTCGTATTATCGTTCGTGGCGACTGCGGTTGCAGCCGGGGGGCACTTTGTGCCCGCTGCGAGGAATCTGTGCACTTGGCGCGTGAGGAGTGCACATTCTTCGCGGGTAATGGAAGACGCTGCGAGCGATGTAGTTTTGCCACGAGATCGCGTCGTGTGTGGAATGCGCGGGGATGTGTTGCACCTCGTGCACGCGCTATACTCTGGCGAAATCCCCGTTTCACATTCGAAAGCAGGAGAACGACGGCAATGTATAAGTGAAGTCACAGCAAGCTTCGCCTCGCACACGCGAGTGCATTAGGGCGCCGCGCAAGTTTGCAGAGTTTGCTTTGCTCTGCAGGGTTGTTATGGGGGCTGCAGCGGTATTGCCTTAGCGGTGGTCATAAGGTCCCCTGGTTCGCGGGATCTGGAACAAGACAGGGGCACGCATCTTCTCTTCGTCATCTGCGCCTCACCGTGTATCCTTGGGGTCTTCGGTTATTTTCAGTGCTGATCACATTATCCGTTTGATTCTGCTTGTTGCGTTACGCGCGCCTTATCGTTTGGTTCTACATTTGTTGTCCCCGAAACCTGTTGCTCTTCTTCGGCTTGCTTTTCCTATACGCCCTTGAATCTCAGTGCGCCTGCAGTTGTCAGCTCGACGTATACTTCGCAAAATGTCCGGCCTCTTTATCTCTAACGGAGCAGCTCTGCGTGTGTTCCCGTTACGGCGGCTCCTGAGGGCAGCATTGTAACGACCGGCCGCCGGGGCACTCTTCACATTGTATGTTATTATGCGCCATGAGCTCCTCCGGCGATTGAAGTGCGCTGCGGTCGTATTAATACGTAATGACTGGTGTATGCATGCGCAGACCTCGGCCCATATTAAGGGGCGATGTGAATTCCCCGGGTCGCTCCAAGTACACGGCGTCCTCGCGTCGTGGCCGTGCACTGCAATCATCGTATAGTCCCGACGCGTTCTTTTCTGACGAACGTCGAGAAACGCCGTCGCTGGAGGTACGCACTCATTCGTCCGATCGATCTTCCATCAACAGCGAGCGATGTAGGCGGCACCGTTGTAACGGGCCACGGGATATGTATAATGGCCCTGTTTCGTGATCTTGTGCCCGGCACGCGCGCGCGCTCATCTATTGCTCCCCTCGTTGGCCTCGGAAGGGGGAGGGAACCCCGGAGAGTACGCCTAATTGTGTGTGCGTGGACAAAGGAGGGGGGCTCTTCGTCGTGGGCCCCCTTTCGCCGCATTTCCTGGTTCGGACCGATTTGTGTGCATACCCGCTCAGGTGAAGTGAAAGAGAGGCGGGCAGGCTTCGGGAAGTGCGCCGGTTTCTTCGTGGCACCGGTCAGCTCCCCTTGTGCAACAAAAGCAGAAAGAAGGGGGAAAGGTGAAGAAAGAAGAAAAAGGGTCGTCGCAGTTGTTGAATATATACGATCGCCCCCGCGGTTTTCTGGAGCGTGCATCGTCGTCTCCTCGAACGCACGCGCGTGCTAGCGCGCGTGCGTGCGCGCGCACGCAGCGTGCGGTTTTTTATTCGACTCTCGCTTCGGGGCGCCCCAGAAAGCTCGCGTCGCTGCGAGCTAGCATTTGTCCTGTCTTCGTGGTGCGTGTATGTATGCTGTGGTTTCATTTGCGTAAGCTTTTTTTTTTTAAGTATTCCATTGGGTTGGCGCCGCAGGAAATGAGCATCGTTTGTCAGACACAATTCCTTGTTCCAGATGCCTGGGCTCGTGGCAGGCCTTGTTGTTCACTTCTTTTCTCGATTTGATTGAACCCGTCTGCCGCTGCAGATTCGAGTACAACTGGGAGACGCGCACGAGACGACACCCCTCAGCTCTACGGCTCCCGTCGCTGCTGTTTAGAGCAAGGAGAAGTGCGAGGGGGTGCAGCGAAGCATGATGATGGGCCGGTGGCGATAAGCTCTTGAGTTGCCTCGAGCAGTGAACTGTTGTTGTGTGCCGTATGGTTGCGCAGTGTAAGTTGTCAAATGTCCCCTTTGTACTGCTGGTTCTGTGCCATCTCCCAAACTGGTACAAAAGGGCCACTTGTCTTGTTATGCAGAACGGCAATCTAACGCCGGTGTTCCGTCCTGCACCTGAAGGGACGTGAAAGGTCGGCTACACTTCTACTTTAGAGGGGGAAAAAAATGTTTAGGAGCCTATTTTTATTTAACAGAGAAGTCAGTTGACTGAAAAAAAATTCAGGGAAGCTTGCAGTCACGCGTAAGACTTGAATGGCGAAGCTGTTGTAGGTGAGCATTGCCGGACACATAGTTAAGTTTCAGTATCATTGCTAGTTTGCACAGTTGCGGTGCTAGTATTCGTCGTCATATGCATCGAAGTGGTCGCCGTCTTCTTCGCGGCGAGGGGTGGATGCAAAGTCATACTCTGCATTGTAGACTTCCACCAGCTTAACTGGCGAAGCTTGCACTAAGTCGCGCAAGGCTTGAGCCATAGCGAAGCTGCAGGATTTCTTTATACGTGAGCACTGAAGGACACATCACCACGCATTTTGTACAAGTTTGAACTTGTTTGTTTACATGTTCCGTCGTTGTTTTGCCCTGTGCTAGTCGTTATCGATGTCGTCGTGTTCCCCATGCCAAGCATTACATTCGCGGTAGCGTTTTACGACAGCGGTCTGTTTTTTTTTTCTTTTTGCTAAAGCCATGCGCGTGCCGGGGACGTTCGGCGGTCGTCGCGAGGCACCTGCTCACGAGCGCTCCGAATTTTCTTGGTATTTTTTCCTGCAACGCAGAGCTTACGACTCACACAACAGCTCCGGTGTTAATAAACTACTCAGAAGCGTAGGGGTTCTGACCCTGGTCGTTAGCGTAGGACTGAGTGTCCTGGTCAATGAGGCCCAACGGTGAATACTTCGTAACTGCTGCTCAAGAGAATATCGGCAGTGCTTAAAGCGAACCCGTAGGGGGCGCTACAGGTGCATGCAGGAAGTGCCGGTTGTGTGACATAGTGGAAACAAGGCCGCCGGCACGTGCGCCTTCAACGGCTCGCTCACTCGGGCTCACTCACTCGCCCCTTTGTGGTAGCACGCGTACACTCGCTCGGTAAGCCGGCTCGTTATCGTAGCCGGCCATTTTTCGGTTTCAAAGGCCTGGCCGGCCGGCTGACGTTCTGGGCTGGCGTTCTTGCTGGAGTTTCAACACTAGGGCGTCTCAGGACGTCGGCTAAATACGTCGTAGCAGCTCCCGTTAGCGTGAGAGGCACTCTCGGACGCACATGCGCACACACTACTCGCTTACACTCACTACAGGATTGCTTTCGCGGAAGACACAGTGGATCCCTTATCTGTTAACGCCTGCGACGTAATAGCGATCATTCTCCCAAGCCAGCGAGAAAATGCTTCGCATTTGAAGACAGTGCTGGGAGAGCAGTTCGTGCTGTTTGTTGGTTTTTAGGCATTCTTAGATATATCGATCTGGAGATGTTACTCATGGAGGCAAAACAGAAAGGAAAAGAAAGAGATTGCGATATCTTCGATACCATTGCGCGCGTAAAAAAATCTTCGTGCAGTCTAAATTAATCCGCAGTCCTCATTGTCATCGTCAGACACCCAAGCGTTCCGTTTCCATCCTGCGCTGTCCGCGTTTTACGGCCCGCCTGTTAGTGGTTCGCATTACGTGCCCTTTAAATTGCATGCCCTTAATTTTAGCTCGCATGTCTTCCACCGGAGTTTGCTCCCCAATCCAAGACGCTCGTTTTCTATCCCCAAGCCGTACTCCTGTCATGTCCGTGGTTCGTTGAGCTGACGTAACCTAAGCTTCCTTTCGAGGTGTTCGGCAAGTCACCGAGCATGCCCCGTAAGCATTAATCGGGATTACGGATTAGTTGTGTACCATTCTTTTTAATGACAGATGCCCTAACCCTAATATGCTGGCTTCATTACTCTATATAAATAGAGCGCCTGCCGAATCCACCACATATCGTGCTAGTTACTAATTCCTACTACGCCTGATTTATATCTGCTAGTTTGTATACAAACTAGCGTATACAAATTAGTTGTATACAAACGACTTGTCAGTGCTAATATATTAGCACTGACAAGTCGTCCGGAGTAGTTATACTCATACGCCTCTTCTGGCACACCGTTAGCTAGCCTGAAAAGGGGGGGGGGGTAGAGAGAGGTTAGGAGGGGCTTTCTGCATGCCTGCCATGGCGTACGTAAAGCCCCAATTCGAGCTTTCCTGTTCATGCGGCAGCTCTGGAATTGTCAATACCTTACGGCCCGCAATGACGATTTCTGTAAACTTGCAGTAACGTTTCTTTTTTTTTTTTTAAAAAGGGGGGGGGGGTGGTTGATGGGGGACCAAAACCGCAGTCAGGGGAGATTGCACTGCATCGAGTTTGAAATGGAGCCCGTGGTCACGTGACGGTGCCGGATTTGCCGGGATTGCCCTCGTACTTGTCATTGATCGGCCTTCGTCCGGAAACTCGGATTTCTTCCACTTGCCCTTTTTTGTGCGCCTTTTTCGATTGACACTTATTTTCTGCGTGTGCAGCGGCGGTCTACGAAGAAGCCTGAGCAGCCGTTATCGCGTGCCCGCACCTTGATGTGCTTACGCGAGCTAGGGGGAGGGAACACTGCATCTCTTTAAAGAGCCGTCGATCGAAGTATTGATCCTCCTCCCCCCCCAAATACGATGGCCACCCCACCCCCACTGGAAGTGACGTGTGAAAAATGACTGCAGTCTGCGGTTGTCTGTTTTAAATGCACTGAGGTTGGTGTAAAGACGAGGCCCATAGGGCTGAAGAGTGGAAGGCGGCGGGGGGCTGAGGAAGGGTTTTCTTATTGTGTC
This sequence comes from Haemaphysalis longicornis, assembly GCA_013339765.2. NCBI lineage: Eukaryota > Metazoa > Arthropoda > Arachnida > Ixodida > Ixodidae > Haemaphysalis > Haemaphysalis longicornis. The sequence goes on along the minus strand of JABSTR010001308.1, from coordinate 404,107 downwards.
TTCTTCACCTCGTCTGTGCACTTCATTCTATTCCCAACATTTCTTTTTGTTCGTTCGCAAACAATTCTTTGTTGCGGAGGCGCCGGTGGCAACTGTCGCCATTATTTTGCGATGCCCTGCAGATGATTTGATGCGTTCCTTTGAAGAGAAACAGAGGAAAGGGGGGAACAAGGGGGAAGAACGGCATAGCATTTTCGAATTACTTAAAGTTAAAGCGTAATTTTATAGTGCAGGCAGCTTGGCGGCCTGAAGTGTATCGTAAAATGCACAAAAAGACACTCCGTGAAATGCGCATCGGTTTTCAGTTGACATTTCTTTTTCTTCTTGACTTGCGCTGGCACGCCTTTGGCGTTATACAGTGGACTGGGTTACGACGACTTGTAACGTGCGCAATGCAGAAAAAAACGTCCGCTTAAGACGAATTTCTGATAATACGAACAAATTGTCATGGTCCCTTCGAGTTCGGTTCAACGGGAGTTTGCTGCTGTGCGATGACAAAAGCCGACGTTTGCTCGTATTAATAGCTGACATACGAAGCTGGGCTCGGTCAGTTTATGCCAGAAAGGTGACGCGCGATCCGACCCGTGTGCGCGGAGTAACGCGAAACGGTTTCTGATTCACTTGCTTTGAGGACTCAGCGCGTTGTTGTGGGGAAGCCTTGGCACTGTGACAGAGCGTCTCCGTGCCAGCGGCTACCGCAGTCGCCGGGGTCGGCTATTCGGACGCGCTTTGGAACAACAGAGGCGTGCACTCTGGAAGCCTTGGCAGGCAAGCGTTGTCCAGGGCTACGAGTCGCCGGTGGTCGGCTGTCCGGACGCGCTTTAATTGATTAGCGCTTAACCGAATCAACGTCACTCTGAAAGCTAGGTTGTTCGGAATTGTGCCGTGTGCTGTGAAGCTTGCAAAATTAGCGCTTCCAATACGTCCTACTGTTATGCGGGCATTGAAATTAAGGGACCCTGCAACACTTACCATCGACTACAGGAATGTATTTTGGGGTAAAGTATTGTCCCAGCAATCTCCTCCGGCAAGAATTATGAAAATCCGTTCTCTATCGCCGAAACTACGCGCGATGAGAAATCGCGTATGATTGTTCCCTCTCAACTCGACCGCGGACAACGCGACGAAAGCTGCGCGCTCTCTCCCGGAGGGGGGCGTCTCGCGGCGTTCTCTTCGGCGGTCTTCGATATATCGTATGCGGGGAGTTTTCTCCTTTTCTCCGGCAACGTGGAGGGGTCTATTTCCGGGGGGAAATCTGGGAAAGGGTGGGAAATCTGGAGAACGAATTAATTAAGGATGGGGGGAATATGTGTCGGCAAAGAAAAAAGTACAGTCGTAGCTAACATTTCAAGCGCGCATTCAGTTAGCTCACCCTAATTATGTTACCTGCTCCAATAAAAAAATAAATGCGCGTGCGGGATTGCTTGAAAGCGCTTTGTCTGGGCGCCGCTACAACGCCGCTAATGCGGTTCGCCGAACCGCTTCACGGCACAGCTTGCGCGCTTTGTGGCGCGGACGAACTTCGCGGGAAGCGTGAGCCGCGGCTGGGCGCCTGAGTTGTCCCGCTGCCAGGGCCCCTGTTGGGCCATGCAGATACCGGGAATGTGGGGCAGTTGTTACTCAGTGTCGCGCTATATATCTCAGCCAACGTGGTGGAAACAGTAGCAACTCCAGAGCGGCCCGGCTGCATGCTTGGACCGAAGTAGGCGCTTGGATGCGATAATCTCGGCACACTATTGAATGCGCGTTCGTGGCACGCGTCCGGCATTCTGATCTGTGTTCTCTTTGAATTTCCTCCCGTGCCGTTTCCAGTGCACGGAACAGTTGCGGTGTTGAGAATCGTAGAAGTGTCCTGCTTACTGGGCAATGTGAGGGAGTCGTCCATTGCGGCGTACTCCAGGACATTGCGACGTACGGATATTCTTAACGAATGAAGATGCATGCACGCTCTTCGCTGGAGGCGGAAGGTTAAAGTTCGCATACGCTATTAAACAACCATGCACCTGTCCGCCTAACGACGACAATGGTTGAATCGATTTTGATTATGGTTTCTTTGTGCTACTCTGGAGGTACGCAACACTTTTGTAGAATACCCACAGCAACTATCCGGTGTGCACTCCGTAGGCCTAACGTTTGTGCTTGCAAACGTTAGGCCAAAGTCTGGGCTGAACAGTAGTCGTGCTAACTGTCAAGCCAGCATTCCCTGCTTATTGCAGCCAGTTTAGCCACGCTACCGTTTTGTGCGTAGTGGTATACCGCATTTTCTTTTTTTAAATTCTAAGCAGCGTCCTCCATTACGGCCATAAAGTTCCGGAAAAAAAAAATGAGTCCCTTTCTTTAGAGAAAGATGGTTAAAACGCGAAGCTTTCTCCCATAGAACCCGAGTCACAGCCAAAGTCCAAAACCCGCTCTCCCAAAGTCCAAAATCCAGACTGCCCAACTCCAAAGCCCACTTCTCTTCAGCCAAATTCCAAAGCCAGCGTCCAACCCCACGCCACAAGTCCAAAGCCAAAGTCGAATCCTGCTTAAAGAATGTATTTCATCATCATCATCATCATCGGTAACAGTGTGTGCTGCCAAACTATATTTGGCGTATTACGAGAGGTCCCTTAGGTATTCAAAGACATCCCATTGTTGTGTTATGTGGTGCATGATTAATGTACCTTTTGTGAAACCCGTTGTGCACGGTTGGCTTTCCTGCAGTGTGTTTACTCGGACGTCAACGCCGTCAGTGAGGCATAGAAAGGCTCGCCTTCAAAAAATAAAAAAGAAACAGACATTTTAAGCTGCGTGTGCTTGGAATTTTCAGCCTGTTTCTAATTTTTAGCGTGTTCATGTGTGCTGCAGGATGAAGGCTAGTCTAAGGTTGGATAAAAAAGGATGGGTAGCGGGTGGTCGTTTGAATGTAAAAGGAGTGCAATACTTTTGCGATCGGGGCAAAGGGCATGTCTTTCAGTGCTTTTTATTGCTGTTGTGGAAGCAAGGAAACAGTGCACATAGAACCAGCGCACTCAATCGCAGCGCACTCGAGCGCACTCAATCACATAAGAGGAATCGGGGGGCTTGTCAGAGTAATCCACCCAAGCCGCATTCCCTAATCCCTTTTACGAGCACTGGAAGAGTGCTGACCAGCTCTCGTCCAGAGGGCCAGTCGCGACCACGGCATTATGGCTCAGCACGGTCCTTCCCGTCCTGAGGACAGGGAGCTCCCGCCGCGCGCAATCCCTGGGTGAAATTACTCCCTTTCCTCGCGACTTCTTCCGCGTGCTCCTGTGAGGTTGTTTTGCTCCGAGCACGTGGCGGCTTTTGCGCACCTGTCGGCAGTCGGCGCCACTTTGGGCCTCCCTTTCCGCGGGAGCAATCCGTGCAGTGGCGCCCCCTCACAGGATGCCGGCGAACCTCGAAGTCCCGTTTGACGTCCTCCTCCTCCTCCCCGAGGAAGCCGCGCAGCCTCGCCAGGACGGAGGAGTACGAGGAGGAGAGAAACCTGTCGCGCTTCGGTCGTGGCGGCGGTGCCGTCGGCTCGACTTTGCGCGAGCGTCAGGACGGCTCCGCGCAGTGGAGCGCCTCCGTCCAGTTCGACGTGGTGCGTTGAACCGCGCTGCGCGAGTACGGAAGCGCGTGCGACCGAGGCCTGCTCTGGCGCTCGCGTCGCGATGTAAACACGGCAGCGTTGCCGCGCGCGCCTGACGTCCCTTCTTCTCAGACGTCAGCTGACCTGGCTGTTTGTTCATCGGTGCTGGATTGCCCTCTTCGACGGCTGCCTTCTGATACGGATGTCCTTGTGCACACTGCCGAGACGACCGGACTTGCGTGTTTGGCCTGTGATCGCTTCTTGTGTCTCGGGAAACGCCGTTGCTGCTGACAGGCTGTCCCGTCTCCAGTCTCGAGGGTCTCCGTGCAACGCGTGGTCGGATTTCGATGCGCCGTGCTGTGCAGTGCCCTAACTGCGCTCGTTCCTTCTGTGAACGGCGATTGGTCCCCCCCGTTTCTGATCAGTATCGACAGCGTGTCACTCTCGAGTGTGCCGTAACTCGCGAGCACGAAGCGACCTCGTAGAGCTGTTTCCGTCGGTGGTCTCGGAATAATAGTTCACTGGCTCTACCTTGACGACACACGCACCTCGGTCCATTGCTGGGAAAGTGCTGCCGGATATCCCCGTTCACGTGCGCTCCGTGATGCCCTGACTTGGAGTACGTCCGCATCACGCGAAGGAGAGGTTTGCGCTAGTCGTCGTCGTCGTCGTCTTCGAGGAGGCCCCCCGGGGTGTCAGTGGTGGCGGTGCGCGTAGCCGAGTCGTGGTCCTCGTGTGTGGTTGGCCCTCGCGGCTGGCGCGCCCCGGCGGGCCGCGGTGCATGCTGCGCCCTGGGCCGGGCCCGTGAGGCGAGCGCCGGCGGCGGCGGCATGGCCCCCATGCCCCCGCTGAGCGGCGGCGGCAGCGGTGGATCGGCTCCGCCGTCGCCCGCGGGAGCTGCGCCGACCCCGACCGCCTCTTCGCTGCTCCTCAGGGGCGTGCTGTCGTCCGCCTCGGGCCGCTTCTTCGCGTGGAACCCGATCAAGAGGGACGCCGCCTCGGTGAGTGCCGCCTCCCCTTCTCTCTCGGCCGCCGCCGTGTACGGCCTGTCTTGTCCACCGGCCGGAGACAACGGTATTGGTGGCCGTTCATCGCCGGGGATGTACTTTGGCAGCTTTGGCGGGGTCGGAGTCCTGGGAAGCTGTCGTGTCAGGGCGTCGCTGTGGGCTGGTTGGTTACGGTTGTGAAACATTTGTTAGCGCACGAAGGAACAGGACGGATGAAGAACATGGGACAAGCGATTGTCTGGTGTTATTCTTGCGTCCTGATCCCTCGTGCGCTAAGCAATGTTGCAGAGTCGTAGGAAGTTTTGAAACCAGGACTCGCTTTGAAGCCTAAGACATGTAGAATCTGCTTAGCCTGTCTACCCCCTGTCTACCCCACATCGCGTGTTCCTGATGTGAGCTGCGTACGCATCGCTGCCCGGCCGAAAGCGCGCTGTGAACGGACGTGTGCTGTTGAAGGCGGCTCGTAAGCCTTTGAGGCGTACTTGGCTTCGCATTCGTCCTGAAAGCGCGCTTCGTTAGTCGGGAATGTGTTACTCAGCCGTGTAAATGCTTACGCGGCCTGGGGCGAAGACAACTGGCTCAACGTGTTTGCTAGGGGCTGCGTTTAGCGGGGAGCCTGTCTAGCGCGGACCCGTGAATTGGCCGCAAGTCTTTGGCTTTTAGGGGATTCGAGGCGAAAACCAAAAATACGTTGCCTTTGCACGCAGCAGAATGGATTTTTTTTTTCTTCCTCCGTAGCGTTCTGCTTTTGTTGCTGATACTTGAATGCATTATTATATGGAAGTGCTCGCACGTTTTGGTAGAGGAAGGGACAGAATGATTTAATTTAATGCCAAAATCAACCCTGTAAGGAAACACTACAGAGATTGGAGTTCCCGTCCTCACCTGCATACGGTGCCGTTATCACTCGTCCTCAAATTACTCCCCTGGCATTGTCTGACCGCCTATCTATCGCGCTTCGAGATAGGCTCATCTTCTGCCGTATCGATGATGGCTAAACATTCGCGCTGTCTGAGGCTTCTCTCCGCGGTCGGCAAAAACTGAAATTCCCGACAAAATCCGCTCACTTCTGCTGAAGGGGCGCCCGCGTTAGCTAACCAGTGAACGGCTGCTTCTAAAGCCACCTGCTCTAACAATCGCGGGATTCCATTTGTCGGATTCACAAACGAACAGTAGGACAAGGAAAGCAGAGAAAGAGAGTGTGTGTGTGTTTTACCTTCCTTTTTCCCCATTTCATATGGAATTTGCGGGAAAGGTAACGCATGACGCACGCACGAGCTGATACGCTGGACGTGGGCGTCGGGCATTTTGTGGTTTTGTGAGTTATTAGCTGCAGTGCGCAATCAAGCAGCAACCCGAAGTGGACGCCTATTCTTTCCTGCGCACGTTTCGTGCCGACGAGGGCCGTTCGGGGTGTTGGGTGTACCCCACACCCCTTGCAGGGAGGGCGCAGTATCACGTAGTCCAGCACCAAGTTATATGACTATGAAACGCTAGGAACGTGAAAAGGCCGTGAGATGGAGCGAGCTCATTTCGCACCCACTAATGTCTTGCAGTTCGCGGCCTGCTGGCGTGCACGGGCACAAGTTCATCTGTCAGAACCAGATTTGTAGTTCTGGGGCCTTGTCTGCTGTGCCTCGAGTACTGGCGAAGGCTCGGAAATAAGTTATGCCGTCTCAAAACCGTGTGTCCTTTAGTTGCGTCCGTGCTAGAAAGGCGGCTTTCTTACATAATAGCTTTTAGGTAAAAAAAGCTGCACTCCTTTTGTTTTCCCGCGGGTAGTTTGTTTCTGCTGGCAGTTATTGCTTTGAATCGGTGGGTTGCAGAGAAATGTAATTCCGAAGTCGTGTATTATCTAGAGAGGACAAATATTTTCGAGAGATTAATTTGCGCGTCGGCGTGGATGACCGATTTGCGGTGTAGAGAGAGAAATGGAAGAACGTAATCGAGGGCGTTTCGGCGAACTGCTGACATTTACGTGGAAAACCGACAACTTGAGAAATATCGCCTGCTGCATGAATCATACGCCGTGGCAACCGACGCCTGCCGAGAATCCCGGATGGTCTGGGTAGTTGCCACCTCCTCCGGTCTGCCGGTTTCCGTCGATTTTTCGCTCCCCCTTCCTCCATTGCCCGCAGTCACGACGGAATGTGCGGCGGGAAAGAACAGCGAAATAGGTGGAGGAGAGAGTGGCGGGCGGTGGAAATCGTCCGTATGAAAAGTGAAGGTGCTTCTGATGACGGCAGCGGATGTGGTTGATATACTGCTCACGCACGGCTCGGGTCATCACGTCTCGCTGCCTCCCCCCTCGTCATGGTTCGGCTCGCCGATATCGCCCTCTTGTGCGCGCGAGCTCGGCACCGGACCGTGTATTCCTGTGGACGGCGGCTCCTCGAGTCGCATGCGATCGCTTTATTCGCTTTTTTTGGTCGAGGGTGCTCGCCCCTACGTGACAGGGCGAGTTCGTATCGGTTGCACCGGCGCGGTGAGACCGACGTCTCCTCCGAACGTTTTCCCCCGTCTCTCTAACGAGGGCTTGACGACGTGCCAATATGGGGCGAAGTAAAGATACGCACAGAGCGCTGCCGATGCGAGGCAATGACCGATTGCGAGACGTCTGCCTCGAGTTTGCATTACCGAGTTTCGGCGAGTGCGAACCTTATTGGAAAGCCGCGCTGCTGTCTCTCTCATGTCCATATCAGCGCCGAGAAGAAGCGGATGTTTTGTTCGCGTGATCCTGTCGTAGCCAGTATCGCTGTTGTCGTTCCTGCGGATTACATTGTCGGTACGAGTTGTACCTTCTTTTGTTGGGGGAGGGAGGGTTCCTTACTGCTCGAGCGCACAGTTGTCTACCGCCTTTTCTTCCGCGCGGTCTGTCCGTCTCTTCCCGTTGACTTGTAACGCGTTCCGCGCATTTGGGATACATTGGCCAGTTGGCGTCCTGCCGATATTTTGACGGCGTAACTAGTATTGTGACGTCGTAGCTAGTGTGACGACCCGAGGCCCATCGCGGGACCTGTTTGGACGGTCAGCTGCATGCGGTCCATTTGGTTTGGTCCTCGTTTACACATTGGCCACCCTCCGCTCCCGATTAGAAACGTCGTGCATCACGCGTCGGGGATATTTCCGATGGCTCAGGAACCCAGTCGCGCAACGTGCGCGACTTGAAACTGGGGCACAAAGCAAGTATTCACCCCAAATATTAGCTGTGCAAAATAACTTTTTATTTCGCTAAAAAATTGCAGAGTAATCACTGTTGAAAGGACTGCCATGAGCGGGAAAGCTGCACATGGTTGATCTCTGAGGCCGCGCACAGGAAAGCGAAAACGCCATGTGGGCCCCGTTTGCTGCCGCGACGTTTTCTGGGCGCAACGCAGCTGCTTTCCGCGCGCGTCTCGTCAGTGTGCACGGGCCTGACCCGCGCATTGCGGTTACGTCGGTTAAGGTGGTTGCACTGCGCTAGCGGGTTTTGTAGCGTCTCTGTGGGAGTGAGCCCACAAAGGAGCAGCAACGCGGTGTTTCCGTGGCGGCAGTGTGGCAGGCGGAAGGCATCTCGAACACGCCGCTCTCCTTCCTGCTCTGCCGGATAATAAAAGAAGGCGGCAATGAAAGCTGCCCTGTGCGACGCGTACTTGAAAGCCCGCCGGCGGGCCGCTTCAAACAGTGCCGGCCTTTTCTTCCGCGCCAGTCGCATTCGGGCTGCGCGCATTCAGCGCTGATGGGGGAAGGAGGAGCGAGAGAGAGGGGAGACTCGTTTACCGGCTCTTCTTCGGAGAGGGGGACCCCTCCGCCGCCTCTACGTAACAGGCATTGGGAGCCGGCTACTTCGGTGCAGCGTTCTTCCCGGAATGAACTGTGTTGCGCGGGGTGGGGGGGCGTGCGTGCCGGGTGATAAGCTGTCCCTTGCAACCACCTATTCTTCGACACGCACGCACTCACATGCGTAACACTTTCAGACTTGTGATCAGAGCTGGTGGCTTCGGAAGAAACGAACGCGTAACAGGTAGCTCAGAGAAGTAAGTTCAGGCGGTAGTAACCTGACTTTGCGAGTCCACAATTTTCGTTCCTTAGTGGATGACCGAGGTGTGCGTTTCGGCGGCGTTGTTTTAGTTCAAGGCTTCATTTTCAGGTGTCGTCTCCTGTGGCACGGCAACTAAAAAAAAAAGAGGTACTTCTCTGAGGTGCCTGTTTTGCTGAAAATTCACCGCTGGTTGGATGCTTCGTTGCTTTAGCCGGCCTGCTCTTCCGCGGATGCGAAGCGGGGGAAAAAATCTCTCCTCTGCGGAAAGCAAGCATAGAACTTCTGCAGTGTTGCTTGGAGAGAGGGAGAGAATTGCGCGAACTCTGACCTGTTTTGGTCCGGTTGATCGATCCTCCGTCAGCGGTAGTTTAGGGCCAGCTGATGAATGTTTGCTAGCAGCTATAACTTACTGAGCTTCAAAAGAACGTTCAAATTCCCTTGCTCGCTCCTGTGGAAGAGCGGTGCTGCGTCTTTCCCGCTGCGTGCAACTATTTCCAGGAGGAAGCGGGTGAAAAGGGGCGCATCTGTTCGGCCTCTCGCTCGCGTGTGTGTGCCGTTCTGGGAGCTCGGCCGGCACAAGGGGAGAAAGCTCCATTTTGTGGCGGCCGTGATGAAGAGATTGGGCGACGAAGAGCGGCTGCCGACGCCACAAAAGGGAAAAAAAGTGGCGAGAAGAAAGAACGAGTGCAAATAGCGCTGCCCAAAGACAAGGCCGTGTCGACCTTGGGACGTGCACTGTGGCGGCCGCCGTTCGTGTTTTGGCCGTAACTGCCGGGACGTGGTCTTTTCTTTTCGACTTCTCCTTCATTTTTTCTTCGGTGCTCTGTGAAGAAGTCTCTCTCGGCGCTTTCCAGCCACGTCTCATCAGCCTTGTTTCGCACTGCACAGCGCCGGTGCACTTTCCCGTCGTCAGCTGGACGTCTTGGCGCCTGTGGCGCGTCAGGAGCAATAATGGGAGGACGCGGAATGGTTCCGGAGGCAGCACGCCTGTGGGTTGGCGGCGACGTTACGTTAATGGGCTTTCGCTTCTCTCGCGGCCGCGTTTTTCTCACTTTTAGGCGGAAGGGGACATTTTTATTCGTCGTTTGGAAAGTAGCACGCCTCCTCTTTTTATATGGCAGGCGGATGAGTTTTGGAGAGTTTGGCAGCAATGTGCGAAAAGCTTCGTGTCTCTCTGGCAGCAGAACTCTCCCCCTCGCGGGAACGCAAATTTGTGCGCGCTGTGCTCTCTTGGTGACCTCCTCCTCACTTCGCATATCCGTGCTTTGAAGTGCGGAAAGTCTCACAGAGGGGCCAGTTTGCGTGGACCCGAGGCTTTAGCGCTGTAGAGGTTACTTTGCGCCTGTTAAAAATAGGAAAAGAAAAGTATCTGTTGAAAATAGAGAGAACGAATTTCATGGGATCTCAGCCGAGCCGTTGCGCTTTACTTGCAAGCCAGATGAAAAAAAAAAAAAAAGAAAAGCAAGAAATAAAAATTAAGAGATGTCAGATGACGAGCAACAAAATTACGTCACAAACGCGACCATGTTCGTAGTGCCTGAAAAAAAAAAAAAAAGCTGGAAGCATTTCTGCGCTATTGGGGACCTTGCAGTGGATGTGCGTGCTTCAGTTTCGCATGTGGGGTAAGACGATGATGATTCGGGTGCACTGAGTGACGCAGGGAAGGCGCTTGCGATTCTGGTCCTCATCCGTCCCACCCGTGACGTCTTTAGAGGATGCAATCGAAGGACGCCATTTCCGCGCTACGCCATTGTAACCACATTGCTCGTGGCTATTCATACGCACGCCTATTCCCTCGTTTCTCTTTGCGTTGGTATTAGTGCCGGAGCGGCTGTTACCGGCTCACCGCTTCTGATCTCACTCATAACCAATTCTGCGCATAGCCCTTTTTTTTTGACCCCCCAACTTGTTTCCCGCACTCCTTTGACGTTGTTATGGCAAAGCAGTAGCGATGGCATCGTTCATAGCTCCGTTCTTTTTTTTTTTTTTTTTTTTTTTTCCCTCCTTCCGTGCTGTTTGGAATCTTGTCCGTCCGGTAGCCAAACCAGAACGAAGTTGCGGGCCGTTCTCGCAGCGACTTCGTCATGCCAGGCGGCGAATGATGTTGGCGGCGGCGCTTTTGCGGCACCCGGTATCCTTGTCCCGCATTTCGGCCCGTGTTCGCTGCTGCCCACCCCTGCTGCTCTCCTCCGAGGGGAGACCTCGGGAGGGCACAACAATGGGGCGGGCTTTGTACGAGCGCTTTGCCGCCGTGTTACTGCCGCCTGATCCCATTGTCGGCAGCCTGCTCCGGCCGGACTCGATTCGGCCCCAAGGTCGGCCGGCGCCGCCGACGTGCTGTCTTTGCTGCGTGAGAAGTATGTAGTAGCATGGGCGGGTTCACTTCTGCTCCTGCGGGCCGGCGACGGGAGCTGAGGGGCGGCGACTGTCCTCTCACGTTGGGAGGTTTGCATCCAACTCCGTGGAATATAGTGGCGATTGCGGTAAAGCGTTCGTTTCGCAAAAGAGTGCTTGACTTCGTGCTTGAGTGCTTGAGGTAGTGGCAGTGCTTGACGTGGTGATAGCGAACGGAATTGCTTAATTTGTACGCACGATCCGACCTTTGCAACGATATGGGCGAAGCTGCTTTACGGGGGGATGCTGTAAGTTTTTTTGCGAGTGTTTTACACCTCACCTGTTGAGCGTCTCCGTCACAACCGACGCCAAGTAGGAGGGTAGGACGGCGTGGTGATTGGTCATTCACACCATTCCATAGGTCGCTTTCATCGGTTGTACGTAAAGTGAGCTTTCCGAAGCCTAGACAGGGATATATAAATGGAGGCAAGGCCGTACCCTACATGGAAACATTTTTTTTCTTCAGAATAAGGAGCTGAGTGCTTCGAAAAACAGCAGCCGTGTGGAGATAAATTTGCCGGCAATAGTAGTGGAACAGAAGGAAATGCTCCGGGATTTGAACTGCCGATGCGCAAATCTGCGTATTGTTCTGCTCCTGGGTTTCCGTTTCCTCATTTAGTCTTTTAGGGGACTCGCGTGGCAACGCTGCTGCTGTGTGGCCGGCCCTGCGTTCGTCAGACGTGGCTACCGACGAGCTTCTTCCTCTTGGAATAGAGCAGCCGTTCGTGCGACATTTGACAGTGCAGACAAAGGTGAAAGATCAGCGCCCGCGCTCGAGCCTCATCACACGGAAGCCTGGTGACATTTAAGTCCCGTCTCGTTCGATGCGCGTTCGCCCAAGGAGCAGGTCCTGTGTGCTCGTTGCGGTGCTAATGGCCGCCAAAGAATCGCGTCTTCCTGTCGGGCCGTGTGGAAACCGGCAGTGTGTGTCGACAACTGACGTACAAAGTGGCTCGGCGCCGCGGCCGTTCTCTGCTGCTGCAGCGGGCGCGCGCACGCGCGTGCAAGCGCGGCGACCTCGACCGCGTTTTGGGCGCCGAGGACTACCCTGCATGCAGGCCGCGTCCTCGAGCGCAGGTGGCGGCCAGCGCAGCACGCCGGACATGCCCCCTCCTCCTCTGTGCAGATCATTGTTTCTCCTCTTCTCCACCCTCCTCCTTGGTTGAGGATGATGATCCTCGCGTCGCTGTCCTTTGTCTTCCTCTGTCGCGCCTTTTGTCTCCCGCCGTGTCAGGACGCGCGCCTCGGTTCCCACGCGCGCTCCGTGGGGAAGCGGCTCTCTCGCCTAATGACTGCGCGTAATGAGGCTGCGAGCGAGTCGTCTCTTGAAGCCTGCCCGTCGTCATCGTTGGGGTGACGCGCGAGCCGTTATCGATTGTCTTATCTCCTTCGAGCGTTTCCCGAGGACCCTCTGAATAAAAGCGAATCCCGCGTATCGATGATATCGCCGTGACACTTGGAGCAGGTAACTTTGGCTCAGTGATCGAGGGCTGTGCCCGCTCTCTCTCATAGATTAGAAATTTTGTTGATGACCAGGGCGATGTCCAGCCTCAGGTGAGTATAAGAGCAGGAAGAGAAACTCGGAGACCGTTGCAGGATCATTTCAGAAAGTGTAGCGCCCCGTTGCGTCGATTTATTTATTTATTTTATTTATTTATTATTTTTTTTTTGAGGGGGGGGGGGGGGGGGTGTAACGTTACGGTATGCAGGCGGGGTCCGGACTCGGGGGAACATGTTTCGGATAGAGTTTTTAGTTTAGGTTAGCTTAGTTTAGTCAGAAATATGCCTCAAATGGAGCAAAGAATCGTTCGACTCGCCTGTAAAACTTGTATTACTCATCTCTACAAACAAGACGTTGGTGCTTCAGGGGGAAAATTGCTCAATAGTATTCCTTCCCTCCCACACGCGTGGCAAGTGTGACAAACAGCGGGAAATTCGGGCAATGTTTTCAGTCTATGCACCTTCCTACGTTTTGCAGCATAGCGTCAGCTTCAGGCACAATGGCGGAAAACTGGTCCCACTACTGAGCCGAGCTCGTTTGAAACACCCGGGCCTGTTAGCCGGAACCGCAACGCGATAAGATGCCACCCGCATCGTCACACTAGTCCTAACAGAGGTACGCTCTCACGGTGCAATGACCTGGGCCAGAGAGATCCGACCGCGTCGTTTTGTGTCGGCGTGAGCCTCACGGCAAGGTTCCTCTTTTTTGCCGGTGGCTCGCAGTGGGAAAGCGGCCGGAGTTGTCGCGGCCTTCTTCCGACGGCCAAGCGCGAGGCGTAACCGTGATCGATTAAATGATCGACGAGCGGGACGCGACACAACGTGTCTCCATCGCGCTTGGACGGGGGCCCGACCGTTCGACTCGCTGTGGCCCGAGGCGTGCATGGGCGGGAGACGTCTTTTCTGTGCGGTGCGAGCCCATTGATGCGTGTCGCTGTGCGGTGTGTGCGTATACGGCACTTGTTATTATACAGGTCGCAGGGGTGCCGCGCCTCGTCCACGCGTCGCAAATGTGAGAGGAAAACGGACGCCGGTAGCCAGAGAAGGCGGAAGCGACTTTTTTCGTGCAGCTGCGTGCACAGTCACTATCGTCCAGTCACTATCGTCAGGATATGCGCTGACATATCCTGACGAGATCGCGCAGTTTTAGTTCTTGTGTCTCCTGTGTGGAGTGTCGAACGCAGCTGTGCATTGCGATGTGTGTCATGTGTGAAAAAGCAATGCCGAAAATGCAGAACCAAATCGCAAAGGTCTGCCCACTTCAGCGCCGTCACCCGATTACCTAAACATAAAATGTAAAATTAAAAAAAAAAAAACAGCAAAAGGTATGTATATAGTGGCCTGATGCGATTGGCTGAACAATGCACACAAAACCAACAAAAAATCTCTGGCCATCTCCACTACGGTGAATCCTGGGGAGGGGTGAAGCATGCAGTGTATAAGTGTATTCTTGGCGCGTTGGTGTTTTTGCCCACGGAGAAGAAACCGTTTGGGGGTAGAGGTATACAGCTTTGCTGTAAAAGTCTCGTGTCTTTGAAGCACGAAGCGTTCTAACGAGAGGCGTTGGAAAGCAGTTACAAGCAGTTATACTATTAACAATCAGCGTACAAACGTACTGTAGTATAACCCTGTTAGATATGCAGTAATTACGGATACAGCGTAATACCTGTTTGGAAAAGAAGGCCGCAATCTTTGCAATTGTACCGAAATGGTCGTACTGCTATCATAAAAAAAAAAAAAAAAACATGTATGCTTCTAATACGGGGGACAATCTTCGGCATATAACTACTGAAAATGGTTCTTCAGTTTTTTACAGACGTTCCTCAACAGGGAAATTATTGCACACTTTCGCACCAACGAACATATTGTCACTGGAAGGCGAAGACGGGGACAGTATGTCATACCGTCCCGACGATCTACGACGAAGAAGCCGTGCGCCCGGCGCGGGCAGCACGGGCTCCGTTATGGCCGCTTGTAAATAGTTCGTCTCATCATGTAAATATACGTCGCCTCATCGATACATGGTTCGTGTCTCCTGTTCTTCCGCCACGTAACAATATAAGTACAAAAGATAATATTAGCGTACAGGAAAAGGCCGTAATTCGACGCGGAATTCTCAGTGCCTCCTGTCAATACCATGCCCCCCCCCCCCCCCTTGAAAAGAAAAGGGGGGGGGGGTCAAAGAGGATACACGTAGACACACACACACATACAACAGAGCACACACACACACACATATAATATAAATATATATATATATAATATATATATAATATATATATATATATATATATATATATATATATATATATAATATAGAAGAGAGAGAAGAGAGAGAGAGAGAGAGAGATACTATTGTGTGGGGGTGTGTGTGGTGTGAAAACAGGAATGTTGTCGTCTGAACACCGTTCTGAGCGATTAAGTGACGCCGATCATTATATATTAGACTGCGGAGAGACTACATGTTGGGAAAAAAATTGTAATACAGCCCCTCATACATTATCTTTCAGTTAGACGCCGTTTCTTACGTCATACGACGCCGCGTGTAGCGCATTAAACTTCCCTAAGAATGTATTGTTTCAGAATCCTAACCCGGATAATCGTCGTAACCCCATATAAACAAAGCTTCAAAATTTTCTCTCAGTTACAATGAGAAGAGCTACAAGTCGTTTCCTGCCGGCCTGCACGTTTAGTTTTTTTTTTTTTTTTTCTTCTAACTGTCTGCGCGCGCAACGTAACTTACGCGTGACCTATAAACGTCCGGCAGTCGTGCGTCACGCTGCGCGCTGCAGGTTAGCTCTACGCACAGTCCGGCGCTGTTGGGAGGGAGCACGCCTCGGATGTCGAGGAGCTATAGGCCGGGTTCTCTTTGAATTCGTTTTCACGTGCACGAGGGCCAACCTTGCAGGAAGCTTCATCCATCATTTGTGGCGCAACTAACCGCCAAGGAGTTCTGACGTTTGCATTATCATCTCAGCGTGCAGCGGTCGCGCCGCCGAGCCTGAACCGGTTGCACTGACGGTTCATCTCCCGCGGTTTCCTCGCCGCCGCCCCAGTTCGCCCTCGCATTGCTGTTATTGTTCGTTACAGGCAGCTGTCAACCCGTTAATGGTTACGGAAGCAATCAATGGGTAGCAGAGTGTTGGCGCTCTGAAAACCTCGTCGTGTTCCTCTGACTCGCTGTTTCTAGCCTTTCGAAGGACCGTAGGATGTTATACTGTCTTATCTCATCGCTTTTAGTTTTGGTTCTCTTTCCCCCGTCTTATCTGTATTGCAGGGGCGGTACAGTTTTGCCGAAAATTTTCTAGGCCAAGCCGAAAGTGCGCAGGCCGCAGACAAGTCAGTGTACAAGCTTACGTCCCGAGCGATGCTGAAACGTTTTATGCCGGAAAGCTAGACAAAACACCTTTCTTTCTTACTGTCATAAAATATTTGTGTCAAATTTAAAGGTAAAGCCATTCTTTGAATCCTTTGTGGTCTGGGAGGCTTAGGACTGGCCTAGAAAATTTTGATAAAGGATGTACGCTCAGGCTGGTGGGTAGTTGTTACTTTCCTCTAGCACAACGACGATGCACGCTGCATAACTAAACTGCTCACAAATCATTGCACGACGTATGTACAATGACTCCCCCGTACTGACGAAACCTTGGGAACCGGAAACTGACTTTGTTATAAGCGCTAATTCGTTAAAAATGGATGTGATCTGCTTTCTTTACAGTGCAGTCCGCGCCACGGAACTGTTGCAAAAAAGCGCCTTCGTTATAAAGAGGGCTTGCTGTAAGTCGCCCCATCGCGCGTCGCTTCGATGTCCGTGTTTAGTCTCGCGCTGTCATCAGTTGGTGAGGCTCTGGTTTTCCTTGCATTTGCTCTCACAAAACACTGTCCTAGTTTCGTCCTGTGTACTGCTGAGAGTTCCGTTCTTCCTTTCGCACTTTCTTTACCGACAAAAAGCCGTCAAAGGGCCCCTGCAACACTTTTCTCAACATTTGAAGGGCTTTTAGAACGCGGTCAATAAGCGCTACCAGCTCTCAGTATAGATAGCCACGAAATATTTCAGTCCATTGTTAGCGCCCTACGAGCGTTAGATAACTTGCTGACTTGTTCAAAAGTTGTTTCTCCCTTTATATGAGTTTCTCAAAGTCCGCACGTTGTTTGCGTGCTTGAGGGACGTCACTCAAGCCACAGTGTGGCAACTGGCAGGCGAATTCATTTGAGTGGTATACCAGCAACCGCATTGGACAGTCGCTTTAAAGAAATGTCACGAAAGCAAAGCAGGGGTAGTGTCTGCTGCGGCTATCAAATCACGCAGTACCGCTGTGTGCTGGTGATAACTGTACCGTTCGAAGTGTGACCAGACAAAGGAAAGAGTGAAAGCGGCGCTGTTGCAGGGTTCGTGTGTATACACACACACACCACGCACACACGCACGCACGCTGCTACGTTTTGCACCACCACCTCACTGTTTCCCCCTGACTCGCCTAAGCGTATGAGAAGAAGCGTGCGCTTCACTGTCACCATCCATTGTGGGCCTTGATTCATTTCCCGGATGAATGAGTATCGTGGCCCCGGTGCATCGGCCTGTTTTTGCGCGGGCTGTCGTGACGCGTTTCTCTTTCGTCCGATGGTGCCTCCTGGCCCCGATGATTGCTGTATAGACACGCGGTCGTAACGCACAAAGTCCACATCGCGTGCGCGCAGCTACCCAGCGGTGATCTGAGCGGCCCTGTGCGGGTGGCTGTCGGCAGCCGATTAATCTCTGGGCCGCCCTCGATTCTCCCCGACCCTTCCCCCGCTGCGGATGATCGCCGTAACGAAAGGGTGGCGACGTACGGCTGCAGTGCCGCTGGCCCGATACCCGCGCGCACTTAATCACGCGCCTCTCTGGTGGTTTCGTGACCCTTCCAACGCGGGGCGTTCGCATGTTGATGGCGGCGGCGTACGCTATAACGGTTAACGCCCGATCGCGTGGAGCGTTTCCTCCCCGCATCCGCAGGCGAGCGCCGAATGTCGGCCGGCGTTGTCGCTGAAAACGTGCGCGGCAGGTTTATCTAATGACGCGAATCGTGGAACGACGGCCCTCTATGACCGATGGGTGCGCGTACACACCTCGGCCGACTTCACTGAGCGGCCGGAAGCCAGGTTCAAGCGTTTCCGCGCGCTTTTCCTGTCAGCAATGAAGCGTAAGCGGGTATTAAAGCGGCGTATTTATGATTGCGACTAAAAGGGATCAGCCTGTTACAATTTTGTTGCGCCAGACATCAAAAGGGGTCCTGAGAGGCGTTTTGAGCACGTTAAACGAACAAGCGCAGTCGTTGGGTAGGGCGGTCAACGTCACCTGTGCCAAGTATAACTTGTTCAAAAGATGTTCGGGTCGGGTCAAGTCCTACTATAACCTGTTTACGTGCAGCGGAAAGCTCACACTTCCTTTGCAAAGTTTGTCGCCGCTTTCCCACCCTTTCCTGCGTGTTTTTGGACACCGCCATTTAAGCGCATGTTCGTCATCGATTCTCCCCATGTGCGTCACGAAGCAGAGCTCCTGCTAATGAACGACGTTTTTCTCGCACTTGCGGCGAAGAGAAGCGTCGACGGATTGTGGCGGCACCTTTGGTTAATTAGCGCTTCCTGCAGCACGCTTACACGCCATCGTGTTCGTCTATATTGACCCAATACATGGGCGCAGCTGTCAGCGGCCTTCCCAGGAAGGCCGCTCATCGCGACTGATATCCGAACCGGCGCGTTTCGTGCACGGTTCCTCTGCCGCTTTCAAATGTCTTTTTGACATGCCACTCTGCTGCGCTCTCTATTGTTGACGCTGAGTTACGTGGGCTCCGATCCGTGTGCGCCTTACACCATCAGCTGCACGCATACACTCTTCCAGGTCATGTTTGCCTATTTGTCATGACCGACCTCTTCGTCCTTGTTCCTTTCTTACGGGGCGGCCGGCTGCGTGTATACTTTATAGGAGAAAAATGACAGAAAACGGTGGTGGCGAGCAAAAGCGCACCCTGACATTAAAATTCTGGACGACTCGCTTTTGTCCCCGTGAGCCGCTCCTCTTAATGGCAAAGTTGGTGCGTGATTCGCGAGCAGGTTTCGCGTAGTCCGCGTCAACGAGAACGGATGTGATTTGCACCTGCGGGGCGGGGGGAGCGCGGCAGCTCGCACGAAGTCGCTCACCCCCGCACCACGCGGGGCAAGAAGGGGCGCCGCAGAAGGGGTTGTCCCGCTCGGGTCATTTATTAATGCGGCGGCAATTATGCGCGCTGATTGCGCGGGGATATGTAAGCGGCCCCGCAATTTTCTCCCGGCTCCGGGCCGCGCGCGTCGACGCTGCCCCGGGGTTGCCTCCGCGTTTTCTGTGCCGCCGACCCGCGGTTATAATTACGCCCGTGTTCTCGTAACCGCTGCGCTGTCGCTGTCGCTGCTGCTCCCCCCCTCTGACACGGTTGGGTTACTGCGAGCAGCCGTCCGCTATACTTAGGTCAGCCGCAGATTAATGCCGCACTTTTGGGGTCGTTTTCCCGCAAACACGGATGTTGTCCCCCCACCGAACTAAATTAAGCGCCCCAACCGGGTCCGATATTGATCGCGAAATGTAGTGTATACATATATACCAGCGTTGCGCGTATACGACGTCGGACTTCCCGCCGAGGAATTCGGGGTTCGTTGGCTCGGGCCTTCGGTTTTAATTGACGTTGGGTGCCAATTTGCTTGCCCGCCGCATGGGGCGATTTGGGAAATGGAGGGCACCTAATAAGGCAGTAGTGTCGTCGTGGCAGAGCGGATGCTTGGTCGCTCGAGAGGACGTGATTAGAATGCGATGTGGCGAGCACTTATTATAGCTCGCCGGTTGGGGAAAACTAGTCGCAGTCGGAGCAAGGAAGGGCTCGCATTGCGAGCCTTCGGGCCCCGTGGTCGGATTCGTTACGTTCAGTCAGAGACGGAAGTTTTAATCTCGGAAGGAGGCTTCAAAAATAAAGACTTGCTGCGTCATGTGGTGGCCTGGTTTTCGCTCTGTCCACTGGGGAGGATTACCTGCCCACTCGTAATCCGGCTACCTAGAGTTTCGTGCTGACGTTACTCGGCGGAAATCTGCCGTTGCATTCACGTGGCCTCGCTACCTTTAATGGGGAACACCGCAATAGCGACACGACGTCTCTCTCTCTCTCTCTCTCTCTCTCTCTCTCTCTCTCTCTCTCTCCTCTCTCTCTCTCTCTCGATCGTCGAATTGTGTAGTTCTATTTCCTTCGTGCTTGTTTGTCAGTAGGCGGAGACGAAATGGGAGGCATTGATTTTAAAAAAAGGCCTGCTACCCTTCGCTGGAGGAAAATGATTGAGCGGGTAAACGGCTAGGGAAAGGAAAAGGGAAAAATGGGAGCACTCGCCTTCCGTTTGTCAGGCATCACGGTCTGTCATGCACAGGGACGCTATTATCGCGAGGAAACGGACACCGTGAACTACCGGCTGAGCTCGCGTCCCTGAAAACGCATGTTGGGGCAGCGACAAAGTACGCGCTCTGCAGTCTAATCAAAGCCACGAACGCTTTGGAGGTTCCTGTGCTCAAGTGTCAACCTATACACAAACGTCATTGCGACCTAGAAATCCCGGGCAGGAGGAGAGTGCGCCGAAGAAAACGAGCACGTGTGCCACGAGGACGCTTCGTTCTTTCGCACGCGCAACTATGACCCAGGAAAGCATTCCAGTGTATGTACGACTCGCTTTAGCAATTTCCGCCTCTACGTCGTGCGGTCGTTTTGCAGCTGAGGACGACGCGGCGGATGGCCCTAGCCGTCGCGCTATCGGCCCGATTTCGCGGCGAAGCCATCGAAGAACGAGGAGATGGAAAAGCGGGTTAGCGAGACTCCCCGACGGCGGAGGTCGCGTGTCAACGGGCTACGGAAGCAGGACAACCAGCGGCGCCGCGCGCGGCATTGCTGCTACGGGCCTCGGCTCTTCTCGGGCCGCCGACCGAAATGTCCGCCGGCTGCTGCAGAACCCGCTGTTGCGGTGGAAACAACCTGCCTCCAGTCCTCTCCGCCGCAACACATTGTCCGCTCATCATAGGCTGTCCTTATGGTCCTGTCCGCGATTGCTCTTCACCACAATACCTCCTGTAACCGATTCGTAATTCCGCTACATGTAAATTTACTCCAAACCCTCGCTACAAAGAAGTCCTCGGGAAAGGAAACTGGCTTCGTTATAAGAGGCGTTTCGTTAAAAGCGGATAAATTCACTGAAGGAAGTACTACCGTGAAACACTTCGGATGAAGTGACATTTCGAACAAAGCAACTTCGTTATAACGAGTGTTTACCGCGCGCTGAGCGTGATCACGCGAAGCATCAACGAGGAGGCGGACGTGTCTCCGTAGCCCGCATACGTGCGTTGCATATTCAGTTTTCAGGGAAGCGGCAGGTTTTGCGAAACGTGTTGCTGTCGGAATTTCGCAGTGATGTTGTTCGGCGTGGAACCAAGGGTTGTCCCTCTTTTTTGTGTGTGTGTTACACGCAGCGGTATCCATGTCGTGCGATGCTATTCGGCTGTGCGATTTAAACGCGCACGCACGGAAGTGACAGGAGGCGCGCACACTGCCGGGCTTCTGATGCGACCCCGATCCCACGTGCACGGCCGCTGGACGAAGGGCGACGGTTGTAGGACACTCCGTCACTGCCACACGGACAATGGCGTCCGGGGTGGTGTCCGAATTGTGACGGAGGCGCTTCGGAATCGCCGCTTGCTCAGGAGAGACGGAGCTGCGACAGCTGAATGACCGTGAGCGATCACTCGCGTCGTCTTTGTCCCTGGTCTTCACCTCGCGGTCAGTTTTAGCGATTGCGCTTCGTGTGTGTTCGAGACGCGGTCTTCTGGACTGTCCGTCATACAGCACCCTTTCTTTTTGCAATAGTCGCCCTGATCTTTTTGAAACCTTTACCGATTTTCTCTTGATCCAGCGCCTGTTTTGTCTCGTGTCTCCATTACCATTACTCGACCGTTATTCCTACCAGCACCATCCGACACCTCGGTGCAGTCTTGGCGAGCGACGGAGCACAGAGGGAACCTGGGCGCCTTTTCCGGACACGTATTCACGGCGTTGAAAGATGCAAGGGCGAATGTGTGCGCTAGACAGTGTGCTCCCAAAGAGTTTAGTTACGTCTTCGCCCGAGCTGATCGCGACCACTGCTTGCACACTTCGTATGCAGTCGATCCCGGATATATCGAACTCCGAGGGGATCGCGAAATAGTTCTATATATCGATAATTCGTTATATAAAATATTTTTGTTTTGCGTAGGGTATGGACTGTTCGGTACATGCAATAATTCGATATAT
Organism: Haemaphysalis longicornis; assembly: GCA_013339765.2. Taxonomy (NCBI): domain Eukaryota; kingdom Metazoa; phylum Arthropoda; class Arachnida; order Ixodida; family Ixodidae; genus Haemaphysalis; species Haemaphysalis longicornis. The sequence goes on along the minus strand of JABSTR010001308.1, from coordinate 382,285 downwards.
CCGGGATCTACCGGGATGTACACCCTTTGCAGTGCTCCTCTCTATAGCCTAGTAGGCGTGGTCTTTTCTTCAGCCTCGTCGTCGACTCTCACCGTGCGCTGAGTGCGGAACTACACTGCGCGCACGTGTAGCCACCAGGTGGGACGACATTAATGACTAGGGTGTGCGAGGAAGGGCCACCTACTCGTTCACGGAAGGAATTGGGCCCCGTCAACGACGTCACCATTCTATCCCACAGGCGAGGTAATTACTTGCTTCTCCCCCTCCTCCCCCGTATTGGCCGCGTTAATTTGCTCGTCGGTCTTGCCGTGGGAGTACCAACGTGAGCAGCCTCTTTGCTGGAGGCGCCAGCTAATCAAGTCTCGATCGTTTTCACCTCCTTCGTTTCGTTGTTCTTCGCCGCCGTTCTGTCCGACTTCCTCCCCTGCTTATTTCCTCTTCCTTCGTGAGCCGTAGCGGAGGGTGCAGCGCGTCAGCGGTGTGTGTCGCGGGGGGGCCGTTTCCTCGGCTCGTGCGGAAGTTGGCAGGTGACAGAATCGGGCCACTGCTGCTCCCTGGTCTTCTCGGCGGCCGCAACGGAGCCCCTCCTCCCCCTCTCGCCCTCGTCGGTCCGTTCAAGCGTGCCGCCTTGTCGGGCGTCCGGCGAGGGCAGCGTCAGCTGGCGCGCATCATCCCGACCCCTTCCGGAGGAACGCCGCCTCCTCCTCTTCCCCATCCATCGCACCCCCAGTGCGCGTCGCTGTCGCGTAAGCGGGCTCGGGTAACGGGGCCTTGGGGGTGTGTGCGGGGAACAGGGGGGCGGGCTATCTCCGATGCTGTTGAGTACAGCCGTGCGCGTGGTCTGCCTCGGACGGACGGACCAGTTCCGTATTATACCTCGCTCACACACAGCCTGATAGGCGTTGTTGTCCGGCTGTCACTCCCCGCGGTCTGATTTTGCGCCCCTTCAACACCCCCGGACACCACCTCCGGCCGGCCTTTGTGTGTCCTTACTGACGCGAAACGCTCGGTGGCCGACATTGAGGACTACCCGCTGAAAATACGGCGACCGAGTTATTCACGCGTGCATTGGCGTCCCGCCGCCACCTTTCTTTTTCGCGGTTTTTTTATTCCCGTTAGTTTCCCAGGGGACAGTGTCACTTTACGGCTTCTGTATTTTGCGGGGCTTGTGGCTGCAGCACTTCTCAAAATTGACGCCCAAGTTACATGGTAAACAATACCACCGTGTGTCCTACATTATCGGGTGCACACTGGCGGGTTGAAGAGAGCCTCTGACCGAACAGCGCCGAAGAGAATTTTTCCCTTTAACGTGTGTTGAGCCGTGACGTCGCGGCAGTCATAAATCAATCGCGCAAACGTACTGGTCTCGAAGAAAGAGAAAAAATGTTATGAATAATGTGCGGGTAGCTGTGGTAAAGAGGTGGATAGTGGTTTACTGCGCGTTCACATTGTCCAGTGATCGAGTTGTACTCAACATGAGTACTCGCAGCGGTTGAATAACGGCCGGCGTAAAATGTCGTTAACTGAAGCGGCGAGAGAGCATTTGAATGCAATCCAAAGGTTCGTTCGTCTCTGATTGCACGAGTCCGAACAGAGGTCGACCCTTGGACAAGTCAGTCCAAGGTGTGCTTTTTGGTAGGTTTTATAACTGCGGACCTCCGGCGTGTATCGAAAACTGGGTGAGTGCCTCTGTGCGCGAACTGTCTCGAGACGGCGCTGTGCTGAGCTCGCTTTTTGTGTTCCGCCGCTGCGGCGGAGTTCAGGCCCCGACAACCGCATTTCCTCGCCCAGTGAAGCTCGTAGAACCGCGAAGGTGAACACGAGGCGCCGCATGCAGCCCGAGCTGCACCATCGTCCGTACGCGCTACTACTACTACTACTCTTCACTGCAGACTCGCTTGTGTGTTAGGAGTACACTGATCGTGGCAATCCTCGTACGATCGACTGACACTGACCCCCACTTTTGGCGAGTGGGTTTTCACTGCCTGTAGGCGAATTAACCACAGTTACAGCGACTGCCCACTCGCCTAAAGTGCAGAATGGGGGGAAACCTGCAACAGTGTCAGGGGCTGCCATGAAAGGCAAACAAAGCAGTGGCGCAGGCTGCAGTAGTTCGTGGTGATGTCTCTGCCGGCGCCCGGGCTCGTCTGCCCGCTGCGCGTCGCTGCACACGGAGCGTGCAATCGAAAGAGACGTTCGCGGCATAACCATCCGAAGCGGCGTAGCAACCCTTTGGCTACACTGTGTCGTCATTCTCCGCCTTCCTTTCAGCGAGGTGAACGGGCTATCCGAAAGCAAACAAAAAAGTCGCTCCTTCTAACTTGCAGTAGTGCCGGTGGGATAGTCTGCGTGAGATGGGTCTCGGAGGAACGCGTCATCAGCAGCAGCAAAGTGGCCGGCTGCTGCTTCTTGCACTTGCCGTGTCCCCGTTGCCCAGCAGCCGACTCTTGTTTGGGGCACAACGTGGCAGCGGCCGCCGGATCAATCAGCCTGGCGCCACGCACGCTCCCGCCTTCTCCTCCGGCCGCCTCTGTCGGTGTTGTTCTGCTGCTGCCGCTGCCGTCTCCGTGGGGGGCGCCGCCCCCGGTCGCTGACTTGTGTCGCCTCTACTGCCGCAGACGCACTTCCGCGTTCGGGGAGTTTCCGCCGTCCCCCTCCCCATTCCTGCTGCCGGAAAGCTATGGAAAAAGGGCGAAACGCGACCCGCGCAGGAACGCATTGGCGACTGTCGTTCCGCTTCGATCCACTCGGACGACGACGCCGCGGCAGCCTGTGTGATAGATACACAGCGAGATAAATGCGCCTGTCCAGAAACGGTGGTGGTGGCGGCACTTGGGCCTCCGTCCCTGTCGCATGCCTGCAGCTGCCCGAAAGAACTGCCGACGCCTCTTCCGATTCCTGAAACAAATGGAGTTAATTTAATCTCTGGTTTTGTTTTTGGTCATATCCTTTAGTCTAGCCCTGCGCAATTGCCCGACTGTGGAGGAGTCGAGACGCTCGACCGTCTCCTTTGGGACTGTCCCCACATACCTTGTCCCCCCTTACCAGACGCTGGGCTTGGGCGCTGGGCATCTCCGACCTGACTAGCCAGCGGGTGGGCACGGTGAGGGCTGCTACGGTCACCGGTACGCCGGTCATTACCCCCCCCCACCTACCCATCTCAAGGGGCCTTTAAAACCTTACTGACACGTTTGTCCTCCTCCTCATTCTTGTTCCAATTTCGCGTCGTTTTATAGGGCCCGGAGACTGCAGGTGTTTTTGTGTTGTAAGTCGTCGATGGGACGAAAATGTGGCCTGGGCCGAAGGCAGAAGGCGCATAGATTTTGAAGTGCTGACGGGACCGCGGGGTGTAATTTAACAGTAGTCAGCGCCCACCATCGCACGCCTATAATGTGCGTAAGTGCGCCCGAAACGTGCCTCCGCAGAAGCAAAATAAATGCACCGAACCTATCGTACGACCCCCCTCGTAATGAACTTCAGTCACTGTGTCCACGACCGCGAAGCTCTTATCCCTGCACCTACATGCTGGCTCTTCGCCCCCTTTCTGCGCCTCCCTGCTGTGGCGCGGCTTCAATCCTGAGCGTTATCGCGTACTGTGTCCCGCGCACGTGTAGTGGCTGCCTGATTCCGCTCCGTTGGTCTCCGAATGTGGCAGGCCCCGCCTTTCCTTAGCTCGCTGCTCCGACTTATCGGCGCACGCCTGTTTCTAGGCCCATGTCCATTCGTCGGTCTGTCTTTGGCCGGATTTCGTCCTCCTTTCGTCGGCCTGCTATTTAAACTCGCTCCGACGCTGCTGCTACTACTACGGCAATCTTGACTACGACCAACCAGGGAATGAGGCCTGTGTTTCAGGCGCCTCCATTCACTTGCAGCCATGTACTGCTGTTGTGTTACGCTGTGTGCTGATAACAATGCCCGACGTTGAGGATCACACTGTCGCTGCCTCGGCCCCTTCCCACCTCTCCTCCTCCTACGCGCGTAAACTCGTACGGGGCACGTGCACCCTTTGTTACGTGACCATCGCCGCGGCAGCCGCCCTGTAGCAGCGTGCACACACCAGCCAGCTGCGTGCGTCATATCTCCGCCACTTTGTGAGGCCGCTCTCGAGGAGGATGTGGCTCCTTCCGGCGACCTACTGCGGGACCGGTCGTCGTCGTCTGCGCCGCCGCCGCCGCCGGTGCTGATGCTGCTGCTGCCGCCAGTTGCAGCCGTCGGGATGCTCTTCGTACTCTGCTTTGTATACGCAAGAAGACGACTCCGCCGAGTTGCTGAATGGACAAGCATGCTGTCCGTGCTCTGCTTTGTATACGTGAGAAGACGCGGAATGGACAAGCAACGATGTTTGTCGCCACGAACAAAAGAGTACACGGTTCTGTGCCACGTAGCACGAATAACACTGTCGTCGCATTGGCAACCTCCTCTTCGTTGCGAGGAACTATAAGCTTCTTTTAAAAAGACATGTGCCTTTCAAAAGGTTCCGGCGTTGCACTTTGCTTGTAGATCCTTTGATACCCTTGCAGTCGGCGATGTTGCGTACGCTGAATCTCCGGGCTTATATTATAAACTCATTGCGACTTGCTGGCGCGCCTATGCGTATAGCTCAACGGTGTCCGATGCGAACCTGGTCAGCTGCAGTGGAAAACAGCGCCGGGACATTTCTACAAAAGGGACTAAATTTAATGATGGCGCGCATGCGCTCACCTGTGCCAGAAATCTCTAATATTGATGAGATGTATAATGACATGTTGCCTTGAGTAAGGTATACAAACTTAACGCGGTGTCTTGAGCCACGCGGTGCTGGTGTGGCTACTTTAAATTTTGCAAAGGTGAGCTGTACGTGAACATCTACCAACGATCGCGGTTAGAGCCGCGGTCAGCGGCACGTTTGATTCTTGTCGAAGAACATTCCCAACTCTTATTACTTCGGTGACTAGCGTAGTTGTGCTTCAAAGTGCACAGACTTGCTCTCTGTACGGCAGTATTCGCTACTCGCTTCGCCCGCAGTGGACGTGTCGGCTCAGCCGAATCTATAGTTGTAAACCGGCTGGGACCGAGCGAAATGTTTACTATACCGAACAGTTTCTTGTCGAGATCTCACTTTAAACGCTTATATCAGTCCCAAGGGCTGCCTTGGAACTGAATAAAGTTTTTATTATCAGTGTGCGCAACTAGCATAAAAGCAAACCTGTATACAGCTGCCTCGAGAACACAGCGCCAACACAAGTTTTCTTTGTTTCGTCCAGACGGTTATTTTCTTGTTGTATTTCATTCAAAACATGTCTTCAAACTTTCTGCGGGTTGTTTTCGCCCGAACGGTGATTATTGTTTTTCGCACCTTGGTATGTCCACTCCAGTGCAAAAATAATAAAAAAAATTCCGACGACGCTGACGCGAACGTTTCCTAGACTTCCACCGCGAACATTGTGGAGCACGATTACATAGCATAGATGTCGAGGGTATCACCAATCTTGCTGTTCTTGGTCTTTGCCTGTTTACAATATTGACGTATTGTTTTCCACAAGAGCCATACGATTCGATCGGGACAGACGTTGACGCTTTTTCTAACTGGATTGTTCTAACGAAGTCCAAACGCACTATTGTAGTCTAACGTGGAAATTTGGAAATTTCTGCGTCGAAGGTGTTTAAAAGTGTGTCCGGATTGCGTACCAGCACTTGTTACGTCAGGCTGCGTCACCGGGTAACTTCGTCCTCGCTTCTTTTTTTTTTTTTCTTCTCCGCTTCCGTCTGGCTTCTGTCGCCTAGCGTTCCTCCGACGTAGTAGCCGCCTCTGCTTCTGTCTTGTTTTTTTTTTTCCAGCAGCGGGAAGACAGTGTACGCCAGTGGTGTGGCCTGGGCGTGCGCACTCCCACCGAGGCTTCCTCGGTGCTCGGGTTATGTACGACCGGCGGTCGCGTGTCATGTCACGCTGCACGCTCGTGCAGCGCCTCTTGCGTCGACGGCGTCACCGGGGGTTTCCTGCGCCCTGGTGCTTCCTTAACCCTTTTTCTTTCTCTTCCATCGCTCGCAGTATCTCGCGCGAAGTCTGGGGCTTTAACAGCTAATCCGCACCGCTTTGGAATAATAAAAAGTTTACCCTTTATAGCGACGCGTACATTTAAGGCGCATGTACCTAACCGCGGGCATGCATTTGTTATGCTTCGATTGCGATGCTGTCTTGTCTGCTGAGGGCCAAATCGACGAACGTCGATTTGGTCGCCGCAGTCAAGATCAGAGGAACGCCTGCGCTGAGGGAGGAAGTGAGGGCTGTTTCATATTGACCGCAACGCGCGTGGTTCCGTCGTCAGTGACTTGAAAACAACGAGATTGTGACTTTTTTAGGGCCTGCGATGCAGGAGTGAAATACATCGTGTCTTACATGTTGCATCGCAATTGCAAATGGGAACAGTGAAATGCACGCCGTTGGTGCTCCAAATTCATGCGCAAGCGCACATGTCACACATGTGCACGCGACGGACAGATTGGCCCGAAACAAATGAATGAATGGATTGTCGGTGTGGGAGCGTTCTGTGTTGCCCCTGGCCCTAACCCTCAGCAGTGCCATGGAAGAAGCAGCTCAACGCTCTCTTTTCGTTTTCATGGCGTGCATACCTTCACTCGGTGTGGGCAGTTCCCTTGACTTGGTTCGCACGTGAGCGGCTGGGTACGAGGCTAACTGCGCTTTCCTTCTGAAGATAGCCTATCGTCCACGTGAGGCGGCGGCAAATTACACCCCGAACCGCGAGCTTCGCCGTTTTCCGCCGCACGATCGACGTCGAGAGTTATCAGTGTAGGACATCGCGCTTCTTCGCACATCTCCGATCTGGAGCGGTAGCCCGCTCCGGCTACCGCGAAGCCCTCTGTATACGTGGCCGCATGAACATAATTGTAAGTGTGCGTAGAGAGCGACGAAAGGCCCATTCTCTCTGCCCGTCCGACGAAATCGTGACTGTTGCCGCTTCGGGCACCCTTTCGCCCGATAGAGAAACCTTTCGCCTTGGCTTCGTGCCGCGTGGGAATCCCCACCTTGCCTGCTGCTGTTACACGCGCAATTTGCGTTCGTGGCGCTGCGGTTGCACCGTGCAATTACGCGCGCCGGCGCATATTGCGTTCGATATTTAGTGCATCGTGCACGTGTTTTGCCGAACGTCGTGCAGTGAAGCGAATGAATGCTAGTAGCCGGTGCGGACGTTCTCTTTCTTCCGAAGGCTCGCGGTCGGCTAAAGTGAGCTAGCATTTCTGCCGGCACCTTTCTCGTCCGGCAGTCTCTTAAGTGCATTATTTTAACGCGCAATACTTAACCCCCTCCCGTGTATGCCCGGGTAACCGACGGTGCAACCTCCGGTGCGTGACCCACCTGCGGGCGCATAGCTGCATTTTGTTTTTTTTTTGCTTTGGCAGATAATGAGATTTATCTCTGACAGACAATTTTACGTACGTATGATACGCCCGGCTGCACATTTGTTATGAATCGCGCGCTGCTAGTATAGGCGTAATTCAGGGATATTTTGGCATCGTCCTCCCGTTCTGCGCTCTGACCAGTTTCTTCTGAAAAAGGATTCACCCTCAGCCTTCTGAAAGGACTATTGCCAGAGGTGACGCGTAGTGCGGTATTCACCGAAGTCCATTTATTCGCTGCTGAAGAATTGTATCCTGCATGATGCTGTGTGCGGTTTATTAGCATGGTGACTGTTCATTTGAAAAGTAAGTGCATACTACGGCACTTAATCTCTGTGCATATTGTTCTTTTGTTTGTATTTCCGTTGTATTTTGCGCCGCGGGGGGTGGGGGGAGGGGGGTTCTGACCTTCATGTCCTGTCTTCGCACAAGAGGCCTGTTTGAACGCTTCAATACACATATTTTAGCTCACGTGTATTTAGCTCACATCTTTTAGCTCAAGAATGTATTCCGAAGTTTCAAATTTCAAGGACTACGCAAGAATTGTGCTGAATTTCTTACATTTCGGGCACACGGCGTAATCGCGAATATATGCCGTATCTGTCGTCTTTTATCTCGGGAGGTATACCGTCCCGCCTATACCGCTGTTACCAGTGCGATGTGCAGAGCGAGTGTTTGCGCCGTTAACTCGCGCATCGCGCTAACGCCCATCCACTTAGTCGACTTTCTACTAGCGATCCTTGCATCTGCTTTGCAAAAATGGTACGCATTATTTGGGATGGTCCTTCTTGCTTCAGTCTCCACATCTGGAAGTCGCGATGGTGCTGCGTCAAACTAACATCTCGCGTTGTAGTGTTTCTCTTTTTTTTTTTTTTCGACGGTCGTTTCCGCGGATAGTATTTGTGCGCGCGTTTTCGCCATTTATATTATTGAGCGCACCGCATTCGAACGCCCCCAAAAAGGCGCCCGCCTCTCGGGGCTTGATGTCATATATCGTTATTTAGCCCATGCTATCGCGTCCCAGGACGTCTGAAGTCGCTTTGGGAGGGAGAACGCGCTTGTTCCGCTTTTTTTTTTTTTCTTAGTTTCTCTTCGCGACACTGCGTCCCCGTAAGCGTTTTCAAACGCGTTGCGAGTGCGAACGTTGAACCGAGACGGAAAGTAATGCGTTTCCGGCGTCACGCGCGGTGCCCCTCCTTCCTTTGGAGGAATGTGCGGCTCCTGAGATGATGGCCCGGGTGTCGTGCGCCTTGGACACGCTACCAGCACGAGCGCCTTTCAGGGTGGACGTGATGGGAAGAGCTGCGATGAAGTCGTCCTGTTGGCAGGGGGCAGCGAAAACAGGCGGACTGGAGGAGGGGAAGGGGACACTGGTAAAAAAAAAAATCGAATGAACAAGCAAAAATTAAGCCCCAAGTGACGCTACTTGCATCAGAAGGACACGGTCTGACGAGATTTGCGAATTTTTTTCTAAAGCGAAGTTCGAATTCTGTTCGCATTGTCATTGGAATTCATGAAGCGTTGCTATTTTCTATCGATTATGCGCACACCATTGCGGGCCATTGAAATCACAAGTTGGACTACACGAACTCGAGTACACGGAACCTACGACGTTCGCCGTAGGTTTGGCGTACTTTCCCGCAAGGCGTAACATACGGTGAGGGAAAAAAAGCACAGGTTCTTTGTTATTCAGTGGTGACTGGGACTTGCCACATTGCCAATAACCAGACGAGGGCGCTTGGAGACGAAACAAACGAACATATATTCTTAGAGACAGAGCGCAAACAAAATGCCAGAAATATAGACTAAATTATAAAAGTGAACCAGTGCAAACTCAAAGCAAAGCCAAATGCGCACAAAAGTGAGAAAATGATAATTCCTAGGAAACACGGAGAAAAGGTCTCGCCGAATGTTCACCGCGATGCGACGGAGTCCCTAGGGCGTCGTGGGTCTGGCGAAGATGCGAGGCGAGGCGTGACGGGGCTACGTACGATGACGGCGTCGTGCGTTCCCGAACGTCAACGACAAAGACGCACCGTTGTCCTTGTAGACAACGGTATGCTCGGCACCCGTTCACGATCGGGCGCCCTGTAGCAGCTCGGGCAGAAGGCAACTGGCCACTGCCGGTCGACGACGGGCAGCAGGCAGCGGTTCGTCCAAGAGCGGAGCACGCTAACGTTGCTCGCCTCCATGACTCAGGAGTCGCGCCTCGGCTCCAGGATGACAGGGTTCCAGGTAGACCCCTATCGAGCTCGGCTCCCGAAAACACTACAAGCTTCGAGTCGTCCACCCGGACGTCGCGCCCCTCGAACATGCTCCGTCCACTCCTCCCGGCGTTCTCCCCACGCGTTCCAGCCTGTCCTCCCCGCTCTTTGTGGCCGGCTCTCATTGGCCCACGTCGTCCCCTCGTGTGACTTGCTACTTCTTCCTTCTTTAACCACACTGTGGACAATTCCCGCAGCCCGCATGCGCGCCACGAGCACTGCGCTGCGTTGCCGTCATCGTCGTCAGAACAAGCGGCGCCTCACTTCACACGCGCCTCGATCGTTGATGCCTCGCGTCTCATAGCCGGTCTCGCCGAAAGGAATTTGTGGAACACTCGGTTGCAGCTGCGCGCTTCAGTACAGCCTGTGCGGTTCTTCGATTTCGTGGTTGCCTCATGAAGTCTCACAATGGTGTCACAGTGGTTTGCGGTGTAATTGGCTGCTGGCTCGGCCTTTAGAGTATTGATCAGCTGTTTCTTGTTAAGCATCGGCGTTTTGCTTGTTCGCGGACACTTTGCAGATGTTAAGCGTACGTTGAATCGGTTACGTGTCGCCCTACGGACTTTCAAGCGCGTCGTCACATCCGTCGTCCCCGAATCGCCTGAAAGAATTGTGCTTGAGAAACTGCACTTTCGAGCGCACATTTCTCGTGGTTGCGTGCGTTGTAAGTGTGCCGAGCCAACCCGAGACATAAACTGAATATTGTGGACCTTCCCCTTGATAAGTGGTTATGGAATGTTTGTTCCTTTCATCAGTGTCCTTTTAAATTAGAGAGGGAAAAAAGAGTTGTGGGCGGTTACACAAACGTGGTGCTGTTCAGCTCGTTTTGCCTCCTTCGGCATAAATGATCGTAAATTACAATTACTGTCGCTTGTCGTGCCACCGCCACCGCTGCTCTGTCGCTGGTGGCTCTGTGTAGCCACCTTCCTCGCAGCGTCAGTATGCTTGCTGGGAAGCACCCTTTAAAGTCGAACTTCGATCACAGTGGCCGGACGCGATTAACACCGGGGGAGATTTTCTGTGTAAGAGCCAGAGCTGTAAAAAACCAGCACGGTGCTTTCCGTGCGGATTAACCAAATACCATGAGCCAACCTGGAGATCTGTCGTATCGCCCGGTTGTCGCGTAGGTGATTCGTCATGGCGCAGCACGGCAAATGGGGGGAAAAAAAATTAGCTGCTACACTGCGTACTGCTACCAATAATTATAGTTGCAATTTTGTTGCGAGGGCTGCTGCTTGGCTTTTCGTAGGGCAGCAGGTGCACGACTTTTTTCGGGGTTAGCACAAAGTCCGGATGCGTCTCTTTCGGGTGGGACTCTGAGCACTCGCCAGCCCACGTCATAAGTTGTTGCTTCGGTCATCGTCCCTCTCTTTCTCTTTACGTAAAAAGAGAATACGTTCACACCGTGTGCAACTTTAACTTTGCCTTGGGGCCCACAGCTCGTGACCTCCCTCCCTCGTGCCGTTCACCCCAACGTCGATTTCCGACGTTCCGCTATTGCGACGTTGACCGCGAAGAGCGCTCGGCGGCGATCCCCGCGCGTCGATTCCGACGGACGTCGGGTGCGATTTGCTGCGCACATCTGGACACGCCTTTAACGCGCTTACCGCCCAAAGCCACACGATGCGAGAGGCGCGTTCGCTTCTCCCCTGCTCTGGTCGTGCTGCAGGTTTTGCAGCCGGAACGCGCGGCTTTGCACGCGTGGTCGCGAATCGGTCAAGAGCCGCGCATTGCGACGCGGTGAGCTGCTGCTTGCGCGTTCTCTGACCGGGGCCCCGGTCGGGTGACGCCTGCCCCCGTGTTTGCCAAACGGTGCTCCATCGCACTTGCATGTGTGTTCGTCTTCGCCGGCTGAAAAAGGTTGGGAAGGAGTGTAGGCGGAGCGGGAGAGAAAAATATACTTTATTTTGGAGGCTTTGTCCAAAGGACTGCTTGGCTTTCTTGGTACTGCGCATGCTTGGTGTGCTCAACTGCACCCTGTCGATATTTAAATCCAAGCTACGCGTAGATGCAATCCCTCAGGATGTCCCTGGGGTTCCTATTTTTAACCAAGCGGTGAGTAGGTTTCGCCACAGTTTCTCGGCGTTGAGCGCGTATGAATGGGCTGACGTCACAGCTGGGGTCACAGCACGCGTCACAGGTTGGCTACGCTCCCATTGTCTGTGGGCGCGCTGCCTAGTGTATAAGAGAGATTGCCGTCTGCTTTCGAGGCGCTGAAATGCACGTTTTGGAAATTCGGGGTTCTGGCCTAATCTAAGGTCCTTCGTCGGTGCGAGGGGCAATTTAGAACTGGAAACAGAAATGAAGGGCGTTGGTACACTGCCCTGTTTAGGCCCAACAGAATGAATTCGCAACCGATGCCTCGCTTGGGTTCTCACATCGCACTGTAGCTCGTGCTGTGTTTCGGCGAGATTGTGTGCTAGGAAACAAAAGCAGGCGCACGGGGGCAGGGCTCGCACACACGCGTATTTCATACATGCCAACATACAGGCATGCGCTTGTAATGTAGGGGAGCTACTTTAAACGTGACATCTGCGTACAATGTGTTTGTTATGGCGGAACTTCGCATTAAGCGGGCTGCCGTTGCGTCCCAACGCGTACTTTTGAAATTCGTAATGATCGAGTATTCTTTATAAAAGAAGTGTGGTTGAGGAACTGGTTAATAATAATTGCTGCATCAACCTGAGCGAAATCTAATGCCTTCTTCCCTCAGTGGAAATACTTGCAAATAGATCATATCACGGTGTTGATCCGTTTGTAAGCTTTGTCCGCATCATCGTTTTACTTACGCTGCGGAGGACAGACGTGGCCAGCTGTCTCGCCACGGAAGGCGCGCGCCTTGCAGGCAGCTAAGGCTAAGTTTATTCAGCTGACGGTGTCCGCCGCGGTCCGGGCGACTAATCGAGGCCGTACACGTTCTCCCCGGTTCGTAGCACTTAGGGGGGCGTGTCGGCAGCAGCCGTGGTCACTGCGCCGCCGCCACCTGCCTGCCTGCTCCCCGTGTTCGGCGGCGTATCTTCCTTTCCCTCCAGTCTGCCGGTTTCACTTCTCTTTTTTCCCACGCAGCTTACCCCTACTCCTCCGTCTCGCCTTGGCCGGGCGGCAAAGGCGACACGCCGCCGCGCGTGTGTCGGCGGGGCAACGCGCGCTGTGCACAGCCGGTCTTCACCCTCCCGAGCGGTCGTCCTTGACCGGTGGTGCACAGCCGGTTGAGCGCGCGCTTTGCCTCCGAGGTAGTGCACTGCGACTCCGGCTGACTTCGGCGAACGCCCTCGGTTTCGTGCGACCGTATTACAGGGAGGCCTCGCTAGCTGCTGAGTTGTGTGCGGTTCGACTATAATATAATAGTTGGACAGTGCTGGGGCCGTGTTTTTCTTTTTATGTTTGGTACCTGTGTCGTCACCGCGATCAATTTCACGGCCGTCCTCTGCACTTGTTTTCTTTGGCAGTGCAACACAAGAACCGGCGTTAGTCGCGCCTGCAGCCGCTCTCTCGGGCTTATCGCGACCTGCTGGACGCCAGTTGCTGTCCAACGCTCTCCTCCTCCTCCTCCTCGCCTTCCATTTCGCTGGCCGCTTTGCCTGCGAGCACGCCCCGAGTGCATCTGCCTCCGGTCTGCGGCAGCCGCACTCTCGGGGCGTTTCTTGTGCAGCCGCGTGCATGTGCGTTGCATGTTCGTGGCCTTTGTGGTTGGCCGGCCGCCTGCGTCCAGCGGTGCACTTGCGAGGACGGCGTCATCGTCGTCGTGGTCGACTCCCCCTCTCTCTCCCGATCGATTCCTCCGGAGTGTTTTTCCGCCGTCTCTTCTCGTGCAGCCGCTCTCGTCTGATAAATGTCGCGCGGTTCGGCTTGGTGGAATAAGTGTGACGCGAAGGCGATTGTTTCTTCATTGAGTATGCCACGCGATGACGAGCGTGTCACAGTGGCTGCGCCCTGCCCGAGGCTGTCTGGTAATGGTAAGGGCCTCTCGACGAGCACCTTTTTTCCCCCCTCGATCTTTCTTTCGGGATGCTGCTGCGCTGGAATCCCGTTATTTGATCGCAGTTCTGTGTACAGCGGCGTAAAAGAGCTTTCGGGCGTAAATTCTGCGAAAATCCGGCTTTTAGGTAATGCAAGGAAGTGGAACGACCCTGATACTGCGGACAAGGCTGTTGTATTTGAACGAACTGAGCTTTGAGAAGCATGCGGCATTTTATTTTAATCGGAATATTTTGGTAGGGCGAAAATTTGAGTTAGCTTTACATCGGCATCAGGCTTGAATAGAAAATGAAATAGCGAGAAAAAAAAATACATTGAGCGCAACGAAGTTTTTGCCTCTGTCAGAAACGCAGGAGCTGCGACGGCGCATGCTTACCGGTTTCATTACAGACACTTACTGCATCTAATTGAGCTCGACTTGTACAGTACTACTAACGGCAGCTGGAATTTTATATCCGGGGATTTCTTTTTTTTTTGTATGTGTATTCTGGCTGTACACCGATACAAGCGCTCAAAATGGCGAGAGAGGTTAGTTGCGAGGCAGGTAGACATTCAGGCGTTGCATCTTATATAGAACGAGGGGGTGGGAGGCGCACGCGCACTGCCGTCGGGCGCGGCTCTGGCCCCCACGCGAGAAGCGATGTCGTGTTTCGGCGGGCGAGGCTGCACCGAAATAGGAGCATTTCCAAAGGGGCGCGCAATTACGTTAACCCGCGAACAGCGCGCGGTTGCTCGTAGCGAATTTGTCAGACCCGGGAAGCGTGGCCCAGTTACGTCACCGCCTTCACGCCCGACGCCCCGCCGTCCGGCCGCGAGATTTCTTTTTTGGTTCGACTGGGGAGGTAGTATGCATTGTATCACTTGTCCAAGCACGCCGCCCGTGGAGGTGTGGAGACATGTTTTTCCCTCTTCTTGCTGTTTCTTGCGCTCGCCTTCGCCCTGCGTCTCGTCTGCTCTTGTGTGCGCGTGTTTTCGATTACTCGCGTGTGAGCTAGGTCAGCCCGACGGCGCTCACGGCGATGAGCGACACGCACGAAGCCTTTATCCGCGCCGTTGTTGCACGTGTGTGCGGCGGCGTCGGCCTCAGAGGGCAGGGAGCCTCTGATTTCCGGCTGCGGGTTGCGGGTAGTGCTATATATACACCGACGACCGTCCGGGCGTGTGCGTGTTCGTATACGGACAGGCTGGCCGCGAGGTATACACCGTTCTATACGCGCGCCGGCGGTCTGCTTGTTCCCCGATCGCGAATCTCTCGCCATGCATTCATTGCGGCCAACGTGTGGGCGGGGGGTTGTTGTTCCGTGCGCTCCGCAGCGTCGTTTCCCCCATTGTTCGGCGCGCCCACTGTAGCGGCCCACAGTGCGCCTCGCGATGTTTCGTTACTTTGTTCTTATCCCTCGCCTCCTATTGCTTTCCTGTTGCGCTACTTGCGAGGAACGCGGGAAGGGCTTGCGCGTAATTAATTCTTACATCAGGGGGGGAAGATTATGTAATCAGGATGCTGGCCGAAAATAGCTGTCTTGAGACGACCGTTAGCAAGGAGCCTCTCAGACAGCTCTCATCACCATCCGTGACCGAATGTAGAGTCCGCAGATTAATCTAAGCGCAGGATCGCCTTAATTAATACTAGTAAAAAAACTAGGGCCTCAATTCGCGTCGCTAATGTATCTGGCAGAAATTTTTTGTATGTATGCATTCCGTTAGCCGCTCCTCCGCTGTTCAAACCATCGCTTATGCGTATTTTTTACGTTGTCTGCCCGAAGCCGCGCTACTATATAGGCGTGTCCTCGCTGTTAACGTGTGGGGAATTAGTATTTAGGGCGCGCTCGCGGCTGTTGGCTCTTAGGAACTTGTTTGCATAGCTGAGGCGCTCGCTTTCGCAGTCACCTTGGTTTTGCTCCCCGCGTCGTTTGCTTTCTGCGTCACGTTCAGGCGCCTGCATGCGCTTACTTCACGGATTAGCGTGCTTGGAGGACGGCTCGAAAGAAAGAGCCTTGGGTGTTGCGTACGACTGTCATTTTTCACGTTGCCTGAGGGGAACTTGTGCACCTCCGTTACGTCGTTTAGAGCTCGCTGGCTTGACCCACAAACACGTGTGGGCGGCATGCTGCTTTGCATATGCGAACGCTTCGAAATAGCCGCTCGCCTCGACTGCTTGCACGCGGACGAAAGCCTTGTGGTTTGTTATTTCTAATGCGTTAAAGGAAATGCTTGAACAGCAGCGCGTGCGGAATGTTGTAAGCTCACAATTAGTTGCGCGTTTAATTAGCGATGGCTGTTTACTATTCTGTCAAGAGGGAATACGGGTTCGAGCTGTCGTTTGACACCTCTAAACGTAAGTCTGCTCTTCACACTGACTCCGGCGTCCGCGTTTAGAAAGACGGGTGATGGGCGCTTACTAAGACGTCACTCGCAAGTCCCCAAACGCGACTGCACATTTTGCAACTTGAATGCCAAATTTCTCTCCGAGCTACTGCGCAGTTTTGTAGCTGCATGAACAAGCGCACATCTGCGCGGCATTCCTAGCTCGTGGCGCGTCAGCTCCACCTCCAGAGTACTTCCTGCAGTGCGCGGCTTTATTTTCCTGCCGACCTGCCGCTCGCGTTCTCTGGACGCCAATCAAAGCGGGCGTTTAACGCCTCACCGTCAGTCGCTTCCAGAAGCCGGTGAAAAAAAAAAAAAAATCTCGCAACGCGCGCGGGTGGCGAGGATGTGGGCGAAAGGTCAAAAGGCACGCTTTTTTCCGAGTCCGCGTGATTCGCGGCCACCTGAGGCCGGGTTGCGCAAGGCGTTGTTGACGAGTGCGGGACGATGTGCGTGTAACAGCGCATCATCTCCTCCGACGTGCCGTCACGATGGGTTCGGGACCTCTGCGGCGCGGCGTAAACAACGGGGCTAAATCGGCCGCAACCGGCCGACAGATACGGCGCAGAGCGTGCCTGGACCCGCCTTCTTCGGCGGCCGTTTTGTGTTGGGGGCTGGCTGTTGTGTAACGCAGCCTTGTCGTGCATTGTGTCCCCGCCCGGCAGCCTCCATCTTCCACCTCTCGCCGCTCTGGGCGTCTTCGAGCGGCGCTATTTTCGGAGCACTCGTGCTGTCCGCGGTGTTGCGTCATTAATGGCGTGCGGAGAACTCGGCATGCAACGTTCACGTCATAAAGGGGTGCTCGATGATGGCTGCTGGGTGCTTGCCTGATCTCCTGGGATCGTGTCTTGGCGTGTGATAAACTTTAAAGGAAAATGACTGGAACAGTGATGTATTGGGATATCACGAATTTCGTCTGAACAAATGGGAAAGTATGTTCATGCGGCTAAACGTATTGCTCTTGGAGCATTACAAGGTGTCGGGACAACTGTCGCAGTACTGCCCTTAGCGTTAATGAAGCGAAGCATGATATGCTGGTCGAGCTCATTGCGGGCTTCACGCACTTATATACAGCCGAGCAGTTCGTCTGATGCGTTTGTCGTTCGCCTTGCCGGTTTTGGGAAGCGAGCCCTCCTATCGGAAAAATGTTTTATGCCCCTCCGGCCGGCATAGAACTAGGTTTTGCATCAGCAGTTCAGGGCAATCCCGTGGACCGCTACGTTTCCTCTCCTGCAGGGTGGCAGTTAAAATACGAACGTTGCATGTCGGTCGCCGACGTCGATGATCGAAGAGATGATCCGATGAAACGACGACTCGCTGGCTCGTTGGCCGACGGCACATAGCCGACGACGGTCTACTCCAAGTAAACTCAACATGTACAATATGTACACTTTATTTACACTACGTATTTACAACTTATGGCTCGTGATCGCAAACAAGAGGTCGGGCAAGGCCCGCGTCGAGTAGGGCTCGCCGCTCTACACCCCCTCTCTCTGTCCTACTGTTCCTGTTCAACCGCCCCCCAAAACATCAAACTCCTAGGTTTTACCAACAAAACCCCGCCCACAAACGGGACATCACAACTTGAGAGTGAGGATGGGTCATTCATTACACCACATTAGGCCACTGATTGGCCACCGTGACAGACAAAGCGAGAGGAGGGGGGTACAAAATAATAGCCACGTGAACCACCTCTCACTCTCATACAGAAACCCAAAGGTATTCTGCAAAACACAAATATAACAAATGAATACCAGTCAACTAAACGCAGACCCAACTCCGGGAATCGGCTCTCGGGCGACGTCTCAGAGTATTGTCATACCGTGCACTCCTATGTTTGTGCTCCGCGCCGCCAGAATGCCTTTCCTTTGTTAACACGTGCAGCGCCTAACCAAGCTTGGTCGCCTGCCTATTCAGGCATACCAGCCGCCGCGTCGCCAGTTTCAGACGCGTGACGAACGGAAACTTCGCTCAGTAACTTTGAGCAGTGCAACTATCACAGACAGAACGTCTGGTGACCTGTTCCTAACTCTGACCAAATGTTTAACCCCTTGACCGACCTTCAGCTCCCATCTGCTTCGGGGATTCTCGCCAGGAAATCCTTCTTCGAAAGCTTACATCGCTTTCAGCTATAATGGAGTGACCGACGCGTTTGTATGCGTCGTCTCCGGGCCAGCTCGTCGGGCGGACACAAAAGCGCAGCGAGTACCGTATTTTCCCGATTCTAACGCGCACTTTTTTTCGGAAGAATAGCCCGAAAAATCGCATGCGCGTTAGAATCGGATACGAAACCGAAACTGCTGAAACAGCGGAAATTTCGTCCCACCCATCGCCATCACCATCTCAAGACGGCGCCAAACCTTTTAGCAACGGTTTTTCGGACGCAGGCAGCATAGTCTCAGGAAGCATAGACGCAGGAAGCAAACGTCAAGAACGATTTTCGACTGGTCGGCGTCTCGCGTGTTGAAAAGAGATAGCCGTAGGCTTTTCTATGGCATTCTCACAACGTCAAATCGTTCCACTTGCGCCTTGAAATAGCATGGCAGCAGTTCCACGTTCAAACGAGCGGTGTGCTGAAGGTGCGTTCTGGAGAAGTTGGCATGGCGTGCCGAAGGCTGGCCCGACATGACGCATGTTGAATTCGTTAAAGTGTGGCTCGCGAACGCGCTTGACGGCCGAGGACAGATGTGTGTCACGGAGCTTGGGCAGTAGATTATTGGAAATGCCTGTTTCTCTCAGTTTGTCTGGTCAAAGTTCCGTGGCTTACAATCGGAGTGCAAATTTCATCTTTTTTGCCGGCAGGAATTGTGCTGATCGGTTAAACGTAAAAAGTGTTTTCCTTACGTCCGCCTTGGAAGCGAGCTGGAACATCATCACGAAAAGGTTTATGCCCCTCCGGCCGGAAAAGCTAGTTTGCCAGGTCGGAATCCGTGAGGGCACTCCCTCCTGCAGGGTGACCAAGGAGCTTCACTGCCGCGCGTGGATGCTCGTATTGTGGGCAGAAGTTCCTTGCGCGACCAAGTATAGCAAGTGAGGGCGTTCCAAGTTGGCGGTAATGTGGAATTCGTGCCACGGGGCATCGCCGGTATTACGATACACGTGACGCATATCAGGTATGAGCAAAAAAAAAAAAAAAGCCACTTTCTTGGTGAAAAATAAAAAAAGAAAACGACTACTTTGTCAGGTGATGCTTGAGAATAGCGTATTTGCAGCCGGGAATGGTGAAGCTTGTTTGTGATAGAACAACCACTCTGCTGTCAATGGGTTCGCACACTGGACTGTTTGAGGTGATTGCCAATTCTTATTAGGGTATTTTTTGTTTGTTTGTTTCTGCGCGAGACGAGTTTGCGACGAACTGCCGTGGAATGCTAGCTCCATAGCTGAACCATGTTCACTCGAGTCTGTTCAAGGTGCAGTGGAGATGTCTGTCGACGTACTACACGCCCAACGCGTCAAGGAGCCACCTTTGCTTTTCCCTATAGCCAGCAGCAGCCCGTGTCGCAAGGGCATTGAGAAAACGCGCACACTCCAAGGTCTCGGTCTGTCTTTTCAGCCTCACTGTCAAGTTCAGTTCGCGGCCGCTTTTGTCTCCACCACACTTCGCCATTCACGCGCCCTTGTCACCAAGGCCCGGCTGCCCATTGTGTCTATAGACACGGCAGCGGCACTCGCTCGCGGACAACACGGTGAGTCAGCCGCACGCTCTGCTCGATTTTGCAGCCGTCGTCGCGGAGGAGAAGAGAGAAGAGATGGAGAGCGCTCTCAAGACGTGACCGGCCTTGCTGCACATCTGTGCGCGCCGGCATTTGAGCCGCAGCTGCGTCTGACGCTTCTGCGCCTGACATTGTGGCGTAGTTCTAACGCGAAAGCATTCTGTGCCTCGGGAGGCGAAAAACCAGACGTTGTCCACATCGGATGGCCGAAAAAATGCGCGTGCCGCGTGAAGTCTTCTGGCTAAACCCAGATCTTTTCGAGGAAGGTGTCAGGACCGGACCGAGGAGGACGCCCCATACTCCCAAACCCTTCGAAAACTTTGGGCCCGTTAGCTTAGGCCGTCCTGGCACCAGGCGCGACTGAATGAGCTGTCACGAAGCTGTATCAAGCTACCAAGGCAGTCATTAGGCAGCGTAATCTTAAACCTAAACAGGTAGTTGGAAGTCGGAAGCGCCTTCCCTGGTGGCAAAGTGGCATTACGCCTCGGGTTCGATTCCAGGGCTCGGTGGCTGTTTTCTTTTTCTGGTAACTGCCTGCAGGGACTAAGGCGCCCATGTGTGCAAGATTTGGCGCCCGTTAATCGACCCGCATGGTCTAGACATCCTCGTACGTGCTGTATAAGAAGAAATACGTATAAGTCGCTTGTCGTCTTTTAGACGCCAGAGCCGCAGACATAGATTTGGCAGCAAAGGTTCGGGAAACGCTGACGAAATCCGGCATCGCAATTCGCGCGTCAGTAGGAGACGGTGGGCGGCGGAACACCGCACACCGTCCTGTTGTGGTGCATACGTGACGCCCCGTGACCTCCATTTCCGCGCCCCAAATAGGATTTTGCCCAGCCGCTTGCGCGTCGAAGGCGGCGTTTTCTTTCTGTTCCTCCGATAAGCGTAAATAATGGCGCTCGCTTCGGCGGTCTCTTTTCGTTTGTCTTTGCGCCCAGGTGCACATAAAAGACTGCACCTGGCGACGAGCTGGCGCAGCGCGATATCCGACTCCGTCCGTCCGTGCTCGATCGTCGATTTCTCCCTCTTCCACCCGCAGCGGACGTTATTGGGTCTCGGTTGCCGCGCGCGCGCCTGCATCGACGGTCGGGGCGATACGACCGTGCTGCGCCGCTATCCTCGGCGTTTCGTATGCGGGCGGCACAGGCCCGCTCGCGGGTTTTTGTTTTTAGCCCCGCACCCTTGATCGCGCTGCGACTCGGGGCCTCTTTTGGGGTTCTTAGAAACTGCCCAGAGCAGCAGCTCCGTGTTTTTGTTATTTGCCGTAGAGTTTATATAGCGAGAGCAGCTTCGGACTGCCCCGGAACTGCAGAAAACTGCTCTGGACAGGTGCATAAAAGTGACCGCCCTTACGATAAATGCAGAAGCGAGGAGTCGATCGGTTTGCGCCGCCGATGTTGCTGAAGACACCAGCGCCGTCCGAGACGCATTTGGGAGCCCGGAGATGGGGAGATAATCGTGGCGGCGGTACAAAGAACGGGGGACCAGCCTTTGCCAGGCGCGAATCTGCGCTCCGGTGCGGTCACTCCCGGACCGGGCAGGAGTGTAGTTCATGCTGAGCGAACGTGCCCTGTTTTAGCAAAGCCAGCTACCGTTCCAGCCTTTTTAACGCTCGCCTTTTTCTTCTAAATCCTGGAGTGGGGTGCACTGCCTGTCTAGAGAACGTCCTGCTCAGTGTATTGTACCCTCCCGCTAACCCGAGGCGGCTGAGGCCAAAGGGAGCACTCAAGGCGGTTCGGGAGTTTCGCTGTTGTTCCTCCCTGTCGAGGAAGGTTTTGTAATAGAATGGTGATGTGCTCTCGGGAAGGTTTGCTGGGTATCGTCGCAGGACTCTTCTCAGCAACCGGGGGCATGACACCCCGCTTTTGTCTAACACGAACAAGGTTTCACCAGTGCCGTAACGTTTTCGTTCTTTAGAATGCTTAGCATTCCACCTTCCGCCCCATTCCTCGTGAAAGAAAGGGAATACATCCCCCCTTTTTTTATTTTTTGAACCGTGCTTCAAGTGTCCCTGGAGAGCGAAGAAGAAACCGTGGACCATTTGTCTTACCTTGATGCGTGCTTCGAGGAATCGTTAACTGGTCGTTGTCCTGTTCATAGAATGCGCTCCGTGTGGGCGGCGTTGCGGACAGTTCTGCCGCGATGCCGAGGCAAGTTGCCTTTTGAATCCTTTTCTGGTACTATATAGTCTTCTCACTCGTGGTAACTGTACTGGTGCATTTTGTAGCAACCAGCCTGTGGTTACCAGCGCTCCCTTAGCGAACTGTTGCTCGTGTAAGTAAGAATGTGGCCGGCGACAACCTTGCCTCGCTTCCTGAACTTCTCCCAACTGCGAAGCCCTGACATCCCTGTTTCCGCCCCCGTTTTCTTCCCGCTTCCCCCTTTTCTCTCGGACAATACCTCTCTCGTGGCCTCCAGACGCTGCAGGCGTCCTCGTCTCCGCCACCTTTCTCAATAGACGTATGGGAGATGCCGGTATTTCCTTCGAAAAGGCTGGTAGTCTGCATGCCTGATCCACTGACTGTTACAGTAGCAGGATGCCAGAGTCCGTACAGAGCAATTTACTGTCTTTTCCTGCGCCATCTCCCTCCCCTCCCTCTTTAATATTTAATGCGTAAACATTTTTAGGCGCCGACCCCGGAATCTATCGGTCGGCTCGCCCGTCTGTTCATTATGCTTGACTCTGTTGGGGTTCTTCGCCCCAGCCTTTATGACAGACACGTGGAGAGGTGTGTGTGCAAGACTGCGCGGCTGGATACAATTCACACGGGGGGAGTTTCTACAGAAAAGAGCTTGTACCATTTTTTCCTCGGCACCTACTTCGCTTCATCCCCACTAAGATTGCCCGTACTCGTCAAATGAGAGGGTTTTCCTGCGCACAAGTTACGGCTTATTCAGTAAGCCCTCGTTATGACAAAGTCCTCGAGTCAGAATACTTGCGTCGTTATAAGCGATACTTCGCTAAAAGCGGGGACGGTTCTCTCGTAACGTGGGTACCGGGCACGCACTTTGAGTAAAGCGACTTCGTTATATAACGGGAGTTTACTGTATTTCATTATGCGCGTCGTTTCATTGCAAAGTATACACTTCACACGTCATCGAGGTCGCTGCAGAAACTGTTTACGTCCTTCTGGCGCTAGCCGCGTGCAGGGAAGTCCAACAGGAACATCACGTGTCGTCCGTTAACCTGTCAGGCAACGTAACACGGGGACCGCAGTGCGGTGCGTACGCGCGTACGCCGTTGACAGGAAGTGCGCCGCTGTGGCGCTGTCGAGCTGCGGTTCCGTTGGGCGTGTCTTGCATTGGGCGTGCTATAGTGTTGGTCCCGTGCTTCCTGGGTGGCGACAGTTGCGACAGCGTCTGCCCAGGCTGACTGACTGACACGTGCCACGTTGCCAACTCTTTTCTGCTCCGTTTATTTTGCCTTTACGATGATAAGAAGAGGACTGCTTTTGTCGTTTGAGCTTCAAGGCTGCCATCAGTTTTCTTTTTAGAATGTTTTTGAGGGTGTACGGGGATGAGGAATCAGGATGTACTTTTGTTGTTGCTGTTAAAAGTGGGAAGGGGAATTGAATTCACTTCACGAAACTAGGCCAAACGAGAGGAGAGGCCAAACTGTGTCAGCAGAACCCCGCTCTGAAGGAAGGTCGGGGTGATGCCATCATTTTCGCTTATTACTGCTGTTGGCGTGTCTCACATGGAGTTTTAATGAGGCTGTCAAGTCGGGGCGGGCTTAGTTTCGATCTTATAAATTAACAAAAATGAAAAGGGGCCTTTGGCCGGTACGACAGCCGACGGGAGACTTTCGTTTATTAAAATTTAGCACGAAGGCATTGCAGTTGAAGGAAACATTCAGATGAGATTTTTTTTTTTTTCGTGTAAGTGTTTCACCTGGAGGCCTTTTATGAATTGCACGGCGCGACTATTGCTCGGGCAGTATTTTTCGGAATGCTCGTTTCTTCGAAATTCACCTCATGCATTTTGCTCGTCCTGGCGCTATAATTTTGGGGTAACACCATTTTTTGTTTTGCGCATAATTCTGGCCTTAGGGTATCGCCTACACGAGTTTTTCCCCCCAGATCCGCGGCTCACGCCCGTCCAAACGCTGAGCGTCACACCTACCCATCACCTTTCTTTCTTTAGAGCAACGCAAAGAGTCGCTATTCGCATGCCCTTGCCCTTCCAGGAAAATTCGGCTGTCGATGGGTTTCCAGCGAAGGCATCCTCTCGGTGTCGTTGCTCGCTTGAGGCGCCGCGCCAGCTGCGCGCATATATACTCGCCCACGCTTCCTTCGCCCCGCGTGTTAGTGTGCTGCTACCCGGACCGCGTGGCATAAACAGCGCACATACAGCCCATTGGCGACCGCACAGCGTGGGAGCCGCAAGGAGGAGACAACGGCCGCATGGGCGCGCGCTTCGGCGATGCGCGCGTGGACGTCGCGTCCTTCGGGAGCGGGCGCGAGGAATTCCGCGAGCTCTGCTGCAGTGCGGGCCAGCTGTTCCCCTTGCCCCAGTACGGCGCCCCGAGGTGGTACGTGTAGTGTTCCCATTGTGCCTGCGAGCTGACAGTGCGCGCGTAATGGTCCTTCCTTTCTGATGGGATCTCGATCGTTCGGCGCGTGCAAGGGACCACTACAACAGTTGCAGGTCCTGCGTGTCTAACTGAATGAGGCTACAAAGGCGGGCTAGTTGGTACGGGATTTCAAAGGTAAACGACAGCGCTAATACACAGGACGAACGGAAGGGACTTCGAAACAGTACGAAGCGCCGTGTTTCGTCTTCATTCAATTCGTCCGGTGTATCTGCGTCTCCCTTGCGTCTCTATGCATGTTTCCGGAGGCAGGCGCGTGTCTTTTGTTGCTGTTGTGCTCTGAAGGGAAATTCGGGGGTTTTCATTAATGATACGCTTATAGCGGGGAGTGGACATTGCTTCGTATCTTGTCGACTACTATTTTCATTTGGTTTGTTTGACACTCACGACGACTGCGCCGGACCGGAGTGCAAGGCCGAGGACGTACTGTGATGGGAGGAGTACCGGCAGCAGCGATAGAATTGAGGTGAGCTGGTGATGTCGTTGCAGGATGAATCGTGGCGCTGTGATGAGTTTGAGCTGTACGCGGTTCGTATCCGGAGAGGGGCTCGTGGCGGAAAGCAGACACTGAACAAAAACAATAAAAACAGTCTAGCTTTCTCCTCTTTTGTGCTACTAGCATTTGCAGTGAACGTTTGGTCAGGAGGGTGGTGCCTCTGCAGGTCTTCTACGCCTCTGCATTGTTTGTGTGCCTTTATTTGATGCGGGAAACGTCACTTGGGCAACGGTTGTCGCGAAGTCTGCGTCTCTATCCCCTCCTCTCTACCTTCCTTTAAGGGGCGGGGGCGCGTGCTCCACAAAGAGCCGAATTATTCCACAAAAATTCAGTATTCATCCTGCTGTTAATCTATCGTCCCATCAGCCTTGATAAGCTACTCCCGTGTGTTGTGTGCGTGCGTGCACGCTGGTGCATGTATATCATGTAGTCATTGTTTGTTCTCCTGGAGGCCGAATGGACTGGAGGCAAAAGCAACAACTTCTCGTTTCATTCATTCCCCCCTCTCCCTTATCCGCCCCCATTTCTGGAATCGAGCGTGCGCAGCCTCAAACCGATTGTCCGCGCGCACCGCGTGACGCTCCGTCGTGCGCTGCTGCGAGACGTTGCCCTCCCTCCACGTGGTCCCGGAGGCATGCCCAACAAACAATGGGACAGCGCGGTGGCGTGGGCGCGGGGGCCCCGTCCCCGCAGGTGCAGCGGTGAATGTGTGCCACCGTGGTGGAACCGCTACGACATGCGCAGCGACAAGGGCGCGCCGTTTGCAGATTTCGCCGAAAGCGGCCCAATTACGAAGAAGCACGAGAATATCAAGGGCCCCGGGGCGTTCGTCCTGTTCTGCTTGGCGTGGAGGGGAAGGTAACGGCAAGACTTTAGGAACGGCTGCTTGGAGAGTAGGCGAATTTTGAATTTCGGGGACAATTGGAGTCTTTGTACGATCTGTATTTCCTTGCCTTTTTATTTTTTTTCTTTTCCACCTCAAGTAGTAGCGGGCTCCTCTGCTTGCCGTGTGCTGATTAGTACGGCCTGGAGGCACTCGGTGGGAACAACATCCATTCAATGCCCCCATTTAATGCACGCTTTCAAAACCCGCACTTTCATGCAACGGTGAGGAAACTCGGGGGTAATTGGATGTCGTAGCAACGCTCGATTCTTATCGTACCTGCACGTTGCTCCGTGGTGGCGCATGCGCGCTTTTGGGTGCGTTCACCGCTTCAGATTATTTTCCCAAGAACAACGCCGTAGTGAGTCTGTAGTCTACGCGACCTCATTCATGGCACGGGGATAAAAAAAAAATGAGGAGGGGGGGTTGTTGCGCAAGGAGGCTAGCTACGTTTCTGTCGGCAACCACGCTGCTTTAGACCCCCCCCCCCCCTTGCATTATTATTTTAGCTTGAGGCGGGCGGTGGTGTTTTCCCATGGCTCCCAAACGTCGCTTTGCTTTTATTTTTGGTCTTTAAAACCTTCCGCTCCAATAAAGGTCTGCTGTTACTACTACTACTATAAATGAGGTGGTAACTGGGTAGCCTGTGGTCATGTTGTTCGCCATGTCCGACCTTAGTGACATGCTATACGTTAGCCTTTCCCGTGTATACATAGCCTGTGCCTCTTTTCTTGAAGTTTATTTGTTTCTTTCTGAAGCGACCCGCCGCGGTGGCTCAGTGGCTAAGGCGTTGCGCTGCTGAGCATGAGGTCGCGGGTTCGATTCCCGGCCGCGGCGGCCGCTTTTCTGATGGAGGCGAAAAGCAAAAACGCCCGTGTGTACGAGATTTCGGCGCACGTTAAAGATCCCCAGGTGGTCAAAATTAATCCGGAGCCCTCCACTACGGCGCGCCTCGTCGCCTGCGTTGCGTCGGCGCGTTAAACCCTACAATCAATCAATCTTTCTGAAGCGAACTTCGTACCCTTTTTCCTCTTTTTTTTCTGTTTTTATTTCTTATTCCTATAACAGCGTGGATCACATGGCTTACTTATTAAGGCGTCGTCAGCTCGGTAGGAGGTGCACCGGGTGCGCGAAATTAACTATTTGAATGAACGGCGCTCACCGAAAAGGAATTCGTTTTCTTGGCCGCCGCTTTGCCGGGCGTTTAATCTCTGTTTATGCTTAATTACGCATGCGCGTTCGTACCTTGTGAAGTTTATAAAGTTCACCCAGTGGCACAATAAATGTAGTTGGAAGTTTGCGCCGTGTGTGCCCGTCCTTTACTTCGTCCGTGTCTCCCATTTTTTGCGCAGTTAATTTTAGGAACTGCGGGGCCAGAACAAAGCGAGAATCGGAATGGAGGGAGCGGAGGCGATAGCGAGTCGGTCGGGGTCGGCCGGTAACCCACGCGTGTCACGATCGGCGGCGGTGTCGGGCGAAGGTCGCCCCGCCGGCTCTGACCCGCCTTGTCCCTTGCAGCGTCACTTCTCTTCCACCGCTAGAATGGGGTTGCGGAGACGCCGTGCGTGACCCACTTTTTGGGGCCGATAGTGTCCTTTTCGCCCCTCCTTTTGTGTGGCGGACGTATCTCCGATGCTCCTTCGCCGCCTACTCGCGTCCGACGTGACGCCGATAGCCGTGGCGGGGAATTTCCAATTTCCTTCCCTCTGCAATTTTCCTCCCGCTGAATTCTTGACAGGAGAAATTAACAACAACAACAATAATAATAATAAACAATGGTGATGGCGACAACACAGGCGGCCCTGGAATCATCGAGTTTGTAATGGCCTGCGTGAAGTTCGTGTAACGCTCCGCTGGTGACAAAGTAACGAATATCAGCGCGCACTTTGCGTGACACAAAACCTTCGCCTGCACGGGCAGGTTGCTGAAGAGATCTACTCAGCAAAGACGCGTACCGCCCAGCATCCGCTGTGTGCGGCGTGTTGGTAAAGAACAAAAGAGGCATATGTGAGCCGCTCCGCTTGCATTGAAGCTCAAGCTTGAGCGGCGTTTTTGCGCCGTTGCTTGCGTATTTTTATTGTACCCGAAATCTACTGCGCCCAAAACTTACTGAGGTTGGCCTCAAAACGCAGCGAAAGTGCGGTCGGACACACGGGGCAATTCATAGGCTAAATTCTCGCGCAACCGGAATGGTCCTGCTCTAGTTTCCGGCGCTCCAACGAATTAGAGGTATGCGACGGTTGGAGGTGGATGAATAGTCGGTGTCAGGCGCTAAGCTGGGAGATGAGCTGAGCTGAAAAAGGTTCTTGAGTTTCTCTCCGACACTGCACTGGTTTAAGACTTGTCGCGGCCTATTCTGGTTTCCCCAAGCCGCCCCTCTCTCTCCACAGGCGCGCGTTTGTGTCATTGGGTGACCTCCATCTGGTCGCTTTATACCCGCGGCGCCCTTGCGACCACCGATTGCGGGAATGAGAACGGGCGCAACAAGAAGCAAAAAACGAGCGTGATTCATAGAGCCGCTTCGGAGTTTCTTTCTAGTTGTGCCGTAATCTCCAAGGCTGCCACGGAACACTGGTCCGCGACCGAGGGCTGTCGCATGAGCGGAGGACGCATTTATACGGCGCGCATATATAATCGGCTGTTTTCGAACACACGCGAAACCAGTTTCCGCCGACTGCGTTTTGCGAACGCGGGGGTATGTGCTGGGGCGTTTTTTGATTGGCTTCACGGATGGACGCGCACGTAGCACTGAAATGAGTTCTCCGGTCATTGCGCTGTTCTGCCCGTAATGTAGTTCTCGGCACTGGTTCAGTGGCTCCACGCCGTTTCTTTTAAAACAAGGGCCACGACGCGAGGAGGCTTCTTGGTAGAGGCTGTTGTCCTGGTTAGCTGGTGTGTGTGTGTGTGTGTGTGTGTGGTGTGGTGTGTGTGGTGTGTGTGTGGTGTGTGTGTTGTGTGTGCGTGTGTGTGTGTGTGTGCGTGTGTGCTGGTGTGTGTGTGTGTGTGTGCGTGCGTGCATTCGCACACACGTAGACAGACAGACAGACGCATTGTAGGTCACGGTAATATCAGATGAGCAAACAATCGCGCACTTTGCATCGGGAGCATAGGTTAAAAGGTTTGGCACACCTTTTTCGGGTTCCTTACATCATGCCGCTGTTCAGGGCGCATTGTTGTTGCTTTTTTGTTTTGTAGTCTTGGTGTATAATCGAATGCAAAGCTACACGCCGAGGTGCGGACAGTGTGGATAGGCCGAGTGGACAAAGCTGTCAAGGTGGCGGTTTGAACCTATATGCTGCCAGGAAAGTACATATGAAGTTCGTTGTGCTTGTGCAAAAAGTAAATGCTCTGTCTTGGCTCACAACAAGCACGCCTCTGAGGGCGCTGAGGTGACTCAGCTGCAGCATTTAGATGAAGGTAAATGTACTCCTTTAAACGCTGGTGACCGAACCCTTGTATTAGTCTTTTTTTTTTGACTCCCAAGCGCCGATACAGGCACTCGGATTTAGCTACATCGTGACATGCTGGCACGTTGGGGTTTCGATGAAGAGTGGACGAAGCGTCTTAATTATTCATTCTTTCTTTATGTAGAGTGAAGGTAAGAGGCGGGGGAAAGCAAGGGTTTCCGCCTAAAATGTCTGTATGGACGTTAGAGCACCAATAACGGTGTCAAACAGCCGCACGCGTAGCGTCCTAGACCTCTCACGCCTTCGCTTTCCCGGCACTGCTTTCAGGCCACCGAGTGTTCGGGAGCTCCGAAGGAAATGTTGACTCCCAGGACGGTACTACACGCGCGTATAGGCTGTGTGCCTCCCTTCCGCTACCTGGGTTCAATGTGGATAGCCTGAAAGGGTCACACTGAAATAGCGCATCTCAACAGCGAAGTCTGACGATTGGTGAGCCACGTGACGTGGCCCGGCCGACGGTGCCACGGTGTTTCTCTGGCTTGCGCACATGAAGTTTTTTTTTAAAGGTTTCCAATGCGACGTGCAGTTCCGTGCACGAAACTTGGTTGAGGGATGGCGCCGAGGATGCGATGGATGATAAGGCGAGGCATCGATTAGGTGCTACCCGCCACAGCTGCTTCAGAGACGAAGATCCAGGGCGCCTCTTGTACGCGTTCGGCGACATGGCTGCCCTGAGGTTGTAGCGCGCCCCGCCAACGCGCGTCCCATGGGCGGGGTCAGCAGCGCGTGCAAAGCGGGCCCTAATTTGGCACCGCGTTGGCGCACTTTCTCAAAGCCCGGCACGCACGCTCGTGTGCGCGCGCCAAGGTCGCCTGCCTGCGCGGGTCGCCGCCGCTCGCAGGTTGCTCCTTCACTGATGGGCGGAGAAATTCCTGCACGCTGCCGGACAAAACGGCGATACATCAGCGAATGGTGGAACCGGCGCGATGGCAACAACAGACACGCCCGCTGCACCCTCCAAAGCCCCCGCCAAACTCGCGTAATTTGCGGGTTTAGCACCCCGAAAGGCGGCAGGAGGTGGGCCGGGCCGATGCGTGGCTGTTGCAGGAGCCGCCACCGGGGAGGTCCCCGCATTAATTGCCAACACCTGTCGTTAATTGTTTATGTCGGGGAAACTTCCATCCCCACAGTACCCGTGTGAACGCGCGAGCCTTGCCGTCTCGTTCGGGGCGCATCGACGGTTGTTCGGCTTCATTGCCCCGGTTTCTCTCCGACTCGCGCAATGTACGGTACGCCATCCCACCTACCGGCCCGGGCTCCCGTTTTAATTAAAACACGGGCGAAAGTAAAAAAAGGCATACGAGGAGGAGCAACACCACCCTAGGTGGTGTTGGGAGGAGGCGGGTTTGAGAGGGCAATAAAGCGGGCCTGAGTTCGTGGCTGCGTTCGGAGCGGCGAAACGCAAAAAGCGCGCATGTATGCGCGAGGCAATTTTTACAGCGTGCGAACGGCGCTCGAACTGATGCTGCGTGTTCTTGCTCGTGTTTACGAGGGCCCACGCGGAAATGCGGGCGCTTTTATGGGCTTGCCGTTTATGAGCGTCTCTGCTGCGTATTGGCTTTGCGTTCTGCCGTTGTCCCTTGCGCTTGGCCGCCACACGCGCAGACGCGGTTTAGCAGATAGGGCTGTGTTGTCCAAGGGTTTATCGGTGTGAGGAAGGGTGGGAGAGGTGCGCCCCTTTTACACGGCTAAGCTCCGACCGGAGACTATAGTATTGGAAAAGGAACGAAACCGAGTGAACTTTTCTATGTGATAAGAGAGTTATAGCAGAGCGGGAAACCGGCCCCTGTACGGTACCCTGTACACTGCGCATGCGCACATCCAGTTTTTCCGCCTCTGCGCAGGCGCAGTGGTACCGGTCGCCTACAGGGTACTGTACTGGGGCCGCTTCTCCGCTCTGCTGTAACACCCCACTTCCATAGGTGCAGCGGTATATGTTTCTACTTGACGTGCTAAGCCGAGGTCTTCCCTCTTTTTCTAAGTGACTTTTAATCGAACGTCGCAAGCGGACCCGGATGTTCCGAATCATTTGTAAAGGCTTTGGTTGCTTCACTCTCGCGCACCGTTTTATACCGTTAGGCATGCCAGTGTGGGCTCACGTTTTCGCGACAGGCGTTTTTTTTCTGTGTGAATGACTGTTTTCGCACGTGGTACACTACGGGAATGCATGCCGTCCTCGACCGGGAATCAGCGCCTCGCTGCTGCTGCAATGCGTTGGCGGCACTCGATACGCCGTCCACGTCTTCATTGCGGCTGCCAGCGGTCGCCACGCAAACTCCGTGCGTCTGTCTGTACACGCTCACACGCAGCGTCCGGTCTTTCCCGTCGCCGCTTCCGGATTTAGTCGCAGTCTACTCGCTAACAGTCGCACGCCCGCGGAGGGCTTAAATTTGTCCTTTCCGGAGGTGATCCTCGCTCTTGGTGCGATATTCCGTTTGCCGTCCGTGCACCTGACTCTTCGCTTGCTCAACAGTGAGGCAAGGACGAAGGGAAGGGGGAGGAGGAGAATTTGGCGTCCTCTGGCGAAAGTTCCATATGCATTGACCAGTCGCGCGTCCCTCGCTGTATGGCTAAATATATGTGCGCGCGCGCATACCGCGATGCGCGTTATCGGGTCAGCGAAGGAGGCGATAAAACGTGCCGAGGACGCTGTTTTTTGCATTGGAGACCGCGCGCGGACCGGCTACTGCTGCGGAGCGCGTGAAGGCATGCCTCCAGATTATGGTCGCTGGCCAGGGGTTCGCTTTAGCTTCTCGACCTTGCGCTATTGCCGGGGAGCGTGTATCGGCTCCCGTGATCTCGCCTTGCGCGGCCAGAGGTTTGGCGGACCTTCGTGGTGCTCGCTCGCAAGAGGGAGTCTTCTCTGCACCCGGTGAGGAAGTAAGAGGGGCGCAATGTTCCTCGAGGGCTCTCAAGGGGATGCGACGCATCGGTTGCTTCGGAGGCGCCGACTTCGGAGCGCCTGCTGCTCCAATTAATGGCCATTTGTCGTTGTGAGGTGGCTGATCGAGCACCACTGTTGGTTGGCAAATTAAGTGCCTGGACAGAAAAGGCAGCGGCGAATCGGCTCGCGCGGTTTGTTATTTAGGCCAAGTTCGATGCTAGTATTACAGAGGAACCCGCGAATCCCTTTCCCTTTCTTATTTTGTTTTCTCTTTGTTGCGTACGCGTGGCCGATATTCTGCCTTCTTTCGTGTAAGACCTTCGATGTACGCAACCATTAGTGTGCGCATGTGGCCCGCAATGGCGAAGGGTTACTCACACGCAGCTTTGAGAGATTTTCGCAGATAAGGTCTCTAAGTAAAAAGTAAAAATAAAGCTCGACGTAATAAAACCTGTGATACTTCTTTAGTGACCGGAATAAAAACAAGAAAAATTTGCGAACTTTCGCGAATAAGGTGGCACTCTGAGGATAGTAAGATAGCCACTGGGAAGCTTACGGGAGTCCCCTTTTCTTTTTGGTGCGCAGCACTTCGGCGCCCTCTGCTGTGGTTTCACGGCGTCGCCGTGCTCGTAACCGAGTGAACGAAGGGGCGCGAGACGCTCCCCGGCGGCGACGCGCTATGAGATAAACGAGAGAACGAAGAGGCCACCGAAGTGAACCCGCAGGAAAGCGGAGGATGAAAGGATAGCGAAAGTGCGAGGGGAAGGGCAGCCGCGCCACAGAGGTCCAGCACGCGCTGCGTGCGGCACGTGCACGTCGGTCCTTTGTTGTCCTCCGCGTTGCGTGGCTCATCCACACCACGTGACATATGCGCGGGAGGTTCAAACGCGATTTACAACATGCTCGGCGGCGGCGACGCGCTGCGACATAACGGCAGAGTTGCGCGCGCCCCGTGAGTTCGCTGATGATCACGCGATCACTTCCTGCCACGCTGCAGCTATGCGCCGTGACCGCGAAGACTGCAGTTCGCGCTGCGCAAGCATTTCGGATTAAGGAGTGTCGTGATTGCCAGCCTTCTTTTTTATCTTTTGACATCGTAGTGAGTCACACACGAAAGGAATCGTCGCAAGTGATCTTTCCGTCTCGTTTACCTGCAATCGCGCTTCCTCAAAAGAAAAAAAAAAGCATCATAACATGTCGAGTTCTGAATTCGCAGCACAGCGGGCTCTTTGCAGGGGTTAGTCACCGACGAGACTTGCTAGAAACCTATAAAATCCAGTTTTCTGTTACCACCCCGGGCAAACTTGCCTCACGCAAATCCTCATAGTAAGCAAATATGGTGGGACCGTTAACATTATAGCGAACCAAAAGAAGAAAACACGCGAGTTCTTGTAATCACTCCCTGTGGCAGTCATTTCGAATTTCATCTCCACGTGGACTTGCATCGTCATAGACGGAATGCAGATTGCCACAAGTTTATCTGGCAGGCGTAGTAGGTTTCTAAATAAGAGAGACTAATTTGATATTGCGTTTGTTCTGGTACATTGTGAGTGCTGCGAAGAGCTTGCAATGGGGAAATGGTAACACGTTGCCAGAAAGCACGTATTCTTGCCTCTCCGTTTCATGGTAGCGGCGGAAAACGTGGGCTGCTGGCGAAGCGAGACTCGCTGGCGCGTTTGCCTTGCGGCCGTCACCTTCGGTTGCAGGCAGAGTGGGAGCATTGCGTGTAAGTCGGTGCTCACCCCTCGGTCGGTTGTCCGGTCGCCGCGGGCGTTCGCGGAAAGCTGGTCGATTAACCCTCCTTCACTTTTCCCCCCGATGACCTCGACTGACTGCGAATTCCTGCTCGCTTACTTGGCAGATGTGCCGGTCACGCGAACGCCTAATGGCAACGCTTCGGCCCCTCTCCCTCGTCCCCCTTCATCAATTTATGCGCTCATGCTGGCTGTGCTCGAGCGACGTTTTCGGGCGCATTTTACGAGTTCTCTGGTCCCAGGGGAACTCCCGAAGCGGTCAACTGCCCCCTTGGTCTCGTCGTCCGCCTGCCAGCTTCTTCGAAGTGGGAGGTATTTGCATACGCGTGATGGGGCAGCGGGGTGGGTAAGTCAGCGAAAAGCTAGGCGGGCTCCAAGATCGCCTTTCTGGCCAGGTCCTGGCGGATTCTAAAGGCATTGCCGTTGCCGTCTCCCTTGTGCTAGAAATAATTGGCGCCTGGAGTGATATCACGGGGCACTGCGTACGGAAATACTTGATTTGAATTTGTGGCTCTGAGTGGGTGAAGCAAACTAGGTTGTCAGGATTGTTGGCTCCTTCTCTGGGCGCCGTAGTAGAGCAATGTTTGTGCCCTTCGAATGACTACGCGGCTGTAGGCGCGATAAGCGCGTGCACCCGGTAATTATCACCCGCGCTGGCATGTTGGCAAGAGGGCCCGTTCTGCCAACAGCTCATTCGAAAGCCTTGGTAGGGGGGACATGAAAACAAAAGATGAATAAAGGCCGCGCGTACACGTGGGGCAGTGATTGCAGGCGCCGTGCTGCTGCCAGCGTCTTCGTTTCGCTGTCCTTTCCGTGTGATGGCCGACGTGCTGGCCGCGTCTGCTGTCGCGTTCGCTTTGTTTGGGTGACGTGTCCGTGCGAGTCGACCTTCACCCACCGCTCAGTACTCCTAATCGGCCAGGCGGCGGCCGCTGTTACGTCACCACCGTCTCCGCGACCGTGCAGGGTGGGGCCCGCTGCACACTGTGACAACAACACGTGACACGCCCCCGGTCCCTTTGCTTTTACTCGGGATCGGATGCTGGTGCCGGGCGTGTAAGTGCACGGGAACTGGACTGTTGCAAGGTGGCGACTCTGCTCTTCACTTGGACCGAAAAGGAAAAGTCGCAGTGTACCGTACTAAGTTTCCGAGTACGTTAGACAGCCTCACCCAATCCCCTAACCTAATCCACCTAACGGATCCTAACCTAATCCTCCTAACGGATCCCACCGGAATCCGCACCTCGGCGTGACTGCTTCCTCGCGGTCATAAACTAGCCTCACACGTGGTTGCCGTCACTGCGAACCTTGGTGGAGGCGCGAAGCTCTCTTTCTCCTCAGGTGGTCGGATGAGGCGAGACACGAGTTGCGAGCAACATCTTGAAAAAAACGCCTGTCTCTCCCGCCCGACGAGTGCAACCTTCGGCGTGATGGATCTCTCCTATCCGGAGTGCTCTCTTCCTGGGCTGCTCACTGCTCTTGCTTCCTGTATACTTTTTGTGATCATTCCGGTCTTGCGAACTGGCTTCCTCCCCTGACCGCACTGCTGCGCGCTCACGTGCGCGGCGAGGGAGCGGCAGAGAAGCCTAGCCGACTACTGCCGGGCCTTCGGCGAAAAAGAAAATTGGGCCAAGGCCGCGCCGGGATAGCCGGCTATTTCCGTCCGCCGCAGTATTTCCAGGCTGCTGCTGCGGCCTCTCGCTCTTGAAAGCGCTTCGCGGAAGCTCCTCTCGAAGGAGGAGGGCTCTAAGCTCACGGTTGTGGTTCAGGTTGGTCCATTAATCTCACTGCGGCGCAGCGTCTCATCATGATTTGTCTCCTCCCACACCTTTTTCATTTTTTTTTTTTTCAGAGAAGGGGTAAGGCATACGGTATCCTGCTCGCTTTAAACCACATTCTACAAAACAAACTAAGAGCTCAGTTATATACACAGACGCGCTAAGTGTTGTTCCGAAGCTTTCATCTCTGAAGGCTAGTAGAAACCCAAGTTTTAATGCTGTTCTAAGAGCTCTGTACTCGGCTTATAGTCTCAAGCTTGCTGTCACAGGTTGCTGGGTTCCGGGCCACTGTGGAATCGTTGGAAATGAAGCCGCTGACCGAAGTGCTGCAGCTGCTGTCATTATTCGTGACAGCATAGATATTAAGCTGGTTCCATATGGAGACCTGGAACCTTACGTGAGGAGGAAGCTGCGAGACCACTGGCAGCAACAGTGGGATAAAGAAATACGCAATAAATGACATGTCATTAAACACAATATAGAAAACCTCTTGCTGAGAAACCTGCCAGATCCATAGAAGTACCTTATACAGATTTAGAATAGACCACACACTGTCAGGCATTCATACCTGTTGACTAACGCATACAAGCCACAGTGCCGTCGTAGTGGGGGACAGCTATCTGTCCTTCATATGCTTATTGAATGCAAGATGTGCGACATTGAAAGGAAACCGCACTTTAATAAAGTTTACACATTTAATATTCCCTTGCACTCTTCAGTACTTTTTCCAGACCATCCCGTGTCCTCCTACAAAATAGTTTTTAGCCAGCTTGCAGATGTATACCTTTTTAAAACAGGTATCTTACTGTCCATAACATCACCTGTGTCATGACGTGTTGCAAAACAATGGCGGGAACCTGAGGCTCTACACCTTAGGTGCCTGTACTCGGTATGTTTTAACATAGCCCCAACACAAATCTCTTCGTAAAATTTAAACTAGTGCCTTTATCGCAAATCTTCCTCATCCCATTCACCGTTGTCATGACGCTCTTTGCCTTTGTCGGCCTTGCACCATTAAACCTGAAATCATCATTGAGCGGGTAAGGCAGGGGTAACCTCGGGGGTCGTTCGTCGGTGTTGCAACTTGCAAGAAGCACAGCTGCGATGTCGTAGTCGCAATGATGCCACGCCCTTTCTCCCAGCGCAACGAACATCTTACTCGTGTGAAAACCTCTTCTCCAGGTGCTCAGCGTGAGTCTTCCGGATATCTTTCTTCTTAAATTGGAAGGAGCGGGTTGGGGAGGAACGAAAGGAAGGATCGTGCAGCTGGTTGTTTGAATCTGGCGGGGTGAGATCGAGGTTTGGAAATTCTTTGGACTTAATTTTCGACGCTCGTTTGCACACCTCCATCTGAAAGGCGTGCGTGTAATGCCGATCCTTTTGAAACCTGAATTGCTGGCTGTTGCCTTCTTACGCTTGTTTCCAGGTTAGTTTTGGATATAAAGCAGCAGCAGTAAACGCGCACAGAGAGAGGGAGCAAGCAGCCACGTCGGTCTTGAGGAAAAGCCCAAGCACGGGAGGCGCCAGACGCCGTTTAGTGGGCGGAGCTGGGCTCATTGATTGTTCCGGCGGCGGCGGCGTCTGGCTGTCGCGCC
Organism: Haemaphysalis longicornis; assembly: GCA_013339765.2. Taxonomy (NCBI): domain Eukaryota; kingdom Metazoa; phylum Arthropoda; class Arachnida; order Ixodida; family Ixodidae; genus Haemaphysalis; species Haemaphysalis longicornis. Next base: position 345,120 of record JABSTR010001308.1, on the reverse strand, counting down.
GCTGAACCGTGCAGCCGCCGTCGAGGAGTCTTCTTCCCTGCGGCTGGGACCGGAGTTTAATGCCACCCCGGCTCTTTGTCTCAGCCCTATCGCACCCAAGCTCTTCGTTTCTTCTCATTGTTATGGTCTTTTCCTTCCGGTTTCCGGCTCGTTCTGCTTCCTCGACCCCCCGGTTTTTCTGGACCCGGCGTCATGCTTTCTTCTGGCCCATTCAGGCTCCGTCCTCCCTCCTTCCTCTGTTTGCCGTTGCCATTAGCCGCTCCGAGTCCGCTTAAGCGTAAGTAGGGGCCTCGAGCGCGCTGGACTAAGGAAGAAAAAAGAAAATTGCGAAACGTTACAGAATTGGCCGAACCATTGCGTTTAATCTGATTCGCTTTGCTATCTTCAGTGCACGCATATGTTATACATGTAATTCGGCACCGTGCGGCTGCATATAAATATATGGGTGCGTGCGAAGGAGGGGGTGGGGCTACTGGGGGGTGCCAATGTCCACCACGGAGGCAATCATTTGCCGTTCCTGCAGTATTGCGTCAAGATCCTAGGTTGTCTGGGTGCTTCTCGCGTCTCTTTTGAAGGCGCTTTGGAGAATGTGTGTTACAGGAACAGAATCAAGCGTGTTGTGCGGCATGGTGCTTCCACTTATGTGGACGCTGCGTCTCTGGATGTAGCTGCGACATCGTGAGCGGATCTGTATTAGTTGTGGCTAGTTTTCACCTCCGCCTGTGGCCGCTCGAGTGGAGGCATGCGTGCTAGGTGGCGTAGAAAATGTACGCTGTCGCGAAGTAAAATTAGAGGCATTACGAACGCGGAGAACCGCAATAAAAAAAAAAGTTACCCGAAGAGAAAAATATGGCAACGTGACTCGACTGGATCGATGGTTCGTTGGTCAGCTAGACCCTTACCAGCAAGTCACTCTGCCCCCGCACGGCGCCGAGCGATATGTATCGAGCTCACGACGTCGCATAGACGCGTATGATGCATGGCGTCGTGCGCGCCATCTTTCTCTTTCAAGGGACAGAGCCACAGAGCCTTCGGCGTGGGTGTCGCTGACCCCTCTACTACTCCCGTCTCGGCGCCGCTGGCGTGCAGCAGCACTGCATGCAGTGGCACCGTCGGCAAGAGTCGATTGCGGCGGCAGCCCAGATCGAGTTTTGATAGGCCCCTGGGTATCGCCCCCTTCGCTGTAATGGAGTTTCTCCGAGGCCCAGGGTGACCCCCTCCTGCGGCTGCTGCTGCGCGGAATGTTCCTTTCATCTCTCCGTTCGGGGAAGGAAGGGTTTGATTGAGCTGGTCATCTGCTCGCAGTGCCGGTTTCTTTACATCTCATTAGCTGGGTGTATCCTTTGGATGTCGCTATACACAGGCGCGCGAGTTGCTGCTGGTGAAGTAACCGGCTCCCTTCTCTATCGTAATGGGGCCCCTACTGCGATAATACCGAATTTCTGCGATTAAAGGTAGCGTTTGCGGAAGGGCAGCGGCGGATGTCTGAGTGCTGGCGATCTTTGTCCTTCGTGTTTGTAGCGCCACAAAGCGAGCACGTATACATACTCACCTGTCTGTGTGGGTTGTGATGGCTCTCGTTGAATCACGCCGAGCGGAACGAAAGCGTAATTTTTTATTGTTGTCGATATTTCCACTTCAGTTATTACTGCCGCGACGGGAACGCAATTATTACTGCCGTGATGGGAAACGTCCGCGCGCGTTTCTGGCGTGTAGTGTTGACACTCACCTCGAAGTGGATGAGGCTTCATTTTTATTCTGCAGTAGCCACGTAACCCGAAACACCACCTTCCATTCGCCAGTCTTGAAAGGCTGCGGCGGTCATCACGCCCCTCGCTGGCGTTATTCCTCCGAACCTGTTGAGAGAAGTCGGAAACCCCTCTGTACGGAGGGGCAGTAATGAGTCTGTACGCGCTTCACTGACGTGTGGAGGCATGATTGGCAGATAGGATAGAGTAAACATTTGAGCTGTTTTTTTTTATTTGTTTTGATTAGGTTGACGGCGATCGCGACGGACGTGAAAGATTGCGGCGAAAATGACAGTGTAGCCGCAAAAGAAATCTAAGCGCGCGGACGGCCTTCCCCTTTAATGCCGCATGTATGCGAGTCACAAGCAGATGCCCCCGGGGACCGCAAGTTGAACGCTTTGTCCAGGCGACATCTTTCTGTACACAGGTGTACACAGCTGCTCTGATTACCGTAGCCTGTAGCCAGATAAATGGCGATAGTGAGAATGTACGGGAAGTGAGGCCAAAAGCGGAACTTCATGCGTCTGGTGCCACGCAGCGGGCTTCGGCGTGGGAACCGGACCGTTCTTCCTGGTCCGGAGAACGCCCCTCTATAGGAGGCTTAATTACGAGCGATCGGCTATTCGGGCGATACGTATACACGCCCCGCGGCGCTTCCGGAAAAAGGCAGCCCTCTCGCTTATCTTTACGCACGCGGGGCTTCGCTGGAGCCGCGGTTGCGCGTGTGGCTTCCCTGCCTTGGCGGACATCCGCGTACGCTGGTGGTCGCCGTCCCATCCCTTGCCCGATTCTAGCCTTCGGTGCGGCCGGTGCCTTGTATCGCTTTTATGCACCCTGGCAAAACGTCGACGCGTACCCGCCGCAGACGCTCGATTGGAACGTTGCGGCACTGCACAGGCGTTCTTTTCCGTGCAGTCGTAGTACCAGCTTTGTAACGGAATAGTTATAATTGAAGAAGAGTAATATTTTGAAAAATGGCGCGGCTGTAGTTCCAAACTATAGTTGGGGAACTGAGATTAGTATAGAGAGGCGCTATCGCAGCCACCCACCCGAAGTTGTAATCAGACGCGGGTCGGTTTGAGTGGCTGACTGAGCTCTCGCTGTAACGGTTCGAGCACTACAAATAGCAGGAGCACCCCCCTTACTTCATTTCTGTTCGATAAGAAGCGGTATGAAAATATCTCCATCGTTTTTTTGACGGCTTCTTCGACGCAGCAGGACGGCCGCAGTATCGACGACCTGCGTCCGCGCGTGTACGTCTCCTGCGCCAGAGTGGCCAGTCGCCTTGCGTGACCCCAGTGGTGGGTCCGCCACTCCTCCAATATAATTCCGCCGGGTCGTTGATTTGGGCCACGCGGATCACCGTCACGTCACTGTGCCGCGGGGTGTTTCCCGGGTTCTCTTTCTTCTTCTTCGCCTTTGCCAGCGTTGAGAAACTGGGTCCTTTCGCGGCGTCGGCGTGGCGAGTCTCGCTCGGCTGGGGGAGGGTTCCCTGTCTGCTTGGCTGGCTACTTCGTCGCCGTATGTCAGTCTGCACAGCTATCACGCACCCCCTCCCCCTCCCTCAAACTTATTTTGTTACCGTTATTTCCGTCTTTCTGGTTTCTTGCCTTCTTCTGCATCTTCTCTCCTTTCTCATCCGGCGTCACTCCGCTGTGCCGAGGACCGCCAACTTAGACGCTGTGATGACGTACCGAGGAGGCCCCGCTTCTGTACGCTGGGGGTTTTCCGTTCCGTTCGTCGACCTCGGTTGTTGTTTCGCCAGCAGCTCACTCTCTGGCAACGCATTCTTGAAATGCTGAAAAATATTGCGAAACCGTACGTGCACGTCACGTGCTCCGGATTTTTACTCAGGGGGTGCGATATCATCAGCATCATCTTCACCATCATCATCATCGTAATTCTAAGTCCAGTGCAGGACGAAAGTCTCTCCCATTGACCTCCAACCGCTTCTATCTCTCTGTATGTGTGTGCGCGCGTGAGGGGGGGGGGGGAGGTTGAGTAATGTACAGCGTTTTATAAATACGGAATTCATGTGTGCTGTAGCCCGAGTCATTGGCTATAATCGTTGAACGAAATTGAAAAAGGTAACCAAAATCTGCTACCCGTCATAACCGTAATTTTCGGTTTATGAGGGCAACAGCATTGGGGCATCCAGACTTCCGATTTGCGCTGATTAGAACTCTGAACGCAAGATGTAGCAAGCGCCTTACCAATTCGTGAGAACAGTCAGATTGAGCAATCTGCAAATCTGCGTGCTTCCTTCCGCAAATCCTGCTCCACGACATGACTCTAAGCGTGGTAAAAGAAAATGCGCTGAAATTTTCCTAAAAAGCAGACATTGCGCAGGTATTGTGACCGCGCTTGCAGACAAACAATCGCGTAGCTCCTTAATTTCACCGCACGCGCGTGCGTGTTTCGCTGCTTCAGATTTTGTTGTTGAAAACATCGATGCCCTCGAAGACGGTCGCCACGCTTCGGCGGCGCCAAAATTTAGCCTCCGCCCAACAGCAGGCTCCTCGTCGTCGCCGCAACCTTCGGCCGAAGCGGCACTGCGCTCGAGGCGTCGCGCGCATTCGCTGCGTAGGCGTCGGCACAGCTGATCGACTGGCACGCTGGCCTGCCGTCGCCCACACGCCAGGTTTTTGACCCCGTGCGCCGACCCTTTCCTCCGCGCTGCTTCCGGGTTGGGGCTTGCGCACACGCGACTGCTTGAAAGCTTCCGCCTCCGTGCATCATCGGATGGGCTGATTTGCGCCGCCGCCGTGCCCATGTGTACGCAATGCAGGCGGAGTAGTGTGAAGGCGGAAGTTTGTCCAGCGCGGTCAAGTGGCCGAGTCTGAACCGGTGAACTAGATAGCCGTGACGCTTGGATAGGCTCGATGTGTCGTGGGAATTGCAGAAAAGGGCTGATTGGGGTTGAGATTAAACCATTTCTAGAATTTGTTACGCAACTTTGCGTTGCTTTACCCTAAGGCCGCGGTAGCAACCCTGAGCGGCCATTTTCGCTAGGCGTCGTCGTTTGATCGTGTGTACAGTAACCGTAGAAACGATGGCTGTAGCGACATTTTTTACAAGGCCAAATCGTTTCTCGTCATACAGCATGCACTGTTCTTTCCAAATCTGGGGAGTGACGTGCGTGTTTTCGATCTTGTTCTCGGCTACAGCATTTTTCTAGATCAACGTACAAAGCCACCACTACGCTTAGCAACCGTGAAGGAATGTGCTGCAGCGTAACTAGCGTTTGCGTATATACGGTCGCTACGCTAGACTTGCTGGAAAGACGCAGCGTCTGCCGCGCTCGTTCCCGCAACGTCAAATTAAAACCGCATGAAAACCTTCAAGCGCTTTCCCACTCCGGCGGAGACCAGGAGAAGCTTTTAAATATACAATGCTTTTGGTTAGCAGTTGGAGTAAAAAGCATCGTGAAAGGACGCCCGTGCGCTGAGTAAGGAGAATTAGCAAAATGGGAACCCATGAATCACGTGAGAGTTGACTGCTCCCCCGGCTTTTCCCGGTAACACAAGGCCTGGCTATGCCCGAAGAGCACGTGCGCGGTGGCATCCGGCCAGTGATCCCCGCCATTGGAGGGAACGGGATAGTCCGGGCTCGTTGGATGTCCGAGGCGTCGACGTGAAACCATAACATATTAACTATACGCAACTTCTCGACGCTTCGTCGGACCGAGTTCGTTCACTACTGTAAGGCTAAAGTTTAGCCCAATTTAAAATTTACTTCATGCTTGGGGGAATGCTTAAAGATTAAAAAAAAATTGGGGGAAGGGGGGGGGGGATTCGTATTCCATGAAAACACGGAGACTTTGTGGGTACACTTTTTAGCGCTGGAGAAACCCGTACATCCATTTTCTTCAGGTTGCGTTGTGCTTTTCAGGTTTTGGGGTCAGGTTTTTAGGTTATGCTTCAAATTGTGTTTTTTTTTTTCTCCGCTATGCTTATGCGGTCGCGGTTGCGGAGCCAAATGCCTCCCGCGGGTAGTGTATTTATTAGGCGAAATACGGCATGTGCCCGTCCGTACAAAGTCTCGGCGCCAAACTAGCCGCCATACGGCGCTAATGTAGCTTGGGTGCTTGAAGCATCAATTCGAATGTGATTTACTTTCCTTTGTCCCGAAGTTCCGGGTGCTGTCTCTTTTCTATAGTTACCCATCGTTCGCTGTTAGTCCTCTTCCCTTATCGCAGCATTTAGCTCCAGTCCTGCGCCACGTTCAACGCCTCACTGCATCCGCCGCCGACCCGTGAACCGGGGTTGTCGTGCATTTTTACAATGCATCTGGCACCAGCCGACGTGTGCATATGGTGTATACGGGCAGCAGAGCGCCGTGTGCATCGGTGCAGTGCAGATTTGATCGTAGCGAGTGTCCGGCGATAGCTTCCGCGTTATCCGCGGGTGAGCCAGAGGGTGTGCTATTTTTTAACGAAAATCTCCATTTAACGAAGCAACCGACGTGCACCTCGTTTCCTTTTTTCTTTTCTTTTTTTTTTTTTTCGTTTCGCACCGATGCCCGACAGGGATACAGTCCAGTATACTTTATCTCGTACCGGCACTAGTTGCAGTACGCACCACCACTGGTCACCCATGACTCTGTGTAATTCCTGGGTCTCGAAGGGGCGGCGGTTATCAGCCTGTCCTTGAATTCCTTCTGTAGCCAAGCATGGATTTCACATTTTTTGCTCGCATAAAGATTCATTCCGCCCAGTTTTGGGCAGATACTGTCGCAGTACTATTCTTCGGTTCTCTGTAAGCTGTTGGTTGCAGTAACCCTATCCTGGGTTTCATTCTTCCCTGGTTTGCGCAATTGCTTTGCCACTTGCTTGACTTGAACGGGGCATGGGGGCTTCGCTCCAGACGTTCGCGCGTCGTCGATTGCTTCGGCACGGGTCGATTACGGCGCTCTTTTTTCTTCCTTTGGAAATGTGACTGACTGTCAAGCGCCCGGCTCGTTTCGCCGTCCCCCGTGCCCTACATATATGAGGGTTACCGTATCCCGCCGCCATATGGCGCTTGGCAGCTCTGAGCGCGGCCCATTTCTTCTTCTTTTGCGAAGCCGCGCTGTCTCGCGGTCGTCGATTAATTGGCACGGTGCGCGTTCAGCTCGCACGGGGTCGCCACAGGGTGTATGCACCTCGAATGAGGGCCTTCTTCCTCGGTGATAAAAGCCACTGGGGGGGGGGGGGGGGGGGAGGTGCTTGCGGCCTGCTGGTTACAGGTGGCCGCTTTCGCGCGGATAGCGTCGGCCCGTGCATGCGTGCGTACGCTATACTTTACCCGCCCTCCGCAAGCTCCGCGTCCGTGTGTCCTTATATTCATCCGCATGGCCTGCGAGTTCGTTTGTTATCCGCGGCGTCGTTCTTCGCCGCAGTCGTTGTTCCTTGTTGCCTGTTGGCTGTGTTCGTTGTTTGCCGCCAGCGTTGATCGTGTTGGTCCGCCTTATGTAGAAACAGTTGCTCGTACGGGATAAACAAAAAAATGGAGGGAGCTGGAAGCGTTATAGCAGTCTCTCGAGGGCGACGTGGCAGCCACCTTCGCGGACGCACCGCGTCGCCTGACCCCGTTCGCACAGCTGACAAAAACCGGGGTGTCTTTTTATTCGCTTAGGCTGCTGAGCGCTCGCGCGCGAGGTTGTCCGTTTCGTGCGGTGTTGTCAGCGGGTGGCTGAAGGCGTGGCCGCGCGGAGTTTTATCTCCGCGGACACGTGTTTCAGTGCGATTTTCGGCTACCTAAAACCCCAGTTTTCGAGTCATTGGTGATGGCTCGTAATGGTTCACTTCAGCATTGCTACTAGTTCTTGTTCACTGATTGTGTAGAATGAATGAATAGGCATTTTTTAAACGAGAACGCCGCGAAATGAGGAGGTTAGCTGTTGTTTCCAAACCGTCGGGTACCCTAAAGTTCTTCTGAAGAGGGAGAGGGTGTCAGTGTGTGGGGGACTGGTTTACTTGCGTTGGCCATGTCCATGGTGTTAACTGTTGTGTAGGTGGGCGCGGGGATTAGTCTCCATTGTAGCTGCCGACCAGTGTCCAGTTAGCTGTACCATTATGGCTTATAGAAACAAGAAAGAGCTGGTGTAATTTGAGTCAGTCTTCGGTTTAATGCTCACAGGCACTGTATCGTTGCAGCATCTCTGCTATGAGCGGCTTAAAAGTGCTCATTTGCGGAAACCGACTTGCCTCGCTGGGCAGATCTGCGCACATCATCTCTGTCTGTCCTGCGTTACGGCGTTCAAGCAGTGGCCTGTAAACCAACGCCGTGACAGAGCATTGTCCCCTCCACCCTCAACAGCAACATCATCTGGGGCCTTTCTACGGCCCACACTTATGCACGAAGCTCATAAACGTCACTGCGAAGAAAGCCCGATAAAATAACTGCAAACGTGGTTCTTTCGTGGCTGGCGTTCTGCAGCTCGGTGCGCGCGGACAAAACTGCCGGTGGGTGAGCCCCGCTCGAGTCGGCGCGCGTGCAGTGAGCGTTTGTTCGCGGCGTGACAACGAGTGCTCGTGGCGAGCTGTTTTCCGAACTGTGTGCCATGCGCCGGACGAGGTCACCTAGTTTTCCGTTTTCCTCTGGCATGTTCTTTTTTTCTTCTTCTTCGTTCCCGATTGCGGGCACAATCGACAAGTGTGGCATTTGCGGAGGTGTGAACTGGAGAAAGACCAGCGTCACCGACTTCTTCCCGCACGAACGGAACGGGTCAGATATACGGGGGAAACTAATAAACAACAAACGGAACGCGAAAGAGACGTACGCGGCAAAGCGACGAAGAGTGCGTGCGCGGAAAGCGCGATTTGGGGCGACAGAAAACCCCGACTGTCTAGAGTACGATGCGAATGAAGAGAGTAGCACTGCAAACGCGGCCAACGCGATACGTTAAACGTGACGCCGAGGCTGGAGTACTTCCTTTGTTGCTGTGTGTGTGTGTTTCGGTGTCCTCTCGTGCTTGCCTTGGTAGTGGCAATGGGGTGGCGTTTTAGTACAAGCGTGTGCGATAAGGCGTAGGCGGGGGATAAGCCTGAAGCGCGTTCATTCATCGCCGCCCGCGTTGTCAGATCGGGGCCCCTGTTCTGTGTGCTTTATCGCGGCCACCGTGACGCACCACAAAGGGAGCCCAGTCGCCTCTCTCGCGGCCAGTTGCTTCTGCGTACTAGCAGGGCCCTTCAATGCTGCTACTAGTAAGGGAACGGGCGCCCGCATCTGACGCCCGCTGCTCGAGTAAGGTGGGCTCGGAGCTGTGCAGTGCATGTCGTGCGTGTGTCGCCCCCGTCGTGTTTTGTCTGTTGTGTGACGCTCACGTGGACCCGAAAGCAGTGTTCAGATTGGGGTGGTATGCTGCCGAGTACAAAGAACGTGAAAAACGGAAGGAAAAGCATGAGCGCGAACGCCTAGTGAGCGATAGGCGTGTGAAGATAAACAGTCTGAAGCCGACATGTTGCGAATACAAGCAAGATCCATTGTAGGCCCGCTCAGTGGCGCAAATGCAACGAAATGAGGCTTGCAAGCCGTGCACCTATAAACAATCTGCACCAGATCGCCCGTGTGCTGGCTTTCAGTTAACCTGAATGCCATTTCTTCTTGTCCTATATTCAGTTGAGGCCCTTTGAAAACAAGATTATCGCGCTTTTGCTCCCCCGCCAACTTAAGCGTCGATAGATCGCTTAGACATCCGTGCTTGATTAGGTGACTTTTCACGCTTCCAACGGCGGCAGTATAGGCCGAATGAACCTCCCTCCCAGCTGCTTCTATCCATGTTCGGTCTCTAGCAGCTGTCGGCTTCCCTGAGCACGGCGGCATCTGTAATAGCTCTTCGAAATTCACCGCTCCGTGGCGGGGATCTCGCCGTATGGTACGCTGGACGGCGTTCGCTGCCCCCCTGGATCCCCCCGTTGGCGCAGAGGGGGCCCAGGGGAACGCTTTCGCCGGCCGGTGCCTGGCAGCGCGGGACAATCGGCCAGTTGAAAGGTGAAGGAGCGAAGGCCCCTCTCGAAGCGTGTGCTTGCAGCGGCTGCTGTCCAGAGCAGGTTAACGGGATCGGTCGCTTTTGTTTTCTCTCCTTCGGCCTCTCTCTCGGCGCGTTGCGCAACAGCGTCAGTGTCCGTGGGAGGGCGTTGTCCGTGACCCTTGCAGCGGTACAGCCTGAGCTGAGCCGCTGCAGTTCACTCGGTTTGAGCGGTTGTTCTTGACGAGACAAGCGCTTATGCTTGCAACGGTATCGTTCTCGTGTCCCTGGTGTTGCTGTTACGAAGTCTTTACATTAACAGTGGGCGTGAGAACACTGTCCTGCTGGCTTAAGTCTACTTGTAATCGTTAACAAAAAAAAAGTTTATTTGGTGTCGCTTGTACGGGGCTGCCTTACGTTAAAGTGAGTGGGACTGGTCCATTCTAGTTGGACCATCCTGGCCAAATTGTACTTAGCCGTTGCCGACAGAACTAGCCCGCTATGCCAATTGCGCTCATTGATGTAACCGAGATCAGCGAGTCCCTCACAGCTTTCGAATCGCTTTCAGCGAATATTTACTTTGGAGAAAATTTTAATATATGGCCGCTTGGTTGTTTAAGTCTGTTGCCTTTCCGCATCGCCATAGATTACTGCACTTAATTCACGCGCGTGCTATAAACCGACGTGTGCCAAAGACAGGCGCCAGAGTTCGTCCCGCGGTTGCTCCAGCTCGCATTTGCAATAAACCCTAGCCGCCCGTGCGATCGTTTTTTCGATCCATTACGCGGCTACTAAAGAAAAAAATTGTTAACTCCGTCGCTTGTGACGCTCCGGCACGGCGAATAATTGCTGCCGGGGGAACAATTCCTCGACCGCGATCGTGATGCCAATTGTCGCCGCGACTGCATCACTGTGTAGTCGTTTTATTTTCCATATATTCTTGTCCACTCAACTATGGTCCCTGTCCGGAAATGCGCATCCTTCCAGGGTAGCCACGGAGGACGGCTGAACCTGCACCCTTCGTGTGAGGCTGTCACTGACGGCGTAGGCGAGAAGGCATGCATCGTTGAGCCTACGTGTTCTTTTGTGTCTCTTTTTTACTTGTGGGGTGTACTCTTTGCGGAATGCTCCCAGAGTTCCAGCGCTTCCGCCCGTAACTGCTTGGCCCCGAAGCACATGTGCTCCCCTCTTTGGCAGGGCCGCATCGCATCCGTTCCTTCTATTCGGAAGCATGAAAAGCCAGGAGGGAGTTTTGCTTTATTTCTCGTCGCTTGGAACGAACTGGGCATAACTCCTCCGCAGAAGTCTGACGCGTTAGCATTTGAATCGCCCTTCCGAGTGGCCCTCACGCAAGCGGGGAACTGCTGGGATGTCCCGTCTCCATTCCTGCAGGGAGGCCCTCGGCGTAACTGACCGGTCACATTTTACGGCCCTCGGTGCCACTTGAGCGCGCAGCCTCGTCGCCATAAAAGAGCGGGGAAGGAGAACGCTGTAGTCGGCTGCTTGCGGCCTGGTGTGGTGCCTTTGTGCCCAGCGTCCATCGGTGGCGACAACGGCGGGGGACAATGGTCTTTCTCTTTGTACGCGCAAGGGCAGCGTCGTTCGGTGGCGCGCGCGCCTGCGGGCACGCAGTCACGGTCAGGGGAGCCCCTCTTCTGGTCCTCCGGGCTCGGCGGCCCATGCAGCTCATCACGCGCGCTTCTTTGCGAGACCTCGTCGCGTGTCCCTCCTCTTCCAAAGACAATCGCTAGTCCGTGGCGCTCTTCTCCCACCACGGCTGGCGCTGCTGCCGCATTGTTGCCCTCTCTCTCGGTTCCGGATTGGAAACACCGTCTCGTGTGCAGGCCACTCGGGCCTCCTACAATAGCGGTCACCGAGTCGCCTCCTGCGGTGGACAGGTTCCTTTTCTTTTTGGGGGGAGAAGGGGGGAGATGTCTGGTCCAGCGGGCTTCGCTTACGTAAGGTTGCTCCGGAACGAGCTGTTGCTGACCGCGGCTTCAAGGACTTCGCTCCAGAAGGGCGGGGGGATCGGTTCACCACTGCGGTCTCTCACAGGACGTATCATGCGCTTGTATGTTGCATGGCATCCTGGTGTTCGTTTAACGCATCACATCGTGGTAGAGCCAGCCATTTGCGATGTTGACGTATACCGCGCTGGAAGTCGCTCTAGCTAGCGTTGTTGTGAATACTGGCGTAGAGAGTGGGCATTGCGAAATGGACTCACATGCGCCTGGGAAAGTTCGTGACTATTTTTTTGAGTGAAGTTCGTGACTATTCCTTATGGTGAGCGCGCGAAGATAACCAACGCTCGCTAATGTCTGCATATTAGTGTTGTGGAAGGTGCGTCACTGACGACGTGCATTAGGGAAGGCGGGTGTGGAGGATGAATTATGTACAGCGCGTCAACTTTCGCAGTCGCTTTGTCTCACCGCTTTTGCTAGCACCAGCCTTGAGGCGACGGGAACCGACGCGGGCGTCGCGTTCTCTGCTCGCGCAGCCCGCTGCTGTGCGCGGCATGAATGTGACCCCAATGAGTTCCGTGGGATGTGTACCCGCTTTTTTTCGTTTTATATCCTGTCACGCCTTGACTAATAGCTGCTTGGCGGTGGCCTCTACTCGCGTGGTGTAGCCAAGTGCGAAGTCCGGCGAGGATATGTGTGCCACCCGCTATGCTTGGGCGCAAATTGATGCTTAATCTGAGAGTCGCCTTGCCTGTCTAAATCGGTTAGCGGCTGTGCGACCTTCGTGATGGTTTAGTGAGACGGCTGTGTCTCTAATCGCCTTCCGGGTGCCGCATTTGCGCCAAAATCGCTGTCTCGAATTCGCAGCGCGCCAACGTAGGGAAGCTTTCTCGGCGTGAAAATAAAAACACCATGACCCTTCCGTCTAACGATGATGATGGTTGAATTAATGCGAAGCTTTCTCTTGATGGCTTCTTTGGTTGGCCAATCCCATACTGCGGGTATGTGGTACTTTGGAGGTGCGCACCACTTTTCTAGAATACCCACAGCAACTCTCGGGTGTGCACTCCGTAGGCCTAACGTTTGGGTTTGGGGTGCACGGCGCGAATCGGTACCTGCTGCTTGGCGTTCGCTTCGACCATGTGAAATGGAGCAGTCAGATAGACGCCGGCTTCACAACACGAGGTTCGATTGCAGCCACGGAAGGCGTTTTATTTTTCTCTCACTTCACCCACGATTGGCTTTCCTGCAAGGCGTACAACGGCGTCAGTGAGGACGCTAAAACTTCGCTTTAAAATTCATGGTCAATCGGCGTATTGAAGGAATTGGTGAGAGCACAAAATGTGATGAAAGCTAGCGGGTGCACTACTCTTACACGCGCACACTTTCCGACCCGGCTCTCCCATGGAATGAGAGGCTGTACTAGTGTCTCTAATGTCTATCCATCCGACGCTTTCTCTCACGTAAAGCTCGTTCGTAATTCCTCTCCAAGATCCGGCTGCGCACTTTACAGAGAAGCGAATAATCCTCCGGTTAGGGTGGGGTGGATTATCAGGATAAGTTTTCATGATGACGGTGAAGATGGCTATGCCGTGACGGGTGCACGAACGGGCGAAGATTTGCTCCGTGCCAGGCGTTCGTCATATTCTACGAACGAAAATGACGTCACGAGCTGAACGCCCTGCTCACTTTCGATCCGTGGAAACGCTTCGCTAATGCTATAGCTCTATAGAAAGGGCCGTGTCGTCCAAATGGTGCGCGTGCCGGAAATTTAATGGGGTCGGTGCGAGCTGTGGGCAAGGGATCAATAAGACAGCGAGTGCAGCCTTGCGACAATTGGAAAAATGAGCTCACGTTTTGACCTCAGTAAAAAATTCCATTGACCGTGTAGTTTCAAGCCAAACGGTAAGTTGTGTCGTAAAAAGGCGCCCCAAGTTGTCCTGAATGAGTTATGGCGAGTCGGTGTTGGTCGTGCGTCGGAGTAGTGTACTTCGCTAGCCTGCACGCTGCACGATGTGCCAATAAGGTCCCGGGGTCCAAAACGCGCGCATCAAGAACCAGGCATGCATGGGCGAATGGTGAGTCGGGCGGCGAGCGTACAAAGACCGAAAGCAGTGCCGCGGACCCGTATTGCGGGCGGAAGCCCGTTTCGAATAATAAAAAAAAAAAAAAACTTCGTTAAAAAGTAGTTTTCAATACTCTCAAGCAAACAAACAAGGCCCAATATCCAGTGTGTCACCAATGACGAATTGGTAGAGGTCGGTTGAGGCATTCCAGAGCGGCTTTTCTCACCGCGCTTTAAGAATAACTTTTTATGAACACAACACTGGAAGCAGCTGTTCTGTGATTAGATTGACTTATCTGTGTAATTTCCCTGGACTTTGGAGGTTTTTGAAGCCGTGTACTCGGCCATTTTGCTACCGAACTTCTGCGTCAGAAATGCATCAGCCGTGCTGGGGAAATCCGGTCCGCGACGTCGTGCCCAGCTGCGGTGCCGGCACACTTCATCGTATCACAGTGTGGAGCAAGGAAAACCAAGAGTCTTGTTCAAGCAGTGCCTCTCCAGCAATGCGTAAGCACTGTCAGAGCCCTCGCACTGAAATATAGAGCCCGTGCTTGCTGTTAAGCTTCCGTGCCAAGGAGAAACAGCGGGGAAAAAAAAAAGTTCGCCTTGGAGGATGGCCAGTTGACACCCCGTGGCGCGTCGCGTTCATTGCGATTTATGGGCCCAGCTTTAAGCCCGTGAAATCCAGACGAATGGGCGTATAGGGTTTAAAGAGCCGCTTCCTTCGGGGCTACTTCGGGGAAGCAATAACCTGAGAGGGGAGATTGGACGCTGTGTAACTGGTTCTGCCCTTGGCGCTATGGACGGACATGTGGGGTCCAAGGACATTCCTGCGTGCTGCTTTTTTTTTTTTTTTTTTTAAATGTGGGTGACTGACGCCTTGTGCGTGCTATATCGTGTCGTTGCTTTTCGGGGTGGCATGTAGCGCTATCTGTAAGAATTTTGCATCTTAATCCCGTGTGCTTTACTCTAACGACGTTTTACACTAATGGAACAGCAGCAGCGCTGGTGTTGTTCCGTTCGTTTCAAGACGATATACTTTCTTGGGCTACTTAAACGCAAAATTTTGGTCTGTCTGTCTGTCTTACCGGTTGTACTTAGTGGTACCGGTTGGCAGCTTTGCCACTTTACTCCATGTCTGTCTGTCTGTGTCTGTCTGTCTGAGACTCGATTCAGCCACCCAGCCAAAGTGAAACACAATCTGCGCTGTAGTCTTATATACCCAGAGCCAAACCTAAACGTCTAAGTCCGGTGTCTGTGTTCATACTTGTCAACATTGTTGAACACGATCAAGACATTACGCAAATATAAGGCAGAACATCAATACATAAGTGATATTTGCAGTGTTCCTTTATTAAAAAATCTATGGATGCTTGATTTTGCGATAGCAAATGAAATACTACATCAACGGCAGAAAACCGTCGCCTGCCGTTGCCCGCGCCACCTCTTGGCGGCATTTAAGAAATCAAACGGCAATGGCAACGAAAGGTTCCACTAGATGGGATCCACGGTCCGCTTGGAACGCTCGTGCAGTAGGGCACCGTGGTTCTATAAATGTTGTAGTAGGGTGCCTCAATTCATGCGCGTCTCCGCCGTACGGCAGCGCTGGCATCGAGACACCCGACTTGGAGCAGTGTTTAGTCCTTGTTGTTAGATATGCTTGACAGTGCTAGTGTTCAACGTTGCTGAATAACTTCATTGTGCATTCAAACTGGGCCGCGCATTCACCTAATTATAGACAGACCTCATTCTATCATCTACAACACTACAGTTTGGGAAACAGTCGACGTTCAAGTGGGACCGCTGCTTTTTTTTTTTCTTTTTCTACGTTTAGTTTATTCGCGCGTTAGCGCTGAGAGAGTTGCGGTAAGTATAACAGCGAGGCAAAGAACACAAGAGCGGCTTTTTTTTCAGAGCAAACCTGTGCATCGGCCGCGGGCTGGAAATAAAAGGGAAAAAGGAGTGAAAAATACAAGCGCGCGTTGCTGTGGCCGCGCTTCCTTGTCGAACGAAATTTTTTTTTTGCTTTTCTACGCCGGATCAACTCCGCTCGGCTGCACGCAGGGAAAACGGTAGAAATCGAGAGGGCGAGGGGGAAAGGGGTAGCCAGCAGCACTGCGGCGAAGACGAGCGTATCGGCGCGCTCGCGGTCACGGTCCATTTCGCCGCGCTAGGAGGACTCCGTCGTTTAGCCGGCTCTTCCCCGTAGACAACTGTGCAAACCGCCGATGCGTGGACTCGGTGGACGCGTGTTCTGCATGCAGCGCCTCGTCTCCATTTTCGCCCAGCACCTGTTGTTTCGCAGCCGAGTGCGGGCGCAGCAGCAGCCCTGTTTTGCCTAGCGCCGATCGGAGCTGCTGTGGAATTAAACGAAGTGCGGGCGATTTTTTTCCGGGAGCGTGCTCCGATTTCGGTGGGAGCTCCGATGAACCGGGCGAACACTCCAGTGAGCTTCTGTAGTGGTGGACTAGTGGCCAAGATGCTGCTTGGATGAGCCGAGTATTTTAGCACTTTTCTCTGTCATTGACCTTTGCGCCTGGCTTGTATAGTTAAAAGGGGATCCGATTGCGTCGCTTTTTTTGTTTTGTTTTCTACCGGCAGCGGCATTGTGCTAAAATCAGCACCGTAGAGAGGTTTGTGGGTAAAGTGTTCGTGCACGGAGACTCGCCCGCTAGCGCAGCTTGCATTAAGTATACCGTTTCGTAGTTACTGCACGCACCCGATTGACTCCACTTGCTAGCTGGGGTATTTAGATTTACCCTCGCTCTCTCTCCGCTCACACACACGCACTCACGCAGGCATCTTCAGCTCCAGTTGTACAGGAACTTGGCGTTCGCTGCAGCGTTCCGGATTTGGGGCCGAGTCTGCCGACCGGTTTCCTGTTGCAGGCAACAGCGTTATCCCGTTTTCGGACGGTGTTTCTATGCTCTTTCATCAACAAGTAGCGGAACCTTTGCGGCATGCTGACGCTTCAGCAAAGTCGTCAAGTGGGCTAGTGGGCCTGGGTTTTTATCGGGAATGATCAGAGACGGACACCGTTGCCCCTCGCGGCCGCAATCCTGTCCCGCTGTTGAAAAACTGACAGGTTCCGGGATACGGCGTGCCCGCTTGCTGTCGCGGACGCGTTAATTCGCAAGGGCGGATAGTGATATCGCTCCGTATTTCTTCACGGCCAGCGGCTCGGTTGTACACACGAGGATAGAGCGGTCGCGGTCACTGGGCGCGCCGCGCGCTATCAGTGTCGGCGTGGCTTTCTTCCCTTTCGACGCTCACTGCGCGGCGCACTTCCCTTTTGCCGCGCCTGCAGTGCGTGGATGGGTGTGGAAAACGAAGACGAACAACGGGAACGGGGGCGGAGCGCGACGCGGAGATGCGCTTCGTTCCCCCGTCCTCCTCTTTGTTCTTTATTTTTTGCCAGCGTGTGTGCAGTATTCCGTCGAGCGTGCACACACCCAGGTCAGCGGTGACTCCCCGGGCGCTGTGTGCCGTGTATGGCAACGCGCGAGCGGTGAAAGCGGGTCCCGTTATATATGCGTACTCAGCTGCGTGGCCGCGCAGTTCGTGGCATCGGCGGCAGCGTGGATGTGTGCGTTGCTTGCACGCACGGAACACGCGCGCCCGGCTTGTCCTGAATGCCACCGCGACGCCGATTTTCTCTTCCATGGTTACTGTTTTACTTTCTCGGCGTTCGCTCGCTACGCGTGCGCGGGCGATCCGGGAAAGGTCGCAGAAATTTGCGTATACGTATTCTGGCAAGCCCTCGATTCGGCACGCGCGCACAGCCGCCGCCGCCGCTTCACTTCGGTCTTCTTAATTAAGGGATGGAACCATGCCCCGCCAAGCGCTCGTGGCGGCTACGGTTTTATTGTGTGGTCTACGTCTCGTTTGATAATTCCCTGTTCAAGCTATGCCTCACTCCCCTTCGTAGATCGTACTCCTTTAGCCGTATGCTTTGTATACGCTGCCCCGTGTTCCTTAGGGCTGCTCAAGCTGTTTTCACAGCTTTCGCCTGCCCTTTTCGTAACATTTCTTGCTGCGGAATAAATTTCTCAATTTCAATTTCAGTTTGAAAGCACGCTGTGGCATCAGCGATTAGGAGACTTAGCTTTTATTTTTCTCCGGTAAATCAGGGTCTGTCGACTCTTAAAAGATCTCGCGGTGGCTGCTTTCGAGATGGAGTCGAGAGGCGACAAGCGCTCGGTTATCGCGATTTTAACGCACGTTGAAGACCGATTGATTGATTGATTGATTGATTGATTGATTGATTGATTTATTGATTGATTGATTGATTGATTGTGAGGTTTACACGCACCGACAGTATACACAGGAATTGAGTCGCGCCGTGGTGCAGGGCTCCGGATTGAGTTTGACCACCTGGGGATCTTTAACGTGCGCCCAAATCTTGAACACACGGGCGCTTTCGCTTTTCGGCTTCATCAGAAACGCGGCCACCGCGGCCGAGAGTCGAGCCTGCCTTCTTGGGCTCAGCAGCACAGCAGGTTACAGATCCCCAGGTGGTCTAAACCAATCCGGAGCCCTCAACTACGGCGCGCCTCGTCGCCTGCGTTGCGTCGGCGCGTTAAACCCTACAATCAATCAATCAATCAACTAATAACAACGCAGTCGGGCTTGTTGGTTATACATGGCAAGTTTACAGCGCAGAACAGCAAGGACGAGAAGGAAGAACGGAGCAACACGAGCGCTCGTGTTGTCCCGTTCGTCCTTCTCGTCCTTGTTGTTCTGCGCTGTGAACTTTCGTCGTGGCGGGGAACCATGTCCTGACAGCTTCAGATACACGTTTATTCCTCCTCCTCCTTCCGAATCGGCTGATGCCATATACCGCCGCCGTTTTGTTCTGTAGATATCGCCTCGTTCATGCACATGCCTGTAAACGGTGGTTGGCACATTTAGGCTCCCAGGCTGTCCCGAAACGCCGAGGTGAAAGACGCGCAATGAGCCGTGGCATGACTCAAGCGCGGACCGAAGGCTCGACGCGCCCCTTGCTTTTTTCTCTTTTTTCTCTTTCCGGGTGGCACGAGACCTAATTGTGGTGTCTCGAGGCTGTTCTCCGAGGCCCCATTTTCCCCTCTTCTGGACGCCCACAAGGAGCGAGGTTATGCGCGCTGTGTCGTTCGGCTAAATTTGGGCGCTCCTGTTGTGCATCGTCGCTCTCGTTCCTCGAGTCGAAGGCGCTGCTTGCTGGGGCCATGATTGGCGGGGCCTCTTCTTGCCTGGCTCGTTTTCTTCGGGAATGCATATGCGCGGCTGCTTCGAGAGGGAGGAAAAAGAAATGAGAGATTGTCGCGACCATCCTCCGGGCGCGATTAAAACGAGCCCGTGGCGGCGTTCGATATTAATTAGAGGAAAGCTGTGGCGGGACATTCGGGTCTTGGGTGCCCTTGAGGGCGGGTCGGCGCTAATTGCAGTGACAGGTGAGAGCGAAGCGTCGACTGTTATTACGCTCGGTCGGTCCTGCGGACTTTTGCAGGGTGACTCGTTTTCGAAGCGAGCGAAGCGTCGACCTGTCGTGCCAACGACCTGGGCGTCCTGCTTCGGAACAGGTCAAAGACGCGTCACTGCACCCGAGGGCGCACAAATGGGGAAGAGTATGTGTACGAGCTAATTGAACTCGTTAACGTTAGTGATACAAAATTTCGCCTTACGGTGCACAGGTTTCCACAGTCCTGTTCCTTTCCGTTATGCACGAGGGGTTATCGGGCTCGTTTTCTTTCCTGTGTGGGGAATACCGGCCTTACGGCGTAATGACGCACGCAAGATGATGACGCACGCAAGATGATGACGCACGCAAGATTTTACAGCTGAGCTTGTTTGCGAACCGCTGTGCTGAGTGGTACTCCACTGCGCCTGCGCAGAACGCCAATGTGGACGGCGGCTTTACGGAGTGGTGCTGTCACTTGTTCGCCTGCTCGCACGTGGGTCCACGTTTGCGCCGTGCACACAGTTGTGACGTTTAAAAGACTTAGTAAAGAAGACGCCGACCACAAGAGAAGATAAAACGATGACGTCATTGTTTTATCTTCTCTTGTGGTCAGCGTCTTCTTACTATGTCTTTTTAATGGCATTCCCAACCAGACGGGCGTTCCGTCGAAGCCTCGATTTCATTTGTGGCGTTTACTTCACTCTGATCTTTTCTTTTTTCTAATAAAACCGCACTGCAACGAACCTCCTCTCTGCGTTGCACGTTACTCCGATGATGGCTGGTCCACCAACCAGTGTGTTTGTTTCTTCAGCGCGAGTCAATCTGTTCTTGGAAGTAGCGCGAACTCGACACGAACACAACGTGGAGGAAGTCGACAGACCACAGCGGTAATCCGCAATTGAATTTTTTTATTATTATAACTGTCACAAACCTAAATACTAGCAACCTTGTACCCATGTGACACATCATACAGACGTCACAAACATTCGCGGCATACTTCTGATTCAGGTTGTTCAAGAACCACTACAAACTAGCCAAATTACCAGTTCATCTACAGCCCTCTCCTGTATATTTGTTGCGGCCCCTCGTTAAGCTTTTCCTGGGCAGCGCGATGAACTAATATTCATATAGAATGCATATGATATACTATCCATATCCCATTTAAATCTTTTTATTTAAGTATTTCCTTTATTTATTCCGTGTTCCCCGAAATAAAACAAAACAAACAAGGGGAACAATACCCGCACCAGCCAACCTACGGCAGGTTAACAGCCAATAAAAAAATAAAAGGAGCGAAAGCCCAAGGTATTTTCCAAAGAAAAAAAGAAACCTATTTGCAGATGAGAAAAAAAAAAACAGTGACACTTAGTACACAATCAAACCCTCCACACCTACCCAAATCGCAGGCGCAAGCTAATGGCGAACAGGTGAAGCACCAATGGCAAAACTAAAACAGAGTCAGTACAAATAAAACAGACACAATAAGGCAGCCCCACACACTGTCGGATGCATTGGTTCTCGCCTGGGTCCGGTGCATTCTGTTACATCGCACGGCGCATACAGACTACGTACTAGAAAAAAAGGAAGGCCGCGGACAGGTGCTGCACTGGACCTTGGCCCGAGTCTTGACGCCAAAGAAGCACGGAAGTATGGGAAGAAGCCAACTTTCGTTTCTGTGCGCTCGGCAGAGTACGAGGTCAGAGCGTTGGCGTTGCCCCGGGCACGGTAGTAATGGATGGCAGAGAAGCCTCCTTCCAGGAGGGGAAAGAAGCGCCCGCGCAGAAGAAACGCTCGGGCGCGAGCGCAAGTGGACTCGAGTGAGCGGCCCCCCATGATTAACTAAGGGGCTGCGCGGAGGGGGCGGGGGCCCGCCCGAGGCCTCGCTGCTCTAATTACTTCGCGCTCACGCAGAAGACGAAGTGCGGGAAACTCGATATACAAAGGGGCACCGAAGCGTCCCGCTGTGTTCGTTTGTTTGTTTAAAACACCTAAGGCGCCAAGGCATTCGCCCGTTCCTATTTGGCTTTCAACACCCCTTGCTGCCTGCCCATGTGTGTGCTCGTGTGTTGCTGTTTGCCTCTAAACGGCTGCTGTTTTATTCATGGTTGACTTGCAGGATATAAATAAGCTCTGGGCAGAAAGGGGGAAGAAAGAAGATACAGGGGGCCACACTGTTTGCGTTTCTGCCTTGCAACGTCCCGAATCGAATCGCGCTCGATTTTCGCGTCTTATAGGGTACTAATTAAAGCTCAGTGGCCCCATTTATCTAGAAACATCGCTGGAGAACATGGCCGGCTCAACGAACACACACACCCCGGAGCCACCAGGCTTTACTTTGTCTCGCTTCGGGGCATACCTGAAGAGTAGTCTGGCGAATAACGACGGCAAGGGACCGTTGGCGCGCTCCCCTTAGAGAGGTCCAGGGTTTCCCCGTTCTTGCCCTGTCATTTTTTTTTTACCAGCTGACCCAAAGTTGTGCATTGCTAAATAGCATTTTGTTCTTGTGTGCGCGCGCGCTTTCGAAACGCGTCGAGTTGGCAGCGGTTACTAGTCATGCATTAAGTTGAAGCTGCTTGAAGCATTTCTTTGTGCTCCTTATTTTTATCGCAGCTAGCTGTCAGCTACGTCGTGGCTCGAATGAATATATAAAGGAAGAAACGAGGTTTTGAAAACGCCCCCTCCCTCCGGCCCTTTCAGTTTCTTGCTGCCAGCCAGGCGGACGGAGCAAGGGCAACTGCCTATTGTCAGTGGGAAATTTCTTCGCCAAGAACTTTTTCGGGTGTGGTTTAAAAAGAATAGGACGCTAAACAGACGAAAGCTAAGGTAGACGCAGACGACATACACGGATGCAGCCGCCGCGGCTTAGTGGCTAAGGCGTTGTGCTGCTGAGCACGAGGTCGCGGGTTCGATTCCCGGCCGCGGCGGCCGCTTTTTTGGTGGAAGCGAAAAGGAAAACCCCCGTGTGTACGAGATTTCGGCGCACGTTAAAGATCCCCAGGTGGTCAACATTGATCCGGAGCCATCCACTACGGCGCGCCTCATCGCCTGCGTTGGGTTGCGCGTTAAGCCCCCACCCACAATCAATCAATCAATCAATCAATCAATCAATCAATCAACCAAAGGTTTTGAAAATTTAAAAGGTTTAATAATTGAGAAAACTGGTTATAGTCGATCGGGACAGAGGAGCACGGGGAGAAAACGTATGACGCGGTGCACAGGCGTGGGGCGACTCTCTGAGCGAAGGCGCGTACACGTGAGAGAGTGAAAACCCGAACATACAAACACAGGCGTTGCGTCTGGCGTCGCCTCATGTTCTCGGGCATAGCAAACCTGAGTCAGGGGCGCGTTGGTGCTCTCGAGGAGCTCGGGGCTCGTCGGCAAAGCCGCGGCCGTAAATTGCGTTTTTCTGCGCGTCTTCGGGAGGCAGTTTCGGTGGTGTCGAGTGGCTAAGTGCTTCGTGGTCGACCGTTTTCGTTTGTCGGCGGAGATAATTCTTCGAATCGTCGGAGCTAGCTGACACAGCATTTGTCACCTGACTTGAATGCGGACTCGACTTAGGTGGTTACGGGGGTCTTTGTTATGGTTCGTGGGGAGTTGTAATGAATGGGAGGCTTTTACAAAAAATAATTTTGATCTCCCGTACTTACCTTGTTGGGGATATAAATGAGGACCCGAATAAATGATTTAGGTTCTTTTCATTTGTATGTCCCGTTCGTGGTTGCATTTCTTGCGGCGTTCACAGCGCCATCTGAGGCATGGTTTTTGTCCCATTTGTGCGACGAATGAATGAATGAAACCACGTTTATTCCACATTATAATGTGCCGAGGGCACTGCGATGGAAAGGACTACGGTGTTATAGAAGAAGGAAAGGGTTGGGCTGCCTCCGTTTTTTTAACGGATGCATTGGAGGCAGCTAAGTAGGGGCCGCTTGCAAATATTGTGGCTGTCGAGGAGCCGATCACCAACCGGTGGCGCCGCCGGGTCTTGAAGAAACAGGAGTGCTCGCCAGAGCTCGGTGGCTCGATCCGGGCAGACCCATGTCCGGAGAGAAGAAGGCCAGGGTGCCCGTTTTATGGTGGCCAGGGCACGAAGCCTAGCTGGAATGTAGAGGGGGCACTCCCAACACAGGTGGTCGAGATCAGCGCGGCAGTTGCACGGGGAGCAGGTGCCAGTTACAGGCGGCGGTGTGTCACCTCTGCGGAAACGGTTCAGCAAAAAAGGAGTAAGGAGTGTGCCTGTCTGAATTCTTCGAAGCAGGACAGACTCTCGCCGTGTGAATATCTTCGAGGGGAGCGGTGGTATCAAGAGTGGATTGCCAACTGCTGTGAGGTAGGCCGCACGACGCGATTCCTTTTCTATATATGGTCCGCGACCGCTTGTGCTAGTTATTTTTTCACCATCCGTCGAATCAAATTTCCCGTCCCTAGAAGGCTCGAAGTGACACCTGATATTCGTGGGAAAGCAATGGCCGCATTGTTCCAATCAGGCACGCAGGAGGGGGTCAAAGCTGACTCCGCGCCGACTGCTGCGTGCCCAAAAATAAAGGGATCGCGGGTCGCGATGACGTGCTCTCGCATCGGAGCTTGCTATCATCGTAGCGTGGAAGAGGAACGCGCTTCAGGCCGACGGCGTTTGAGTGTGCGAAAACGAGGAAACGAGCTGCCTCGTCACGAGCCGTGTATCTTTGATTGGCGAATCGCGTGCGATCGCACGTTCTTTTTTGCGCGTGCGCGCACAATTGCACATTGCTTCCCGCTCGTCGGCGTTGCTGGAGCAGCGCCGACGAAGCTCGTAATTCTTCTATATAGGCATGCGTGTGTGTGCGCCAGCGCGCGGGTTCTCGGACTCTCGATGGGAGCAGGTGTATGCAAGTTTGCACCCTGAGTGCGTCGATGATAGATGGATCGAAATTTTCAAGAATCGCGACGCTGGGAAGAATTCAAGCGTTGCTGGACGCGCCGCGCTGCCTGACTTGTGTGGAGCACTTGCCTTCATCGGATGGGCAGGTTGCGCTCGTTGGTGTCTATTTTTTCATTAGGTGGCTTTCCCCCTTCGTTCGTGGCTATTATCGAACAGACGTGCGTGTACCGAGACCGCACCTTCGGATGAGGTTTCTTCTCTCTGTTCTTAGTTGTTTTAGGGGTGAAGCCCCTCTAGGATCTGGTGCTGTTGTCGTCTCTTGTCGTCGTCGTTCGTCTCGTGTAGTCACGGTATTCAAACACCGGGACACTCGTTTACGCCACGCACTAGAGAGCTTCGTACTTCAAAGACAAGAGCCTTTTACAGCAAAGCTGTATACCTGTACGCCCCAAACGGCTTTATCTCCGTTGGCAAAAACGCCAAGGCACCAAGAATACACGTATACACTGCATGCTTCGCTCCTTCACCAGGTTTCACGTTAGTGGAGATGGCCCGGGATTTTTGGCTTTCAACTTCGCGTTTCGTCGAGGAAAAACAAGAATGAAGTCTAAGCGCTTGCCGCAAGCACGACACGTGAAAGATACACCAGGTTATTATCGTTGTGCGGAACATTTTTATGTCCAATGCAAAGCTGTGCTTCCGTCTTTGTTCGGGTAATGTCGTGACGGGAGTAACTCCAACCAGCGTAAACAAATATAGAGTATAACTACCGGAGCTAATCTGATTTTTCTCAAAACTTGCGCATAGTCAAGGCAATTTCTCGTTTACGAAATTACGGCCCCGTGAGCCGCCCTGAACCGAACGCGTGACGCCCCCGTTGCTGACAAAAGGAATCTTTAGCCTCGCTGCGTTCGCGCCAGTACTGCTTGCCTTTCTTTGTGCGGTAGGAAACGTTGGTCCAAAACTGTTGCGAACGCACAGCCCCGCGGCGACGAGCGCCAACACGCCACGTTCGGGCTTATTGAAAGAAACAGCCGGCGAAGGCCTCCTCTTGGGGCGCTGAAGTCAAAGGGCGAAGCATCACGTCGCCTGCGCGTATCCGTTACGCGCAGGGTCAGGGTCGTCGCGGCTGTCCCGTTTGCCGTCGAGGGGGTTCGTCCAGGGCTGCCCGAGTCACGTCCGCTAGCCCTTCTGCCGCGCGTGCGCGCGCCAACCGAGAGGAAAGAGGCGACCCGAGGGTTAACGGATGCAGCAGCCATCCCCGCCGCCGGGGTCAGAGACGGCCGCTTTCCGCGCTATCCGTGTTTCGCTTAAAAGGGGGGCCCCAGCGGTGAAAGAGCAAAAGAAGAAAGGCCCGGCGCGGAAAACCGGGTCGCCGCGACATGCGGTTTCGCCGGTCGGCGCCGTTGTCGCTGGCCGCGTTTAGCCGTCGCCACCGAGGCGAAAGCTGGACGCCTTTTTCCTCCTTTCTCGCTTTTTTTATCTCTCCTTTCGCAAAATGATTGCATTGCGGGGCCTTACTACTGTGACGTTGTCAGGCTTAAACCTGCCGTAAAAAGAGACAATCGAGCCTTCTTCGCCTCAGTGGTGCCGTTCTTACGGCTTCGTGCGTGCGAGTCGAACGTGATAACTTCGCCTGCTCAGCGCAAGGGTGTCGCTGGAGCAACCACGGTGGAGGGATTCCCAGATGTGGAAGTAGCTCCTGCGGTCGCTGGCTGGTCTAACACAGTGACCCGCGCGGCACATATAGGCGCGTTGGCGAGTAAGAAAGAAAGAGGGTGGATAGGTAGCAAGAAATGAGGACTGTCTCGAGGGGTGAAAGGACACGGGGTCGCGCGGAGGATGCGGAGCCTGTTTTTACGCGCTCGGAGGTGTATCTGCGTGCCCGATCATCGTGGCTCCTTTGTTCGGGTCGAGTCCCGCGCTCATTGCGTGCACGCGTATACTCGCACCGCGGGATCTGTGTTTCCGCGAGCGATTTCTTCTTTGTTGGCGAGTTTGGCACGTCGCGCTTGCGAGATGAGTTTCTCGCGTGCGCCTTCCTTGGTCTTGACCTTGCGAGGCGGAGCGCTCTATTATTACGTGGGCGTGGTCGCCCGTGGCACCGCTCGCTGCGTTCGGCATATCGAATGGGGGTCGCCCCAGCGTACGCCTTGCGGGCTTGCAGACGGCAAGGACTGTTGGCTGACAAGTTCTGCGCGACGTCAATGCCCTGTTACACCTGAGAGAGAGAGGGACGGCGGTTAGGTTGGAACAGAAATGATTGGTAAAGATTTCATTCATTCATTCGTTCATTGAACAACTTTTATTTGCCAAGATTTGTCGCTTAGCCGTCAGACAATGTTGAGCATGCTTTCGTGTACACTCAAAGCTACATGTTCAGTGTCGGCTTGGAGCCTGTGGGGGACTGTTTGAGCGAGTGTTTAGAAACTTTCGGCCGTTTTTCTGACCCGAAATATTCTCTCTCTCTTTCTCTCTCTCCTAAAACAACCTCGACTTTGTTTCGAGCAATACTCTGTGGATCTGCTGTTGCACGATGATTTGATTTTTTTTTTTTTTTTTCAGGCGCGCGTGAGCTTGATTGGCGTAGAGGATTCGTACTTTCCAGACTGGTTTAGGTGTTACGCATTGCGTGTGAGGCCTTTTGGCCGTACTTCATGGCCTGATCCTCCGTAGCTTCCCCAAGGCTTGCATTTCATTAAAAAGTAGACTGAATAGAACCAGACGAGCGATGTCGGTTAAATTATTTGTATTTTCCCTTTTTGTATATTTCTGAAAATGCATTTCGCAATGCCTCTCTGCACGTACCGTAACGCACTGTCCAGTTTGTTTAGAATAACACTACCGACCAATATAGATCTCACTTCCAGCACTCACGCTGTCCGAGGACCTGGCCAGGTGTGATTGACGGAATCTGCTCGACGGAGCATGGCGGCCATTATAAGCTAATGCAAGCAGAGAATGCTCGGGTATGATTGGGGTCACGAGTCACAGCTTCCACAGCGATCAATTCATGTGGTGTATTCACTCAAGCTGAGCGCACTCTGCGCTTCTCATACTTCATCCTATGATCAAGCTTAGTTAAACATTTACGTAATTTCTTTCTCGCGTATCTATTTTTTTTTTTTGTAAAATGTATCCGCTCTCTCCTGTGAGGCAACATTGCTCTAGCGGTAATCGCGGATGTGTGCGGACCAGCGGCGGCGGTCAGCTCCTGTGCTTCGCGGCTTTTCCTGTTCATGTTTGGTAACAGCTATTGCGCCGTGTGCCGTTCAGTTAGCTTGAGTCCTTGCACTGTCGTCATACTTCATCTGGCGCTTCGTGCTCGCCTTGAAAACGTGCAGCTGCGCTAAACGGGAAAGCGCAATCCAGCCGTGGCCTTCGTTTTCTCTGCAGCAACTCGTTTGGTTCTCCTCCGTACGCGCGCATTCTGTTCTACGCCGTGCGCCGGGCTCCACCCGAAGAATCGTGGTGGTATAACTTGACTCGCGCCACAGACGACTTTATTTCGCTTGTGTGTGGATGGTTGGTCGTGACTCGTAATCGCTACCATGCACACTATTCGCTTCGTTTTGGCCTTCACCGGTCGCGGTGCTGCCCGGGGACTGAAAACAAGAGCAGAGATAAGAGCGAGACAGTGGCTAATGAAGTAAGAAGCCCGGTGGATAGCAGCCGGGGGGGAGCGTGCGCGGAAAACCCGGAAGCGGGGAGTCTCGGTCAGCCGAAGTCTTGCAGGCAGGCCGGAAGCAGCGCTGGGCCAGCTGCCGCTGGCCCGCGCACGCAAGACCCTGCAGCGGAGGATATTTTGGATCCGGCCGATCGTGCGACGGCATAGAGAAAGAAGGCGACGGTCCTACTGGTGGCGCGTCGGGCCGCTCGGGTACGTTTGCATCACGCCTGTGTTGTCTGGTCGCGTTTCCGCGGAGGTTACAGGTGGTACCTCTCGTTGCTTGTTTCTTTTTTTTTTTTTTCATCTCTGAACGGGAATTTAAGTCATGCTATGCCATAGCCTGTCGCGGATATTTGATGTTGCAAGTGACGCCGTGCGTAATGTGGGGTGGCGTCTCAGGCGTACAAGAAGCAAGCAGGAAACTTGCGGTACTGCCGTGTGCTGCAATTAACTGCTTCGCGTCGATCGTCGCATTGTAGCGCTCCGGACTGTCAATGGTACTATCTTGATACAGTGCTGCATTAACTGCTTCGCGTCGATCGTCGCATTGCAGCGCTCCGAACTGCCGATGGTACTATCTTGATCACAGTTAGGGTGAATACGGCAGCGCATGTCATTCCGTGCGCGGGAGCCGCCTCTCGGCGTTCCGGGTAACTTCGCACGCATGCGCAGTTCGTTTGCAACGAGGCTAGGTGATGCGCGTGCGAAGTTACCTGGAACGCGGACAGGCGCTCCCGCGCACGAATGACACGCGCTCCCGTGTTTTCCACCCTAACTGTGATCAATAGTACGTTAGGTTCTATGGCTGCTACGTACGGTCGAGTGTGTCCCCTAAGCTTCTGGCGGGGGATTTTCGCAGCACCGCGGCATCGGTGCAGCTAGCGTATACTATTACGAACTACACTGAATCCCTTGATCCTGGTGTCAACATCGTTTATAACAGCAGCGCTTAGCCTTATTTAATCTGTCTTCGTTGCCGTCGTTTTCCTTGCTGCACTGAACTTTTGGGGGTGGAGCACTTTCCCGACAGGCTCATCTTTACGTCGCGTGCTAGCCTGATTTGTTGACTCGATGGCTGCTCGGCGCCACTGCGCTCAGCCCGGCAGCCTGCCACGCATCGGTGCTGCCCCCGCGACTACACGTCTCCTGCTCGACGTCGGCTTTGCACTGCCACGGAAGCGTGACCGCGTTCGCATTTGGGATCACGGGGCTGCAGGCGAGCCGTAGTGGGCCGCTCTGGGCTTTGCCAGGAGAGAGAGAGAAAAAAAAAACATTTAATGAGCTCAAATGTGAGAGTGGAAACATAGTCCGGGAATCCATGCGTTGCCCTCGCCGTCTTGGCCCGTGTCACCAGGAGATTGTGGTCCTCCGCTTGACAGCTGGTCAACAGTGTCTCCCACAGCTCAGGAAAGGAACGGGTAGAGAGGGGTGGTAGGGCTGGGTTGTGAGCGCATTCCACAATTATGTGCTGGAGGGTACTAGCTGTGGACAGGAGCGGCGACGTTGTTCCACTGTCTCGGGTTTTTGTCTGCATCGGAATAGCGGTGGCCAGATTGATATGCAAGGGCACAGGACGCTACACAAGCGTTAAATTGGACAGAGCGGAAGCAATATTGGTGCGTAATGTGGGAAACCGTTAGCAGTCAATATACAGCCCACCAGCATCTGTGACCGAACGGGCTGTCGGGCCAAATATCTAAAGGCTTCTTGGCGCCTTCGCTACTGCTCAGCAAGGACAGTCCCTGCCGCTGCGTTTCGATTTTAAGGTACTGCAGCCAACCGGCCGAATTTCACTGTCATGCCTTTGCCGAGCGCAGAAAGTTCTCCGTTGCAGCCGTGTGGTGCCATCAACCTCTACTTTCACCGTGGCGTTCTTCGTGGGCACGTCCATTTGGAGAGCGAAAACATACACCTCGAAGAATAAAAAACGACAACAAATGGACTGCCACAACCCGTTCACGTGTCCGCGTAAAAGAAGAGCAGAGCGATGCATGCTTGAACGCTCTGGAGAGCGGCTGGCCAGGCCTGAGCACATTGGAGTTCGTGCACGGTAGCGTTGCTGGTCATTACCGCCCGAGTCGACATTCCTGACTGAGCCGTTGTCTGCGACTGGCATGTCGTTTTCACGAACGCATCCCCCGCGAAAGCGCCGGCATGACCGCGAACATCGTCGCCCAGAGCGTTCCTCCCTCGTACTTTCTCGCCGGTACCGCTCTTGATGACTCCAGCGTGCTCCGGCTATCGGTGAACTGCAAAGCGCGTGGGCCGAAAGGGAAAACGTCGGCGACGACGATGATGGCGGACTGCATGCACCACCATCGTGCCGGCCTGAAGACGCAAGCGCGCGCACGGGCTTGAATAGGGCCCGGGAGTGTGTGGCGGTGACGGATGCCGGCGGCTCTTTTGTTGACCATCGATGCAGCGAGCGCTGCGCGGCTTCCAAGAGCGCGTCTTGTGTTCGCCCGCGTGGCTGAGACGGCGCCTTCTCCCCGTGGCGCTTCCTCGGCCCTATTCTTCGCGAAAAGCACGACAATGAAGCGTCGCGACGTACACTCGCCCTGCACCGGGACCCTTCGACCCTTTCGGGGTCGTTCGCCCACACCCCGGCCACTTTGTTCGGCGTCGTCCGTTCGTGGACCTTCGGGGTCGCTGCGCTTCGGTCTGCCTGGCCCCGAGGCCTTTCTCGTCATTCGCATTCTTCGTCCTGCTTTCTCGGTCCGCTTCGTCTGTCTGGAAGGCCCTTTATCGACTTTTCAGCAAAGTTGATAAAGGGACTTTAGTCTGGCTTATGTTGCTGTCGTCTGCGTTGTTGTACTGTCCAGACTGATTTCGGGCGATTTTATTGCCGTAGGCGTTGTTGTTCTTCTCCTTCCCTAGGGGCGAAGGAATGTCTTGACCGCACCTTCGCCTTGCTGCGATGCAGGCGCCGGGTGGAGAAAGTTCCGTTTCCCCCATTTTGCGAAAAGTGCCATCCCAACTTCGCCTTTCGCGTTCTTCTCTCCTAATAAAAGCTCGCGTTGATTTTGGTCATTCTTCTAGGAGGATGGTGGTGTTAGGGAAGTCACTTGAAGAAGTGAACAAAATGTTCCATGTGTGTCGCTGCTTGTTAGATAAGGGCGAAAAAGATTAAGCGGAAATGGCATGCGTTAATGCTGTAATGTCATGTTAATACTCTAAAACTGCCTTTCACTCTGAATGTTTCAACTTCTTTTTTCTAAAATCGGTTTATTTTTAAGGGAAGGTAGGCCTTCGTCGGGTGTTCGAACACCTTTTGCTTTGATTTCCGTAGTTATGCCTTTTTGATATCAAGCTGGAGAATTAAATGTGATGAAAAATTAGGTCAGAAGTGGGTTAGAACTACACTGCATGGCAGAAGTGTAGCCCGCTGCTGCAGTACTTTGTTACTGGCCTCGCAATGATTAATAGTAATTTGAAGTGCGGCGAGAGTGGTAGCGTTCAGTTTGTGCTCGTGTACGTTGCGAGCAAATAATGTGCGAAAAAAAAAAAAAAACTCGAACCGCAGTATGCCTGTGACCATTCCCTTTAAAAGTAACACGGAAGGTTGATAGAAAACGTGAGAGTTATGAAAGAGTTATGAGACGTCGCGTGGAAAAACACGCACATACCCCTTTCGAGTAAATATACTGAAAGTATTTTTAATACCATTTGAACTGGGTGCTGTCACCTTTGGTGCCGTTTCGTTGTGGTTGTATTGAACTGTTAATTTTTAATGTTGCCTTACGTCGATAAGTCTCAATAATCGAGTGTTTTTTTTTTCCTTTTTTTTTCAATTTTTACAATGCGTTGCACATCTCGTGTATAGAATTATTGATCATCTCGAACATACTTTCCACCGCGTCCGGTTTCGATATATCCTGGCGTCGACTGTATACACACTTCTCCTGCCCAACCACCTCATTATTGCGTAACGCACGCAGTGGCTTCCCGAAGCAATCGATGTCGCACACTCCCGCGAGTAATTCTTGCGAACCTATTTGCGTTTGTCTGCCCCCCCCCCCCCACACGCACACGCACACACAGGCCTTCTCGGAGGCCGCGCACTGGATATTTTGCACCAATTCGTACAACGTCCGGTTGCGGACTTGCTGCCGGAAGCGCCGCACCGTGTGCATACAGCGGCGTGTGTGTATGTGTGTACATGCGTACGCGCTCAGCGACGCGTAGCTTTTCACGCATGCGCTTTCCTGTTTGCACAGCTTCCGTCCTAGCAGTGCTGCGGGGTGCCGCCGCTTCCGGCTCCAGATCGTCCTTTGTTTCTTGTTTTCTCTCGCTGTCCCGAACTATGCGTCCGTTCACAACTGCGCGCGAACAACACGCCAATGGCCCGTCACAATGCATTCGCGAGGACCAGTTTGATTCGCGCGCGCTTTTAGTCGAACGCGAACGTACTCAAACACAGTTCCTAGCCTTCGCGCGCTTTTTTCTTCTTTTTTTGTAACGCGGGTTTGGCTTCCATACGACGTGATGCTTGCGGATCCAATATTTGCGCGCGGACTGTATTCCCTGGTCCGTTTAGTCCGGGTATTTGCGCAAGCGCGGAGGTCGCCGCACTCGAGTGTTGCCGCCATCGAAGGCGCACGTGTCGTGCTTGCGTTCGCGCCTGCGTTCGCGCCGGGTGTGTGTTTGCTCTGTGCAGCGGCGCGGAATCTTTAACGCTGCGTCACACGTCCTTAGGTGAGCAACGTCGGCGCCCTGAGAAAGCGGCCATAAACAAGAACCGCTATCTGTTTCCCCTGTTCTAGCTGTGTGAGTGCGGCGTACTGTGCGCGGACAGCTTGCAGCCCGAACCGGCTGTGCATCTGCAGCCGAGTCAAGAGGCTTCGAGGGACTGCGTGCCTCCGCTGCTGCAACGGTGTTTCGTTCGTTTAGAAGAAAAAAGTACTAGCATGGAATTGTCGGTTATAGAAGACGAGGCTCTCACAGCGGCTGCTGTGTGAAACAGAAATGCCGAAAGTTTTCATGGGGTCACACCTCTCTACCCGCTGTTCGGATTACGTGAAAGCGGGAATGAAGAACCTCGCAGGCTGGCAAACCTCCGCGGATCCGTTCGCCATCCTCCGGCAATAAATTGGGCATTCATGGATCGTGATGGTTCACATTAGGCCTCATTCCAATTACTCTATCGCTCCTTCTTTGGGGCTTAAGAGGTAAAGAAAAGAAAAGTAAACAATATGCATGCGACGCCGAAGGCGTGCCATCGCTCGCGACCCTTGTGTGCGGACGGGTGCAAGTATCAGGACGGTGAAACTCCAATTAGGGCTTATTTTGTAGCGTAAGCTACACTGGCCGAGGTTGAGCAGTTTCGCGTGTGCCGGGAAGGGCCGTTCTGCGCAAGCGCGAGGGACATTGGATTGGATTGGCTTGGATGGGATTGGATGTAAAGTGGGTTGTGTTGCGTCATAGCCGCGGCAGACGCACTGGCGCCGGCGCGTGCCCAGGTGTGCGCCTCAATTGCGCAGTAGCCAAGTCTGACGCTTCACCGGAGCCGCTTGATAGCCGTTTCGCGTGGCTCGTGAAGAGCCGTGCTGAGCATGTGCGAGGAGCAGTGACTGGACAGGACTGGACTGGACTGGACTGGATTGCTAAACCTTAGCTCACGCTACGTATATCCTGGCATAGCAGAGCTAAGCCACTACTAATTTTTTTTGCTTTTTTACTATTCTCATTTCCCCCTTACTGTGCGAGGGACGCTGCACGTGTGTACCACGGAGGTGGTCTCTACGATTTCCACCGGGGGTACAGCCTCTGCCTGTGCACCTGCTAGAGAAACTATAGCGTCATTGAGTTTGGGAAATACCCTTGCTTTTGTCACAGCCCGGTCACACCAAGCGCGTTGTATTACAGTATTGCGTTGTGCTGTGAGTACGCCTACTGTACGCATGCCTTGACAGAAGCGAAGCGCAGCGTTCTTTATACGACAAAGGCGGCGGATCGCGTTCGCCTTACCTTGCTGATCTTAGTAAGCAGAGCACGCTGTCTGATCTACGAGGTCGGTTCCCAGGAAACGGGTAGTTCGAGCATAGATAGTCCACTTCAGTGACCCTGGCCTTAGTTGGAGCGTGACGTTCGTGGACGACACGCAACAGGAAGGAGGCTCATGTCCGCCAACACGAAAGCTGCTCGTGAAAATCCTCTGGGCACCGGAAAGCCCGCGGCGCGCATATCTCCCCCCCGTTCGGCTTTGTTTCCCCCGGGCAGCCCCTGAATAGTAACCGTTATTCCTGTATCTCACTCCCTCTCTCGCGTATCGCGTTCGTCTCGTTGCGTGATACCATTTTCCCCGCTGGTTTCCGCGGAACGAGGAAGCACGCCCTCCACGCCTGGCTTGGCTTGGCTCCGCGCTTGTCGAAAGCAGCCGGCCGTCCAATTGTCTTTCTCTTCGCTCGCGTGCTCGGACATCTTCTTCCTTGGTCGGGAAAGCTCGTCGTCTCTTTTTTAACCAGCCCAGTGCGCGGAACACGTGGTGGCGTGCGGTCGAGCGCGTTTCTTGTTATACGTATGCGTTTTCCGCGGTGAGTCAGTCGCGGGGTGTTACGTCGGGATTAGGACGCGGTGCTCACACGCGCAAGCTGCTCGCCGTTCCGGTCGTGGCGCACCGGACAATCGCCGGCGCGCACGCGCTAATACGGTTGCTTTAGCGAGAGTGCGTTCCCGCGCGCTCTTGCGTGTGTTCGTGGCTTCATAAAGCCGCAGTTAGACGCGTGGTCTTTCCGCGTCCCGTAACCACCTATTTGTGTTGCCTGCTGCTTTCATTTTTTCCGTCGCGTGTTTCCATGTTTGCCGTGCGTGCTTAAAAGTTATGCAGGACTTCAAATTGAAATGGCGAGCTAGGCGGGCTGAAAACTGGCCACGGCGCCTTAGAACTTGGGCGGGTCTTTCCAGCGTTGATCCCACTGTATAATCACTTGTGGTTCGCATAACTCTCCCCAGATAATATCGCGCAGCTTTGTGGTTATTTTTATCGGGGGGCATCATTTGTGTACCCTCAGCAGGCATGAATTTGATACTCATTTGATACATGTTTAAGGGAAAACATTAGATGACTCAGTAGGTAGGAGAACCGGCGACGAAAATAAAAGTATGCGGTTGAGTGAAAATCAAGTGGAAATCATGACGTAGTTTTCTTTCCGGAATGCGGAACGGGCCACTAGGGCTCGCTGCTAGCCGAAGCTGGACCATATTGGATGCGTTGTGGCCTCCGAATTCAAAAGCACGCGTGTTAGAAACGTGTAGTGAAGCCTACGTGAATAGCTTAAGCACGCCAATTCCAGAAGTAGCAGCAATTAGGCAACTATTAAGGTACCTTTCCTCGGCGACGCGAATGCGGGTATACGTCCCGTCCTGACGTTAGGCCAACTGTTGCGCTCTGAGCTCTGAAGTCAACCGGTAGTCAACGTTGTGCGTCAATCCTTGATGCACAGCGTTGCTTAGGCGCGTCTTAGGGATCATAGTTACGGCTACCTCACATCAAGCTTACATATAGAGCCTCAAACTGGCGACTGTCCAATCCTTCTGTCATTGTGGCGGAGAGAAGAAAAAAAAAAAAAACTCAAAGGGGAGATGATGGCGATTACTGATATGTGCACGTGTGTGTGGTCGCCTGCTTGCGCTGTGCCTACATTCCTCTCCGAATAGGGTCGTGCACAAATTGTGGAATACCGCGGCGTGCGCGTCTCCGTTTTTGTTTCCCTTCATGTCGTGTACCACTTAACTGTGAAGTATGGGCCCGGAGGCGTTCCTATATGCTGCGCGTGCATTGATACCGTTACTCTGCCGTCTGCACATACACAGCTCACAACCGTAACCCTGTCGCTAAAGACGGAAAGGGACTTTCACGTGAGTTGTTATACTATCGGAATTATTACTGTAGCGTCGAACCACGCGAGTCAGTGTGTGCACGCATGGGCGAATGGTCATGCGTGCCTGGTCTGCTTATCGGGTGGGCGCATTGCGTGCCTTTTCGCGCACACAATGCACGAGCTCGCACGCGGCGATAATCTTTCCGCTCTGTCGCGTGAGCTAATACGCGGAAGCGTATTCCGCAACCCGTTAGGGAACAGCGGCCCACCTCGGAGCGGAGCCGTAATTCCGGCAGGCGATCGCCTTTAATTCACCCGCCGCTGTATGCTTAAGAAAGCGCTCTCACGCACGCCCGCCGGGTCCGCCGCCGATACGCGCCTGATTCGCGTAATTAACTCTCCCGGGTGGGCCTATTTACTCGCGAAGCGGCGCAAATCAAGCTCGCGTCGGGCGGCGATGTAGCTGCCGCCTTTCCGGTTTCGCTTGGCGAGGCAAGTGGCAGCGGGCCTGGGGTTAGCGTTGCACAACAATGGGTTTGTTTGAATAAGCGAGCGAATTGTATATACCCACGAAGCACACTCCGAGTAGCTTGGAAATGAAGCAACGAGATCGCGGGGGCCTGTCTGACCCAGCTCCCTCACGCGATTTACTTAATAGCAAAATGCCCTGTTTTGGTTGACGTGCTGTTTCCACGCCAACGAGGAAACGAATGCTGTCTGCAGCTTTTTTCCTGCGCTCGTGGTGGTGAGCCGGATGTCCGGCTGCAGCGTCCGCACATGTGGCGGAGATGATTATTGAGATGCATATTAGTGAAGGCAGTTTAATCCGTACGTTTTGTGAATTGGGGATGTCTTGAAATTAGGGGTGTGCGAATATCGAATTTTTCGAATACGAATCGAATCGAATATCTAGCTTCGAATATCGAATAATTAAGGGGGGACGTGGCTTTCGGAAATCAGCTTCTGGATTTCTTTGTGGATTTTTATAAAAATAAGCACAGCAACTAGAGATGCTTCTGTGATAACACCATAAAAATTACAAGGTAATATTTTGAAAACTTTTCTATTATAAAATTTTCTTTCTGTTCACCTTGTACCGAGCTTGAGCGGCCTATAAAACATCATATAAAACTTATTCAAAGTGCTTTACATTCCCAAATGAATATTAGAATAGGCAGAATCTGAGCTAGTTGATCATACTTGAATTAATACATAGTTTTCGAAGCGAATACGAATACGACATACTTAATATTCGAGTAATATTCGAAATTTTCGAATATTCGCACACCACTACTTGAAATGTATCCCATTTTGGCATCGGAAGCAATTCTGCTGCGACCTTAAATAATTTAGCACGGGTTATCTCTCGATTTGCGTTATTTGATTAGACGCTGCACGATCGACATCGTGCCAGCCAATGGAGCGAGAAAAGGGAGAGGGTGGCGCGCGGCGAACGACGGCTTCGCTCGTCGAGCGTGCACGATGCGTGCACGGTTGTTTTGGCGCTTCGGGGTGTAGCCGACCTCGCGGTGCGGCGTCTCGCAGCGGACTGCTCGTGCATGCCTGCGCGTGGTCGTCGTGGATGCAAACGTGGACGATCGAGCCATGGCCGTAATAGCACACTTCGCCCCACTGGCCAAAGCGAGCGCGCGTCAGCGACCCTGAGGCGGCAGCACTAAAGGTGCTTTAGGCAGCAGCAGCTACGCGCTCGTGTGGGCGACGCGCGACCCCCACGCATGCCTTGCGCCGGCCTGCGGGGTTGCACGGCCGGCGCGCGCTGTGCCTGCAGCTTTCGGCTTTTCTGAGTAGCTGCCAAACGGGAGGAGAATCTGAGTGGGCAGTGTTGGGCCTTGTCTTCACCAGAATCAAGTTTCCTAAACTAAATTTGTTAAAAGTGGATGGAGGCAATTGCGAGATCAAAAACTCTGTTCTTGCTCGGCATGTTATCGGGGCGCACGATTCTAATATTGCAAAAGGAGCAACGCAACGGAGGCATCACTGTGTGTGTATGGCGCAGGGCAAATGCTGATCAATCGCTGCTGAACGCGTGGTATGACTAACTTTCAGCCCGAGAAAGTCTCAGTTGGTAAGAAATATGAAATGCCTTCGAAACAGTGCCTCTTGGCTTTGCCGTTAGGCCCGTCATGTACCCGATTTGAAGTTGGCTTTCCTTCGTCGCACACCTGCTTGCCGTGAAGCATTCCGAGCACGCATTAACGTAACTGGTTTTCGACGAGGACGACGCGCGACCAGGCTCGGAACACCGTTTTAAATGCGATAAACGCGGGGTCTAAACGAGCGGATGGCAGTTTATTTTTGAGACTTGGTTATAAATATGTTGCAGTTATGCTGGACTCTGGTTTTCGGTGAGTTCTAACCTAACCCGAACGCTTGCCTCACCGTTTATCTAAGACTGTAGCTGCTCTCATGCTGGATAAAATGGCCCCTCGGTAACCGTTGATGTTGCTTCGCGGGACTCCTGTGAAGCGGTTCCCGAGCTCCCTGCCTGATGTGTCCAATGCGGGTGCTGGCGCCACGTATCCGTAACTCTTCGGGCTGGGCTCGGGCTCAGTGCCGCGGGCCCGGGCCGGCTCGGGCTCGACGCACGGGCCCGGGCCGGGCTAGGGGCATGAATTCATAGGCCCGGCCGTTAACAGTTCCGGACGTGAAGTGTAGAAATGAGCATAAAATTGAATATTCTGAGTACACTTTACGCGCTTTTTGATGTTAGTTGGACACATTGTTATAAAAAACGTGTTTGCTAGGTCTGATAGTCACTATACTGTACTTTAATGACATTTCATCTACTGCATCAAGATTTTATATTTTGGTGTATAAGATATCAAAGATACGGTTTACAAGGAATGCCATAGCGGGGAAGGAATTAATTAAGCCACCCTGGACACGGCCTCCGCGATCGGCTGCCGGCGGCGCGCCTGCGGCAGCCGATCGCGGAGGCCGTGCCCTGGAGCTGTGCACCATGTCTATGTACGTGTATTTTAGATGTCGAACCAATCTAAATGCGGCAGCCGTGGCTGGAAATCAAACTCGCGTGCTAGAGAAGCGCCACCGCTTAACAACCACTCCAGGAAAATAATCTCAACGCACGCACATATTCGGGGATTCAAATGGAGAGCAAAAATTTCATTAATACCAACTTGTGACCGAAACAACCACATGAAGTTTGCCCAAGAGTCTGGTCATCAAAGGTGATGGTGTCTCTCGTGTAAGAATACGAGCTATTATTACGCCCATGTGGCGTGAACTGCAGACGGTGTGAGCTAAGCTACGTGTACTTTTAAAACCATTGTTTTTTGCGTTACATTCAGGGCATGCTTCTGCAGACTAGATGCTCCGTCTGATTTCCCGCTACGAAGACACTCGACCAAATATAATAAACAAATTTTCTTCGACGTCTAAGACCAGGCCTAGTCACACACATGCGGGCCCTCCCTGGGCTCAAAAAAGAAAAAAAAACGACCGTGCCCGGGCTGGGCGTGGGCTTCAGACGACGAGCCTGGGCCGGGCCTGGGATTGAGACGACGGGCCCGGGACGGGCCTGGGCTTGAGACGACGGGCCCGGGCCGGGCTCGGGCTAGGCTCACTTATGAATGCCGCGGGCCCGGGCGGGCCCCTGTATTGCGTCCGCTTCCTTGGCGTGCTTTCTTTCTTAGTACTGTTGTCATGCGGTGTACCCTTTGGCCTTGGTTTGTCATTCGAATAGCAGATTGTGCCAGAAATTTGTCAGGCAGATCGAAAACCCGAACGCACCCACCTTCCCGGCTGCTGGAATTCGACCCCCATATTTGTTATCTCCTCCGAATCAGCCACAGCTTTCCTGGCACAGCGCGTGCGCGGAAAGCGTCGTTTCGTTGTTCGGCGGACGCCGTCCGCCTCTCGAGCCTTCAGTCGACGCCAACCGATGGCCGCACGCGTATGCAGCCAAAAGTGCGTACCGCAAGCAGAGGAAGGCCGCGCCCTTGGCGTTTCTTCGTGGCGGTCATGCGCGCCGGTGTGTACACACACATACGTCGTCGGCTGGGCTGTCAGCTGGCGCGTTGCGTCACCTAGGAAGCCGGTCGGAGAAGAAAAGAGGCCGAGCGACACCGTAAGCGGAGGAAAGACGTGGACGCGAGCGGCGCCGTCGGAGCGACTAAACGGCGTGCATGGCTGTTGTAACTGCC
Source organism: Haemaphysalis longicornis (assembly GCA_013339765.2). NCBI lineage: Eukaryota > Metazoa > Arthropoda > Arachnida > Ixodida > Ixodidae > Haemaphysalis > Haemaphysalis longicornis. The sequence continues at coordinate 305,421 of JABSTR010001308.1, read as the reverse complement.
CCGTGAGCGTTGCGTGATAATAATGCAAGTGGCTTCGGACCGGTTCGACCGAGAGCCTCCATGGTGCATGTGGTGGCAGCGGCGGAGGCTCCAGCTTCTGTACGCGCTGCCGGTCGTGGCACTCTCCCGGGCACGTACCCCCCTTGCACTGCTATTATTCGTTTTCTTTTTGATGCACTCCCTGGGCGCTGTTCTGCGTTTCCGGTCATTGTTCTTGGTTGCGCGCGTTAATGCCCGTGCGGCCTAGCTGGGGCCATTCTGGCGAGCTCCGCACGGCTGTTGCTGTTACGCCTTTAAGAAAGGAGAGAAAGATGGGGAGGGAGACCTATTCGTACACTTTGCCTACGGCAGTGTTTTTTTTCTTCGTCGGGGCGCCGTCCAACGGTGTGTAACACCTTTAAATTCTCAAACATTCAAAGGTGGCGGCGGGAGCAAAAACAGGTCAGCACGTGGCCTCTTGTTTGAGGCCCGTCTGTTCTCAACGTAGTACGAGGTGCGGAAGAAGGGAACGGTTAGACAGATATATGGTATCTGGTTAGCTGGACGAGCTTCGTATTGGCAACCAGCGCGGAAAAAGGGCCCAGACGAAAGGGAAGAGACACGTTGGAACCATCAGGACTTTAAAAGCGAAGCTTTATATGGCGAAAGTTCTGTGCATTTGTCGTGCGCGTGAGGGCAACGTTGTGGCAAAGCCAACCACGTTAGGAACGCTCAGCGGAAAGCGGCTCTAACCCTCTTGTTTTGTCAAAACCTTCCGAAAAGTTGGTAAATGACAATTAGCTGTTAAGACGGCTGTATCATTACGTTGAGTTTAGCTGAGTTGGTTGTCGCAATTAGTGCACAGTGAAGGTGTAAGCGTCGAAAGAGTGTACGGCAGCGACGGGGAGTGACGCGTGCTGAGAAGAGAATTGGATTGGAAGAAGCCACGTAGGGAAAGTAGGCACCGGATAGCGTAGTTGGCACATGCGGGCGCCGTCCTTTACAAGGGGAATTTTAGACGGGGCTGCATGTGGCGTTTAGTTTCTTTCACGCCGCCACTGTACTCCCCTTCGCGCACGCCTCACTATACAAAGGCCGCTCACGCTGCACATCCGACGACGCCGTATAAGTGCCGCATTTCGCAGATTGGTCGCTGCGAAAAAAAAAAAAAAAGTTCTCTCCAAAGGGAGCAAGCACCGTGTTTCGCAGAATGAGCCATTGTCCGGTCGGTGCCCCCTAACCTCGCGCCACTGCTCGCTGCTTTGCGCTTTCCCGCGAGCGTCTACTCTGGCAGTCCGGTGGCGTCAGGCGCCTTTAGCGCGGCTGTGATTAGACAAATGGGCGTCGTTTAGCGCGCTTCCTGCGAGGCCGCTCCTCTTAGGGTCACAGCGAGAGTCCGTTGGGGGGACCCCGAGTGTGACTCCTGACCCCCTTTCCGGGCATTTTAATCCGCCTGGGCCTATATACGCGGTCCGCTGCTTTATGGGCCGCTAATTTAAACTTTGAACCGAAAGCGCTGCGCCACCTTCGGTCGTCCGACGCGTGGCTTGCGCCGACGGCTAACTCGTTGCCTGAACTCTGCTTTCGCGCCGACGTTGGCCGCATTGTTCTGGCCGAGCATTTCGCAATGCGGTGCCCGTTTTGCCTCATAGAGGGGGATGGGCAGTTTAGCAGCCGGAAAATTGGCTGTCTTTCGACATCAGTACTTTGTGTGCGAGAGAGAGAGAGAGAGAGAGAGAGAGAGAGAGAGAGAGAGAGAGAGAGAGAGAGAGAGAGAGAGAGAGAGAGAGAGAGAGAGAGAGAGAGAGAGAGAGAGAGAGAGAGAGAGAGAGAGAGAGAGAGAGAGAGAGAGATGGGGTTGTCGGGTGCGTTAGTGTGTGTTCACTGCTGCTAGTTTTTGCTTCAACATCGTTTACAATTTTTTCAAACAGGCTTCACAAGTAAAGGCGCAGGTACCCCGGGCCTGTTACTGCGATAACAACCGACTCGAACTAAGTTCTTTGCTTCAAGATGTACGCGTATTGAGCTTCGGCAACCATGCCTTACCTAACACACGTTTTTTTTTCTTGCCGAGACTTTTCGTGCTAGTATGTGCTGTGGGCTCTGCTTCCTGTATGCCTGACCTCTCTTTCTCCCATTTCTTGTGTGTCCGCAGGACGAGGCAGATGGCTCGGGAGAACAGGGCGAAGAGGAAGAAATCCACCGGAAGACTCAGCGCAGGTGAGTCGGCCCTTTGGCTTTTAGCCCCAGAGTCTGCTTTCTGTCGGCAGGTATAATTGCGCGCGTACAGAAAAGAGGAGGCGGAAAGATACCAGCAAAAAAAAAACAAACAAACGAAAATGGACCCTTTGTGTGTTGTCGCCGTCGTCGTGCTCCGTGTAACAGACTGCAACCACTGTAGTTAATTAGCTAAACGGCGCTGCGCGAAGACGCCTGCTTAGCCTGGTCTGGAACGATTTTCTAGTCCATTTTCTGGGTAATTTTGAGGTCATGATACGATCTCCAGGGGCTGACCGGATATTTTTACTCTGCCACTTTAGCGCTCTGAAGGGGGAGGTGTGCAGTTATACCATACACCGGGCTTATAATCAGCATTTAAGTCACCTGAGTGACAACACGGCTGCAACCGAAATCCATCTTGCCGCGCGAATAGAGGCCGTTGTTAACTTCTCGCGTTCTTAGTTCGAACGGGAGGCATGTTTACTCGACAGCAGCTTTCCTAAGTGTTTCCAGACGATAGAAGAACGGGATAACGCGTGGTTCGCGCACGCGTCTTGGAATTACGGAAGGCCTCGCAGCACGAGCCGTAAGCAGTGTTTGAATCAAAGTGCACGTACATCGCACCGATGTTGTCTGCCGCTTTGTCGAACCAAGGTGAACAAGTTCAGAGGTCGTGTGCCGACAACAAAAGGCAGTACAGCGGCAGGAGAAAAAAAAAAAAAAAAAAAAAAACGCGAGGTGATTGTCCGGCTTGCTAAAAGCACAGCGTGTTGCGGGGACCTTGTCCTTCAGTCCACCGCTTCGTTCGTAATTGCGTGTCCCGTACACAGCGCCTTGGCGCTACATGCGGGATGGCTGTCCTCCCCCGGTTGCGCATAGTTTTCGCGATGCGAGCCAGCGCGCGTCGTCGCTTGGCGAAGCGCGCGCCGCAGGTGTGTTGTGTGTGTGTTGGGTATACGTGCGCGGCTAATTAGCGCGTTTTTCTCGCCCGGTGTTCGCATAACGTTCGGCAGGCCGCAAGAGGAAACGTGTGATTAGCGAAGTGGCCTTTCGCCCGCCCCTGTTGTTGTGCCCTGGTCGCTGCAGTCAGTCATTTCCAGCGAACGCTGCAGGTGGACTACCGTGTTTGCACGAATACAACTGGAGTAAATAAAGAAGAGTTAGCAGGCGTGTCTTTTTTTTTTATTTCTGTGACCTAACTTCTGTTATAAACGGGAACCTCTGACGGAGAGGATATAGCGCGATGAAACTGAAATTTTCTAATTATATCGGCGTGGCGCTCTTTTCGGCACCGTCGTTAACGATTTGATGTCTGTGCGTTGCTGTGGACGCTGCGGTTAGTATGCAGTGCACGCTGGGGGATGAAGTGCGTGAATTGCTTGGAAGGAAGCGGATCTGATTAGAGTAGCTCATGTACCTGAGACGAAAACCCATGATTGTGACTTCTAATTTATTCGGTGCGAATAAAGGCCGCGCAAAGTGTTGCTAATTGCGAATGCTTTATGTATGCGGCACAAGTGCTTGGTAGCTTGCCGTCAGCCTTCCATCTCTTCCCCCCTCCCACGAACGATTGGAAGATGGAGTTCAGAACGTCAAAGTCCTTCCCCTGATTTATATAATACACACTTATGGAGGATATACTCCAGGGTAGCGTAAAACACAGGCTCGCTATAAACGGTGCAAACTCGCAACGGTGCTTGCCCTCGTCATTAAGATAAATGCAACGTCGTGTTATAATGCCAGTTCGCTTGTCTCCGCGTAACCCCGAGTTTCTGTGTGGAATAGATATGTTTTACTGTGTGCATCCGCGATTGCCGGGGAATTGTACGAAGAACGTGCCAGCTGCGTGGAGCGTAGGCGCGTATACATATTCCGCGCAACGCCAGATCGCGCGCCCACGCAGCAGAATCGTTGACAGACGAAAGTAGCGAGTAACGAGGCGTCTTTGTGGCGGGGTCACGTTCGCAGTTCTTTCCGCCGATCGTGCAACTGCTACGAAAACATCGTCATCAGGTATGAGTCTCGAACGAGAGAAACAGCAGCGCCTCCTGGCGTGCAGGCCACGCTCGAACGGAAGCGCTACAGCGCATGCTCAGAATGCCAGCTAAGCGTTCGGCGCACTCACGTGAAATTGGATTTCAGCTCGGCTCAGGCGGCAAGCGGGAGCGCATGATGGGTTAATATTCCCCTGAATGAAGTTACTTGGTGCCTCATTGAGCGACATCCACCCCCGTCACGGAGCCACTCTACTAGATACAGCGTGAAAGCTGACCTCCAACGCCGCATCGTCGAGACTCCGGTCGCGTATATCCGTCACCTACACCGGCGTCCACGTTTTTTGGTATTCATCATTTCGTTTTTGCCGCATCCTTCCCCCGGGCTGAAACTGGCAGCGCTTTGAAAAGCAAGACGTGCCGCGCCTGCGCACTCCATGGACGGTGCCTGTTCGTATTGGCAGGGGACGTGAGCTTTCGCGCGTCCTGCAGGCGACCCGGGACCGGCATTAATGGTCGTAACCGCGCTACGTCCCCGGCATTCGGAGTTTCTGGGCGTTCGCGGTGCACGGTCCTTCATTGGCTTTCCGTTCATGATCTGGGGCAGGGGTGTGGGGATTCCGGGGTATGATTGTTAGACGGGCGATGACTTATTATATCGGATTGCTCCGAAACCGCGTCTCTTTTTCACGTCCGTACTCCCAACGTAATTGACCCATTCCTGTGAATCAATTGTTTCTGCGCGGGTTCCGTTCCAAGTGGGCGGGGAACGAAGGTTGTTCGGCTGCCGCAAAGGGTCGCCGTGTATGCGCATGCGCGCTGGGTGCAGTTCAGGACCTCCACGAAATCGGGCGCGTATATGTTCAGCCTGCGGCCGTATTTCCGCGTACGCATATTCCTGGCGCCCCCAAGGAAACCTCAGTTGTGGTCTAAAATTATGCGGCCCTGTTTCGCCGTCTTCCGTCGCACCGAGTCCCGTTCGGACGGGGGGCCACAAACACGTTCCTTGTAGCGCTGCTGAACGCGTATGTCGACGTTGGCAATCCGCGCCCGCTGCTGTCACCCTCCGGGCACTATATTCGGGAACAAGTTAAAAACGGCAATAGCTCATGCGCGGTATCACTCCGCCTAAGCGACGGACCCGGATGTCAACGGACGCGCGCGTTTTGAAAGGAGATTGCTATGAATGCGTGATTTCGCCTGCCTTTTCTCACATAGTTTTATCGTCATTTTTATAAGCATATTCAGTCCACAAAATCAGGGAAATGGCTCGTGCTACGTTCAATATTCCCAGTAACGCACTACTTGCGTCGCGCGGTGTAACATCCGGCCGCGGTGATGAAGCGCAGAGACAACTTACGTTGCCGTTCTTAAGTTTGTAACTGAGTATAGTGGTAGCATCGCTGCCTCGAGCGCGGCGCCGTTCGGTCGAGCTGAGCACACTTCCAGTCTGGACGCTGAGCTGATTGAGCGGTCAACAAGGCTCGTTTTTTGGTGCGTAGCGTCGCCGCAGCTGCTGTATGCATAATGATTCGCACGCAGCCGTCGGGACAGGCGCGCGTGGTCTGGGAACTTGCTTCTCTCGAGCCACCTGCTGCGCGGCAGGCTCGTTCCTTTGGGACCTTGAATGCTCGCGTTGTGCTCAGTCTCTGGCGCTGCCGAAGCCGCCGCTACGTCTGTTACGTCGTAGTCTTTCATTCCTTGCGTTTAATTATTGACAACTGAAATGACGGTGCGCTGGAAAAGAACACGGAATCTAGGTAAATAGAGCAAAACAATACCAAGGAAGCTTTGGCATCCTAAAGGCCTCGCTGGTCGGTGTCAGGTTGTGCGGCCGCTCGAAGACACCATAAATGCTCTTTTCGCGGTTTTCTGGTAACTGAAATGTGCGCTAATTGGCGATGGGCGTAGTTTTTTCAGAAGAGCGTGCGCTTAGCAAAGTTTAAATCCTCACTTTGGACAATGTAGTCCGAGAAATGAGGCCTACGGCTCAAGTTACACGTGTACGCCCTTTGATGGCGTTACTTGTTATGAAGGCGAGAGCCTTGAGTTTCTCACTGTAAAGCCGTCTTCGGAGTTGTTGGCCGGGGTACAAAATGGCCGCAGCTGTAAAGATAAAATAAAAAAAAATAAAAAAACGGAGTTAGTCCGCTTGGCATTGGACCGCGGTGTTCACAGTAGGAGCGTTGCCATATGTCTGCATGTTGCCGACGGCGGAACAAAAGCTACTCTAGTGCGTGGCGCGTGACGGCACGCGAGTAGAACAGGGGCACGCCATCCACAAAGGACTCTTATTTTGTGGGGGCTGTGGCATGATGTGTGACTGATCTACCTGCTCAAGTTGTTCGAGCCTAGAGACGAAGAAACACGATGCAGCGCAGTAAAGAAGCTTGTAGATTTAATTCCCTCCAAAAGACAAAGAAAAGCAGGCGAAGAAAGAGACGCAAATGCCATTTAGCAGTAAACAAGTCTTCGATGAGTGTCGCCAGTCTTTCGCCTTCAAAACATGAAAGCAGACTGAAATGCCCCGAGAATTTTTGTGTTCCCCCTTCAGAGAAACTTTCTTCTCATTCCGCCGCTTCCCGCTACGTGTGTTTCTTTCATTTCATCAGTCATTTATCAGTCATTTCTCTACAAGAGGCCAGCGACTCCGACAGGAAGGGGCAGAAATTTATGCAAAGTGGTTGCGCTCCTCCCGCGTTTCTTCGCATTTTTTGCAAAAGGCAGGGCAGACGGATGTGCGCGCTGTGCTCCGCTTGTCCCGAGGCGTGCCCGCAACGCGCACAGGCGGTCTTCGTTAAGCGAAAGCGTCGTTCGGCTGCTCGCATAGACGCGGAAGTGGCCCACTTTGCGGCGAGGATCCGGCCACATCAATCTTCGCCGCCTGCGTTTCTCAACTTTTCTCTCCTCGCGCGCGCGCGCACGCCAGAGTATGCGCAACAACGGCGCGCGCGTATGGATGTATATATCCCCGTAGGTGGCAGGCAGCTCCGTTAGAGGCGGCGCGGCGGAAGAGTCTGCGTGAAATTAATGGCCGCACAGTCTTCCTCTTCCCGCACGGGCTTTCTTTTTGCGGGCAACGTCGCGAGGCGCGAGATGCGTTCTGGCGGACGTCCAACTCGAAGGAGCGCTTTCTTCCCTTGGCTTTGGCCCATCTCTCGGCGTGATTTAAAAGAGAATGCCGAGGTGTGTCGGCGGCCGCGTGGTCACGCGGGGGAAACATAACGGTTCCTCTGTTTCCCTCTCTCTCTCTGCACCTCTCTTTGCCGCGTCCAGAGTTGACGAGCGACCTTGCCCGCTCGGCCGCCGTGTCTCTGGTGCCAGGGGGCTCGACAGGAAAACGTAATGTGGCTGGCGGTTGCTTTAGCGCGGCAGTCGGACGTTCACGCCGAGCGTGTGTTTACTTTGGCGGCGTACGCGTTGTTCGAAAAAATGATGCCCAGAAGGGTTTTCACAGCCCTGAACTTTCCTCGTTAGATGCCGATCTTATCGCCACCTTTGAGGAGGCGCATCGCTGATAGTGTTATTTCCTCTCCCCCTCGCCATCTGTCTTTCTCTGTATCTTATGCTTTAACGCACGCACGCGCGCACCTGCGCTGTTCACCGTGCCACTTGCGCCATTATGGTAGCGCGAGGCGCGGCGAAGTGACTTCGTTTTCATTCCGTCCATTACCCACTCAGGTGGTCAGCTTCTCTTTACCATCATTTAGTCAGCGATGGAGTCTGTCACCTTTTCTTCATTTTTACGTATGTTACGGTTGTACAGCCCTTTTCATTTAAATAGAAGGGTTGTTCCCGGCCTCTTGCCATATCCACTGTAAAGTCCAGTTCTGATTTTCTTTCTAGCGAACGTGCACGTGGTGTTTTTTTTCTGGAATTTGAATTCGATTTGGAATAAAAGTGCTTGGAATAAAAGTGCTTGCTGAACACTGTTGTGAGACGTCTGCGCCGTCAAAATACAAAAAAACTGTCTAGTAGTCCCTCATGCCATCCGTTGTGTGCGCGTTACAGTGGGTAAATATTACCTGATGATTATTTGGATCGTTTAATTTATAGTGCGGAGATCACGGGTAAGAATCGTTATTTCGTTCGCCTGACTTTTTCTCTGCTTCAATGCCCTAAGCCCGTTCGTTCTACATGGTGCGAATTTTGTCTGCGAATTCGCAGCTGCGGCGCCGTCCTTGCGGCAAAACGATATTTTTTTTTTTCTATTTTCACTGCTGTGTCAAGTTGCCAAAATGCCAAGCGCGTTCACAGGAGAAGTTCGAGTGTTCCGAACATTTGGCAATTTGCCGAAGCAACGGAAATAGATCGTTTGGCCGCACGAGAGGCGCCGCAGCTGCGAATTCGCAGACAAAATTCGCGCCATGTAGAACGGGCTTTAGTCACTATTTGGTGGTCCAACTAGGACAGATTACGGCCTATTCTACATCCCTAATTACCTTGCTGCGTACACTGGTCAAGTTTTTGTTCTTCAATGTATACTGCCTTCCCAGTCGTTTCCATTCCCGTCGGCGCTTTATTCTTCTACCGAACCTAATCGCATCTTTAGTCACACCAGCGATCGAGAGCTTCGGGCATAGGAAATGTATTCCGCTTTTTTTTTTTTAAATCGCTTCCTTCGCTACTTATCTCTGCTGCTCTTGGCCCGCTTCTCGCGGACGGATTTGCGCCCATCGATAGGAGGCGGCACGTGCGCGGCGCCAGTTTGTCCTCGGCGTTTCGAGAGCGCTGCTAACCAGATTAGCTAGCTTGTTTGTACACACAGGGGACTATCTGAGCGTTTGTAGGCCCTCGCGCGAGCTGTGGCGCCGTAAACGAGCACTGACAGATTTTACAGTGCGCCTTGTAATCTGAACCTGCGGCTGTGCGTATACGCTGGCGGTATCTTCACGACGCCAACAAGGCCATACGCACTGCTTGGCCGAAACCGGTGGGGGCCTTCGGAATCTGCATACGCGGACGCTTTTAGTAAGCTGCGGCCTGGTCAGTTCGCGCGGCTTCGGAACGGTCACGGTGCTTGTATGATGGGGCCAACCGGCTGCTCAAAGCGATGCAACCGAACAGGATTTTCCGCGGCAGTGATTAGCGGTTGCCCTGTGGCAAAGGTCTTTCTTTGCGCATTTAGCAGGTCCAGAGCAAAAAAAAAACAAAAAAAAAAAAGGCCGCGTATCTGCTGCCTTTCGTTGCAAATGTCGACAAAAGACTAGTCTTGCCGACTTGCCAATTGTGGTCAATGGACAGATTACGGCCTATTCTACATCCCTAATTACCTTGCTGCGTACACTGGTCAAGTTTTTGTTCTTCAATGTATACTGCCTTTCCAGTCGTTTGCATTCCCGTCGGCGCTTTGTTATTCTTCTACCGAACTAATCGCATCTTTAGTCACACCAGCGATCGAGAGCTTCGGGCATAGGAAATGATTGCCCGTTTCTTTTTTTAAAATCGCTTCCTTCGCTACTTGTCTCTGCTGCTCTTGGCCCGCTTCTCCTATCCGTCCGCGCACGGATTTGCGCCCATCGATAGGAGGCGGCACGTGCGCGGCGCCAGTTTGTCCTCGGCGTTTCGAGAGCGCTGCTAACCAGATTAGCTAGCTTGTTTGTACACACAGGGGACTATCTGAGCGTTTGTAGGCCCTCGGGCGAGCTGTGGCGCCGTAAACGAGCACTGACAGATTTTACAGTGCGCCTTGTAATCTGAACCTGCGGCTGTGCGTATACGCTGGCGGTATCTTCACGACGCCAACAAGGCCATACGCACTGCTTGGCCGAAACCGGTGGGGGCCTTCGGAATCTGCATACGCGCGACGCTTTTAGTAAGCTGCGCCTGGTCAGTTTGCGGCTTCGGAACGGGCACGGTGCTTGTATGATGGGGCCAACCGGCTGCTCAAAGCGATGCAACCGAACAGGATTTTCCGGCAGTGATTAGCTGTTGCCCTGTGGGCCTTCGGATACCGGTCGGCATATAACTTTCGTGCCGTTCGGAGTGACCGTGTGCGCTTCACACTGCGGCGGTGGAAAAGTGTAGCCCCCATTAAAAATTTTGATTCCGCATGTCGTACAGAATAGTGAACAAATACAGTAGCCGACCGTTTTTTGGGGACTTCGAAAATGAGGACTTGCTGGACTTTCCCGAGGAACCACCAGTGGTCCCATAGGAGTATAATGACTCACGGATTTTGCGGGCTGCGGTTTTATTCGGACTATTTTTCATTCCCCTCCAGGTCCGAAAACTCGGTCGGCTACTGAAATGAATAAAGGAAACGAATAAAAATGTAGCAAGAATACATGTGCAGTGGCAAAACATCCACTCGATGTGTTGGGCGAAATAGAAATAAAGCAGTGTACCTGAAACATACGGACGAAAACAACCTAACAGGATAAACCAAAAGGACAATATTATTGGGCATAGAAAAAATAACGCTACAACAGCGGAGTGAAACGCCATAAGCGCTGCCCGAATGGTTCGAAATTCAAACATTTTCGGCCCTCCTGTCTGCATTTCTTTTTAGTGTCGTAAAAAAGGCAAGCAGACAAACTGAAACGTATCGTGCAAATTTTTTAGTGCGCGTGCACCGCGTCACCTTTCGATCTACACGTGGCTATAGCTCCTTTTCTGCTAAGAGAGGGACAGACGGGCTAGAAAAAAAAATCGCCCGCTTTTTGTCTTTCTTCCTCCGGGTTTCGAATAGCGGCGAGAGAATCGCCCGACACCGCACAGGAGCAAGGGCACGGAGGCACCGCGTGCGGGGAAACAGTAACATAAGACAGCGGCAATGTCGCACTAAAGACGCTTTTCACGGACGCCGGGGCGGCACTTCTACGCCCTCGACGACGTCTGTCCCAGTTGTCGTCGGCCGGTAATGTAGGGCTACCGTCTTCGGTTCGTCCTCGTCCGCCGCAGACACGCCGTCTTATCGCGCCGCGTGGCTTCTGTCGACGAGACGTGCGGGACGCTTTCCGCCGCGTTCCTTTGTCGAGGAAAACGGTAAAGGGGCGCGATAAGGCCGCAGGAAAGAAAGCAGAGGCGACGTCGGCCCGATGCACGCGCGGGAGAGGACGCCGCTCGGTGCCGCCGGGCTGGCTTTGTTCCCGCGCCTCTGTATCGAACAGGTCGAGCGAACGGGGAAAACGAAGCTCCGATAAGGGCTGCCGCGCCTCCTTCCATCGGCGGCTTGCGATCTGCCTGCCTGGTTTGTTGAAGGTCGAAGATATACTATTTCCCGGCCTGACAATCATCCTGCGATCTGTCTGTGGACTCGTTTAAACCGCTCGCAGAGGCCATGGTAATAGTGGATAGCGCAGAGGCTCTACAGTCTTCCCAGTATGGGCATCAAACCGTGCAACGTTTGATGGTGCGTCTCCTATAGAGATCCACGCCACCGCGTATTTCGTGCCTTCACTAGGCAATCGCTCGTTGTGGCGATATGGATGGCGACAGACTTCACGCTTTGGCGACCGCCCCAACTCTTGGCCGGAGGGAATAACGCAGCGGGGTTGTGGCGACTTTGAAGATCGCTGGAAATATCTCTGGTGGAGCGGCAGTTGTCTCAGTGTTCCTGGTGTAATGAGCGCAGCAGTGCAACGATGAAACCACACTTCTGGCACGGGCAAAGATACCACCTCAATTTGGGATGCAGGCGAGATACTGCTCTTGGTTTTTTCTCACCTTGCTCCGGATTACCGCAGCTGTGAGAGCATGATTACTAAGTGGTGGTACGATTTGAAGCGGGAGTTTAATATTCTAGCCCATGCGAGCTCCAATGCGCAGGGTACAAACTTCCCAGCTATTCGACATTCTCGTAGTTCTTCACCAGAATTGTCGTTCGTAAAAGGCACGCAAGGCGCAGCCAAAAGCGGGGCCGCGCGCGGGCGTTCTTGTCGTACAGAAGGAGGAGGGGCCACCGTTTCGTGGCCTGAGTGCGAGGCTTACAGGCTGTCCTCTTCGCCCGAGGTTCGAAGCTGCACTGCGGGCCTCGCTGGGAAGCAGGGGCGCGTCGCGTGAGCGGTTTGACTCCGGCGCGTAATATAATTAGTCCGTACCATCATTTACTCAGCGGGCTAGACGAAGCCGTCGGCAACATGTGGTACCAAGATGCCGGTGGCTTTGGTAAGTGAAGCCGAAAACAAACGAGACGCGAGCCGACCCGATTTTGCATTTCATAACGACGCCGCGGATATCACGCCCGATAAGTATTAATTACCGCATACGGAAGACTTGTTTCCTCCACTGGTAATTATTGATGGAAATATTGGTGTGTAGCCGGATCCTAGTTCTGTTGTGTTGTGTGTCTTCGTTCTCTTTCTCTATATATATATTATATATTATATATATATATATATATATATAATATATATATATATATATATATATATATATATAATATATATATATATAATATATACACACACACGCGCATTCGCGCACACACCCCCGAGCAGGTAGACAGGCTCCCTCTTTCCGAGGCGGAAGTGCTGGTCTTCTCGGAGCGTCGGATAAGCTGCTGCGGAGCGGCCGCTGGTTGTGCGGCGCTATCTTTCCGGCTAATTTGCCTCGCCCCTGGCCGTTCCTGTTGCCGACGTTACGCGGTCTCTGAGTGGAGCGGCCATTCTCGCGGGGCCTTTGGCCGGCACGAACTGCGCCGGCGAAGCGCATAACTGCAGCGGCAGTATACACTGTAATGACGACAATCAACGCCGGGTCGCAATTCCGGTATGTTACGCAACTTGCGAGAGCAGCGTCGTATACCTCTGGTGCTAGCTGCGCGTAGGGTCTCTGGGGATTCCGAAACTACTCCACGCAGAGTCGTTATATGCACGTTGTCGCAGGGATCGTGTAACGAAGGCGGCAATCACAGGCGTCTTCCGAGTAAGTCGCACACCGTCCACATTGGAGGTTCCATTTCTCATGCCGGCTTAACGATGAAATATCCCAAGATATGTCTTTCTAAAGGCCGCCCGCTGAGCGCGTATACGTACGCGTCCATATAGGCGCGTGAAGCCATCAGTCATGCAACGCTCCCAGGGGGCGGGGCGATTCCCGGTGGTTCGCACCCCTGGAACTTCTGTGGGCGTGGCCGTGGAATGTGAGGGCGCGTGAACTTGTTTTTGCGTGTGTTAGTTTCGTTATTTCAAACGCGATTTATTTTCACGTCATGTGTGATGTAGCACCTTGGGTTTCGCTGCTCTATCGGGAGTGGCGCGGCACTTAATAGAGAGGTGCCACTTCTCCCGCCGTGGGGATTCGATGAGCGCGAGGGTTTAAAACTGCTTGTCGCGACCACGGGCTCCACAAGGCGGAGGTCTTTGTAATACAGTCGGAGGCGAAGTACGTGCTAATTAATTTATGGAGTGGTTCTATTCTCGCTTCAGTCGAGGTATCTGTGCAAAATTTTGCACAAAATTCTGCATAGGTACAGGGCACCTGTGCGCGCGATATTTCGGCGATTGTTGAACGGTGCACAAGGAGTTGTGTTGGTTTGGCCCATTGTAGGGCACCCAAGAGAAGTCTCTAGTCTTCTATACGCATAACCTCCGTGGGGCTGCGTCGTAGCCCCAACTTTATGTTACCAAGTAAATAGCCAATAGTGCAGCCGGAGCTTATGTTTGTAGCCTAGAAATTCTCTTCAAGAAGGACGTCAAAGCAGGCAGCTCCGTCCTGTTCAGCGGGAAGCCAAGCATTTCAGATTGTTATTTTAATCCAACGGCCAAGCCTTAGAACGCACGCATGCAACTGCGTCTTGTTCTATCGACACCGTAAATCTTCAATAATACTGACTACTGGGCTACTTATTTGCTATAAGTTCAGCGTACTGAAGCAGCGTAGAAAAAAAAAACAACAACAGTGAAATGAAAGTGCTGTTGTGTCTTTTCTTCCACTGTGGCCTTCGTTTTTGTTTCTTTTGTTCTTTTTAGTATGCTGACCGTATGTTTTTCCTCCAGCCTGCATATTTTATTTTCGATTTTCTGTGAGGGGTAGTGAGTTTTCTTTTTTTTTTTTTTTTTCGTGCACGTTACCCGCCGTGGTGGCTCAGTGGAAGGCGTTGCGCTGCTGAGCACGAGCTCGCGGGTTCCATTCCCGGCCGCGGCGGCCGCTTTTCTGATGGAGGCGAAAAGTAAAAACGCCCGTGTGTACGAGATTTCGGCGCACGTTAAAGATCCCCATGCAGGGGGGGAAAATTAATCCGGAGCCCTCCACTACGGCGCGCCTCATCGCGTGCGTTTAAAGGGCTTTACGTGCTTTGCGTAGGCACTTTACACCCTGCAATCAATAAAGCTTTCGTGCACGCTAACCAGTACTTGTTCGAAAAGTCCCCGTCTGTGTGTCGTTTCCTCCTTTTGCGTGGTAGCAATCCCTGCTTGCCCGAGCTCTTACGAGGCCCGGTCATCATCATCATCAGCAGGGTTTGTGTCCACTGCAGGACGAAAGCCTCTCCCAAAGATCTCCAGCCACGCCTATCCAGTGCTAGCTGGGTCCATGTTTTTCCCCAAAATTTCCGTACCTCATTGTCTCCATCGAGTTCTCGGTCGACCCCTATTGCGTATGCGGTCTATTGGCAGCCAGCCTTTAAACGGATGGTCCACCTGTTGTCCCTCATTCGCATTAAGTGACAAGCCCATGCCCATTTCGTTCGGTTGTTTAAAACTAGAATGTCCTCCACCTTGGTCTGTTCCCTAATCCACGAGGCTGTTTTCCTGCCCCTCAGCGTGACCCCTGGCATTCGGCGTTCCATGGCCCGTTGTGCCGATCTAAGTTTTGTTCCAAGTCGTTAGGTGAGACCCCAAGTTTCTGCCCCGTAAGTCACTACTGGAAGAACGCATTGATTAAGCTTTTTGGGTGATATAGGAAGCTTACCAGTCAGGATATCCGAGTTCTTACCAGTGAGCAGCCCACCCAGTGCTTATTCTGCGTGTAATTTCCCGTTCATGGTTCGGATCAGCAGCTATGACCTGCCCAAGGTAGACGTATTCTGTGACTGTTTCCAAGACTTCATTGCCTACCTGGAGGTGATGTACCTTGGCCGGTTTATTCGACATTATTAAGCCTGCAATCACACTTTCCGAACACAAGTGACCAAGCATGCGCGGCAAGTCCTGGCTGCTTTGGCTGAACAAGACAATGTCGTCTCCAAACCTTAGGTGGCTGAGAAATTCCCCGTTGATTCGCACTCCGGTTTTCCCCCACTTAAGCGTTCTGAACACACCCTCCAGACAGGCTGCAAATAATTGTGGCGATATTGTGTCTTCTTGCCGTACACCCTTTTGAATAGGGGACATTTACAATTTCTGTGATGGAACCGTATGGTTCGCGTACATCCGTCGTATATATCTTCGAATAGCGCCTTGTATGCCTCGTCGACGCCTTTGTTACTGCTGAAGTGGCCATTGATAGAGTCAAACGCCTTTTCATAATCTATGAATGCCATATACAGCGGTTCTGAACACTTTTCGACTAGCTGGTTGACAGCGTGAACGTGGTCTAAAGTTGAGAAGCCCTTCCTGAAACCGGCCTGTTCTCGTGGCTCTTGAAAGTCCGGAGTGGCACTTGCGGGTTGAGAATTACCTTTGTAAACAATTGTAGGTAACGAAAAGGAGGATGGTGGGTCTGTAATTTTTAAGCTCTTTGGCATCGCCCTTCTTACGTAGAACTAAATTCGCGTTCTTCCACTCCTTTGGCACCATTAAAGAGCCCAAGAACTGCGAGAATAGGGCTTGCAAGCTTTGTTAGCACAACGTGGCTTCCCAGGCACAATAGATAAGACGTAATGCCATCATCTCCTGCAGCTTTGCCTTTCTTCATTGCTTGGAGCGCCGTCACTACCTCATTTGTCGTAACCGGCGGAACCTGATCGACAACATTTACGTCTCTGAGTGAGAGGTAGAAGCGAACAGGTTTCGGTAGAGCCCCGGTATGGGACGGGAAATGGGCATTCTGTGGGCATTCGTGCCAGTGAGACATCAAAGCATTGTGGTCTACATGCTCGGACCTAACCTTGTGATTGAATGGGTCCGTTCCATCGAGTTAACCAGTTTTCCATTGAGTAAACCAGTTTTTACTTGGCAGAAAACGGATCTCAGATTTCCTTGCTAAAAGCTGCGTAGGCAGCTTGACGGAGGGTATAGAGTAACGTGTCCACCGCATTACATTGCAGCGCACGTGAGGGCAAAGGTTCGCAACCATCATCCTTGTAGCACGTTCAGTCGAAAAACTATATTACGGCGTGTGATGAAGAACGAATTCTCACGTTACAGGCAGGCAAACAGCAAAGAAGAGTGAGGAAAACAAATTCAGAACGACGCTTTCAGACACGCACAGACAACATCCACGTCGCCATCATCATCATCATTGCTGCGGTCGCTCATGAAAAAAGCAAGAGGAAAACGTTGCGTGCGACAAATGTTTATCCTGTTTTGAAACGCGTTTAAACGTTTTCGTTTCCGTCTAGTCCGCGAGGCTTATGTAGTTACCCAGAACCCACGCATGGATTTTTTAAATATGGGAAATCTAGTTGGGTCTTAAGCGGATGATGCCTCTTTGGTCCAACGGCGCGTGTTGCCCCGTTACACTGCCCCTTCCTCGTTCCTGCGAAGCTAGCCTCCTCTCGAATTCGCCGTTGCTCGCCCTCACTTCCTTAGGATTAGCTCCTGCAGCCGTCGCTTTCTCTGCTCAACGTTTTCTTGTTTCCGCCTTCTAAGCGGTTCAATTTCCTCGTGCACGCATTCGCGACAACTGCGTTGTTAGCGCAGCGTTTTGTTTTCGGGGGGAGCATACAAGCAGTGACGCACTGAGAAGACATAGCGGCTGCGAAATATGGCTTGGCTGCCCATGCACGAAACGCGGCCCCGAAGACGACGCCGCCGCCGACGACGACGTCTCCTCTGAGCGCGACGGGGAAGCAGGTGCCTCCCGTCGCGCCCTGCTCGCGTCCACTGTCGCGCGTCGTCGACGTCGGGTGGCTGCGGTTTTGTGTCGTCGGCAGATACGCGCCTGCACGCTTTCCTTTGTCTCGTTTCACCGCTGGGTGGTGGCGGTGGTTCTTTTATTTCCTTTCCTTTTCTGTTTCCCGTCGGGTGGACGGCGTGGTACAGTGTGCGCTGGCGACAGCGTGTGCTTTTGACCGCGGTCAGTGGCGCGTGCGTGCGTGAGCGCACGGGGCTTGGACCGAGTCGTTGCCCCCCCGTGTAGCCGGGTGGACAGAGGGGAGTGTGCGGGTCGTCCCGTGCGGAGAAAGCGCCGGCTCCTCCCACACTTCACTTTCCGAATGTGTCCCGCGGCTTTTGTCTTTCCTCGTTTCGGACAGAAGTGCGCTGTCGCTGGCCGCAGACCTGTCACGGGTGTTGGTTGCGCAGCCGAGGCTTTCACATTTCCCCTTCATACCCCTGAAGCTTGGCTCATCTTGTCTATTTCCTGGTTATCCGTTCCGCACCGAAAACTGGGTCCTTAGGTGCGTCACCTGACTGGACGTCCCTCGACCGAGGATGCACTGTGCACCTTTAGCCGAACGCGGTGTTCGGGTCCTGCGTCAGGTGTCAAACGTCAGGTTTGTTGTGTAATGTAGTTCAGTTCATGCCACCAGGTGGCGCACAATGCTAAGGTGGCCAAATTCCACCATCATCATCAGCAACCGCAAGCCCGGTTATAAATATCGTGTAAAAAGAATAAAAGGCTCTCTTTTCCGTGGGTACGATGGTGGCGTCTGCGTCTCTCTGCCACGTATGGTGCGCGGCGGATACAACAAGGTTCGACGGAAACCTGTGCTGGTCTTGCTGCTCTTGAGACGCGGCACGTAAATATATGTCCTGGGCCCTCGGTCGTATACCGCTGCACCTTGCGCTTTCCGACGTCACCTCTGCCTTCGAGCCGTCCGGACTGTCTGTCGCTCGCCCTTTGTACCTTTGCTATCTCCTTCCAGTATCACCAACAGTCGCGCCCACAGACACGTTCTCTGCTAGGAGAAATTCACCAGCACCGGGACACACTAACCTTCTGCTCGGAGGAATTCGCGATTGAGGCAAGACGAACGAGCAATGTATATCTATTAAAAGAACATTGCGCAAGCTTCCGTGCTTGAAACGAATTTCCGGGTGGCCCCGTTTTCTTCGTGTTCACCTTAGGTGTATACGTTTAACGTATTAGGGTCACTGGCTCGCAGTTTTTAAATAGCATTGCTTGCCTAAACAGCTTGAAAGGCTTTCGTTCTCTTTTTTTCAGGAATGCCAGGCCTTGCTACGGTGTACGGTTCATTCCGCCTCTATATTCGGGCGGTAATTTCATTACAACCGCTCGCTCAATCTTTTGCTTGCGTGCACTTGCGGTGCGCGGGCTGGTTTGGAAGCTTGGGGGTGCGTTGATTAAAAAAGGAGAACGCGGGCCGAGTTTTAAATTTCCCCCGCGAGTGTAATAATGCGTCGACATTGTCCAGCGTGCCCACCGGGCGCAACTGTGGAGGCTGGTCCCATTGGCGCAATAGCGGGCTCCTTCTTATATCCTGCCAAGAGGGTATGCGAAAGGCCCTTCAGTAGTGCGGCTTTTCTGGGTGGTATGCGCGAAATTAGGGCCCGCGCCATGTGCTCCCCGCCATTTCGTCTTCCTTCTTTGCGCGAGGAATGTGAAGCTCGCACACTATAAATGACCGCGCGGCAACTCATGTTTGCTTCTGCCTTTCATGTCCTATCATTCCTTTCGTCGCCATGTAATAAAATGCTTATGGTCAAATCCAGCCGCTGAATTCTTAGGCCTCCTGAATTTTCAGGGAGCGCAAGCACTCATCCTTTTTTTTTTTGGTAATCGTGCTGTTTTTTTTTTTTTTACTTCTAGGAATTGCACGCGTGAACAAATAGCTTTATGTTTTGACCGCGTTCGTATATGTGTCGTCCTATAAAAAGCGGGCAATCGCGTTTTCCGATATGAGCGAATTCCCTCGCGTTATGCCGCCCCAGTGTTCTCGCAGTGATAGTAACTGATGCTCCCTAACGCCAGAGTACAGGCCGACGTTGCGTTAAGAGCGCCAATTGTTTCCCCGTGACGATGAGTCGGACGTCGAGTGCCCCCGCCTAAATACACCTCCTTGGTGAGAAGGCCCGCTGATGTCATATCTTCGCCACCACATTTCGCTCCCAACTCTTACTAATGACGCACTGCTCCACGCTACTGGTAGTAGCGTCCCACGCGTCGCGGATATAGTAGCAGTGTCATCTAATTAAAGCGGTCGCACCTTGGCTGGTGATGTTGGCTGCGCGACGTTGTCATCCCTGTCGATGGTCGGCAGCCGCCTCGCCATAGGAGAGCGCGCGCACTCGCTGTCGCGGAGCGCCAGCATCGTAGCGCGTCCGTACGCGTGGTTCTTAGCGCGCCGCGCTAATGAGCGACTTTGATGGATGGGGCTTCTCGATTGGCTCGTTGCCGCCGGGAGACAAGGCCGGCACGAGAAGAGCCTTGTTTCTGTGGACCCTCTCTGCCGGCGCACGATTGGCCGCTGCCCCGCTGTTTTCGTTTAACCATTGACTGATTCTTCCTTTCCGCGAGTGAGGGCGGCTTCGCGCCAATTTATCCCCGATCGGTGGTCTGACCTCATTGACGCGACCCAAACTTGATTGCCGCCGTCCTCGTTACTAACGCGCGGGCGTATGTATCACAACGGCCATTTTGCGCGTCTGATCAGACGTGCCTTCGTTCCCCCTCAGCGTGTTACCACACGGTTTAGCGAGGCGTCGTAGAACCGCTCATTCCGGACTCCTTGCGCGGGACGGAGCGATTGGGGCTGTGATTCCGCGTGGCTAGTGTATCACCATGTATGCCAGGTATTTTATTTCGTTTTCGTGTCCAGCGCTTGCTTAGCTCTAGCCCGCTTTCCACGTTTCTTTTTCCCCAGGTCATCTCGGCGGGTTCCCGAAAGGACCAACTTTAGCTCCGCTCGCTGTCAGGGCGCCCGTGGCGTAGCCGAGCGCGCCGTTACTCGCGGATTAGCGGGGCGACGGCGCGTGTCAGTGCGCGCACCGGCGCGATGATGAGCAGGCGTGCGCGCGTTTTTTTTTTTTTTTTTTCCGACGCTTTTCCCCCCCGCGCATTCAACGGGCGGGGCGCGTGCAGCTAGCGTTCGTCTACTGCCTCGCAGGGTGGCCCCAAAGCGTGCACGCGCGCGCGTTATACTGCCTTCGCGTGCATGTATGCACAGATCCTGCTTGCACTCTGCACGCGCGAGCGCAGGTCGGGCCTGTCCATCAGCGCGCAGTGTGTGCGCAACGCGCGATTCTATGGCTCCGCGACAGCTGCTATTTTCGGGATCTCGGCTGCACGCCCCTTCGCCTCCATCTTATTTTTGTTTACCTTTCCCTTGTTTTGTGAGATGACAGTCAGGCGGCGAGAATTTCTTTTCAGTTTCGTGATGCCCGTATTCATTCACCGCCGCCTCCTCCTCCCATTGTGTGCGGCCTGGTCTGTAGTGCAACCTGTCCCGAGCAGTGTACACACAGCGCAGTACCTTTCTGCATCTCAGCACGCCTGCTTTTTCCCTTTTTTTTTTCCCCCACACGCCCACGCGCGCGAGTTTGGGGGCGAGCACTCGGCGCTCTTTAACGGGGCGTGTGCGGCGACCTCGGCGGAGACCTCTCCGCCTGTTGCGTGAGGTCGGATCGCGGAGCGGGCGACGAGAAAGCGGGTCTGTACGCCAAGGCGCTCGCGTTCACGCCCCGTCTTCCTTGTCTCGCTTTCTTTGGCGTCGTTTCCCCTCTGTTCTGACTTTGATTTTGCCCTGTCTCCCGTTGTTCTCGCTGGTCCGTTAGAGCTGCCCGTCTGCCGGCCACGCAGCGGCGATCGCTGCGTGCCGTCGCGGTCACTCGACTAGGAAGCGAAACCGGCCCAGTGGGCGGTCTTGCCGCACCTGATCGCGCGCGCCGATGACGTGGAAGGCGTGAAGTCTCACGGTACCGCCAGCCTGGGAGACCGTGCCCTACCTACAACGCTACGGTTCGAAAGCCGGTGGTGGCGCTGTTGGACGGAGCGATTTCTAGTGCCCAAACCGGCTGAAGCTCAGTACCAGTCCGATGCCCCCTCCATCGGTGGATTCCACAGTATGTCTTGTGTAGCAAATGTGTTGAGATTGAGCTCGGCGCCGTTCATACCTGAACATCCCAAGTCAGTAGCAATCCATTTGGAACACTGAAGTTATTTGAGGCTCCGCAGTGAATGTGCAAGAGCCGCCATCTCCCCACGTAATTCTAGATCCCGATGTTAAAGAGAACCCGACTTGGCACACCACCCTGGAGGGACACAGGGCTCACTCTGAATAGCGGTGCGGCACCGCTGTCCGTTGACACGTATACGCATCTATCAGTTGGGTAGGCAGAAATCCATGCACACGTGCGATCCCGAGGCTTGAAGACTTGCTGTATATATGGTTTTACCAGTGCATGCAAGCAAGTTGACCACCAACGACACGCCTACTCACGGCAATTTCGAACACTGCGCGTCTCAACACACGAAGGACCACCGGGGGAAGGAGGTGTGTGTGTGTGTGTGTGTGTGTGTGGGGGGGGGGGGGGTGTTGCACGAATATTACTATTTAGCGTACTCCTAGACTGACGCTGGACACGTATTACTTTCGGACCTCTTTGCCTTTGCATTGAAAAGGACATACGTGAAATTTCATCCTTGTGGATTTCCTGTATGCCAGGGCCGAAAAGGTGACACGTGATGGGCATCGTTCACCGGGCCAGAGACTGCACGTGTTCGGCTGTACTTTAACCGACTTTCAGTTCGATTACATGCTGTGGTATTAAGCCTGGAATGCTAAGCCTGAGTATGCCTAGCGTTGGATTTATACCTATAACTCTAACGCGGAATTAAAATCAATTTTATTGTTCCGATAGCTTTCGTTGCGAAGCCCCGATATTTTCTGCTTTTTTTCTTTGTGGACCTCTCTTGTACGGATCTTCGTTTCGGAAAAAGAAAAGAAGAGACAAAACCGGATCCACAGTAAAAAAAAAAGTTGCCTGTCCGGTATTAATACCTTCCAACCGGCGGGGTTTCTCTGGATGTGCGTGCTGGAGCCTGCACCAAATTGCTTTGCGTGCCTGATAGCTGACACACGGTGGGTGAGAGATGGATGAGATAAGAAGGGTGGGTGGGGAGCAGTGCTTGAGATGGTCGTTGGGGGGGCCTGAATGTGGGACGGAGTTCGAAATGCGCCTTATAGAACGTGTCATCTAGGCGTGGCAGTAATATTATGTGCAGGTGATACGAAAGGCCTGTGGTTGGCAATGATCCCGAAGCACGCATTGTGAACAGAGGCACCACCTGCGTAAGTGAACCAATGGGTATTTATTTCGCGTCCTTGTGCGGGGCAGCGCTCCCTGGCATAAACACTCATGGTCTGACGGAGGCATCCCAGGGGAATGAAGTGCAACCCTAGGTATTTCATTTACACGTAATGGAACCTGCGGAAAACGAATGAGTTGCATTCAGTCGCAAATAATAATAATAATAAACTGTGGTTGATTCCTCTGTCATAGGAATCGGTAAAACACGAAAGTGAAATGTTCAGCGAAATCTGAAGCTGAGCATAGTTTCCGGGTCGGCGGCTGTCTAGCGGGTGCGCTTGCTGGAGGGTCGCTTCGGCAAAGGTGTACTGGTGTCATTTCCGTGACGCATATGACGTCAGTTAAATCTTGGTGTGTCCCGGCATAAAACACTTTCGTGTTAAAATATAAAACCCGAAAACGAACAACCCCAAGTATAACGTACTCTTTAGTACTAAAGGTTGCTTCCCCACAACAAGACTCTTTGTGCAGGGCTGCACCCTTTACAGGCCGCTTGCTTCGTTGAAATGGTGTAATTTTCGTGACGGATATGGCGTCAGTGAAATCTTTGTGTATCCCGGAATAAAACACTTTCGTGTTAAAAAGCAGACTGGCGCGCCTTCACCGGGAGCGTCGACAAGACCAGGTATCAAGTGTGCTCAGTACGTTCATTAATTGCCGGCTGAATACATTCTTTGGCCCTAAAGTTCCTTACCTCGCCTATCTATAGGTTCAGTTTTCAGTTTCGATTTGCTTTTGTTCCTTGCCCGGAATACCACATCTGTCGGTAGTGTGAATCGACCTTCTGTAGGGTCGGCATCCTATGCAAGCAAAAGGTCACTTAGGTGCTTGCCACTTTGCGAAAGCATTATTGTCCAACTGAATGGCGCCCTGGCTCGCTCGGGATTGCTGGACCGGCTGGCGAAAGAAGCAGAAGCCTTCTATGCGCATGCGCAGGCGTTGCCTGGCAGCGAACGCTGCTTGTGTTTTATTTCCGAGACACATGCTTATAAAACGCATCGCAGCCAGTGGGAATTCAGGAGTTTGCTGCAAACACCGGACAACGCCGCTTCTGGCCTTTCTGCCCGCTTCTGGGCTTTCACGCATTAATAAAGAGCGCCGGGTCTGAATCTATCCCTGCACGAATCACCTGCGCGCAGGAGGGTTCGTTTAGTCGCCGCGCTCCTCTCGTGTCCTGTGAGCTTTTGCGGGTGGTGCTATAGCTGTGTTTGAAAGTGTGCCGCATTTATATATATATATATATGCCTATGACTCGTGTGCCCTCGAACGGAGCGGGACAGGCTGTCGTCTTAACGCTGCAAAAGCCCCCCCCCCCCCCCCCCCCCCCCCTCCTCTCTCTCTCTCTCTCTCCTCTCTCTCTCTCTCTCTCTCTCTCTCTCTCATTTCATAGCGTCTGCTATTAACAGATATCGGGGCTGTGGTAGCGGCAGGTCATGCCGCATCCAAATGCACAGAGAAAATAACCCCTTTTTCTATTGGAGACAGCGCGCCCCGTATGTCAGAGTTTGATAGCCCGCGTGACCTTGGTTCCAAACTAGGAGAGTTCCGCCCTCTACTGCGCTAGCGACGGTGTGGCTGTACATTTAAAGGGAAGATAAGCGCGCTCGCGCGGTTGGCGTGGGCAGGCGGGGCGGGGGAATATGCACGGAGGGGACGAGCGCGCTTGCCGTTCGTGCGCCTGGTATATTAGGCCGCACACTCGAAGGAGCAACTGCTGTGGAGCGCCGATCTAGAGCGCCGATCAGTGGTCTTACCCGAGGTCAAAAGATCGTTCGACATCCTGCGCTGCGAGCTAAATAAAGCGAACTTCGGAAGCTTGGTCGTGGTAGGCTTCTCCAAGACTCCTTGCGTCTAGAGGTCAACGCCATCCATGAGAGCCCTAATCTGCTTCTCAAGTCTTGTGCAGCTGAGCCAACCACCACAAGGAATACTCGGTTTTCTGTCGCTGAAGCTGGTCATCGTAACACTGGAAGTGATTGTTGCAGATACAGTCGAACACGGATATATCGAACTCCAAGGGGATCGCGAAATAGTTCGATATATGAAAAATTCGATATAAAAAAATATGGGCTCTGAGACCTCACCTGTGGTGGACGATCATTTACCGATCTGCGCATTGAAGAATGACAACTAACTCCAAACTCACGACGCAACAGGGTGCTTTATTTGCGTGAAAAAAAAATCTCTGATCTTGGCCAGCTTCTTCGTCCTGGAAATAAAATTCAAGATGCTGGTCTCGATCTTCTCGAGACTATCCAGGTGCGACAGCCCAGTTCCTTCCATGTCGCCGCAACAACGGCGAATCAAGCTGAACGCAGCCACCACTTCACCGGCGGAGTACGATCGCGCAGCCGCCTCCTCGTCCGGACGATCTGCGCCACTCGAGCTTATCAGCCTGGGTTACTGCGGCCGCAGCTACAATATTCTCGTCACCGACGCTCGAAACAGCCTGAACATTGCTGTCAGCGTTCACTAAGTCGTCGGCAGGCACTCCGTCGACTTTTAAATGCAGAGCGTTTCTTAGCCTCGCCTCTTCCTGCGTCGGACGGCGTCCACAGCTCCGCGTCCGCAGCAGGTGCGCCTCTCCTCCTTTCCTCCTCTCTCTCAACAGCAGCTGGCGCGCTCATGCGTCGTAGTCAGCCCGTTCGCTCCGTCGCGGTCTCGGCGTAACAGGTGCGTGATAGCAGCGCGGTGGGGCGTGGAAGGGCGCGCGCTGCTTGCGCATGCGCGCTCTCCCCCCCCCCCCCCCCCCCCCGTACTGCTCTCCCTCTACTGCGCGCGCTGCAAATATAAAGCGGCTAGCGGTCGCTCGTGCTTCAGTCACTGCGTTGCTCCTTCCTTCCTTGGTTGACGCTCGCTCCACCCTAACGCGACTTTACTCTCCTCTCTCTACCCCAAACCAGCCCCAACGCAACTACGACCCAACTACCCACCCTAACGCAACTTTACGCGGCGTTAACGACCCCCCAATGCTCTGCATTTACTCGTGTTCCCCTCGCGGGAAGGCGCGGGAATTTTTTTTCTCCCGCCTCGACCCGCTTAATGTCTTTCAGCTTTGTCGCAAAGTCCATGTTCGTGCGCTTCTCTACGCTGGCCACAGTTGTAGCGGCCGTTCAGCCTCACCCAGTCACACGTGTCGTAGACACGTACACGACGCCTGTACAACTCCAAAATTACAGCCGTTCGCTGCGCCTTCGTACACCATGCACAAATAGCACGCACGCAAAAGAAGAACAACGCGCACGCAACACAAGAACTTTGATGGTAACGATTCCAAGGCGCTCTGAACGTTCTCCAAAAAGCGCTCGCGATGGTCACCTCCAAGAGAAACAGCAATCTACGGAAGGTGCGGACAACTCTCGAAAAGCAAATGCAAAAGGAAGAGGAGGCCGCCAGCGCATTCGTTCCTTCTCTTCCCTTTTTCCCAGGCGACATCGGGGGAAGACAGACCCAGAGAGAGAGAGAGAGGTGTGTCCCGGCATAAAACACTTTCGTGTTAAAATATAAAACCCGAAAAGGAACAACCCCAAGTAAAGCGTACTCTTTAGTACTAAAGGTTGCTTCCCCACAACAAGACTCCTTGTGCAGGGCTGCACCCTTTACAGGCCGCTTGCTTCGTTGAAATGGTGTAATTTCCGTGACGGATATGGCGTCAGTGAAATCTTTGTGTATCCCGGAATAAAACACTTTCGTGTTAAAAAGCAGACTGGCGCGCCTTCACCGGGAGCGTCGACAAGACCAGGTATCAAGTGTGCTCAGTACGTTCATTAATTGCCGGCTGAATACATTCTTTGGCCTTAAAGTTCCTTACCTCGCCTATCTATAGGTTCAGTTTTCAGTTTCGATTTGCTTTTGTTCCTTGCCCGGAATACCACATCTGTCGGTAGTGTGAATCGACCTTCTGTAGGATCGGCATCCTATGCAAGCAAAAGGTCACTTAGGTGCTTGTGCGAAAGCATTATTGTCCAACTGAATGGCGCCCTGGCTCGCTCGGGATTGCTGGACCGGCTGGCGAAAGAAGCAGAAGCCTTCTTGCGCATGCGCAGGCGTTGCCTGGCAGCGAACGCTGCTTGTGTTTTATTTCCGAGACACATGCTTATAAAACGCATCGCAGCCAGTGGGAATTCAGGAGTTTGCTGCAAACGCCGGACAACGCCGCTTCTGGTCTTTCTGGCCGATTCTGGGCTTTCACGCATTAATAAAGAGCGCCGGGTCTGAATCTATCCCTGCACGAATCACCTGCGCGCAGGAGGGTTCGTTTAGTCGCCGCGCTCCTCTCGTGTCCTGTGAGCTTTTGCGGGCGGTGCTATAGCTGTGTTTGAAAGTGTGCCGCATTATATATATATATGCCTATGACTCGTGTGCCCTCGAACGGAGCGGACAGGCTGTCGTCTTACGCTCAAAGCTCTCCCCCTCTCCCCTCTCCTCTCTCTCTCTCTCTCTCTCTCTCTCATTTCATAGCTTCCGCTAATAACAGATATTGGCTCTGCGGTAGCGGCAGCTAGGTCATGCCGAATCCAAATGCAGATAGAAAATAACCCCTTTTTCTGTTGGAGACAGCGCGCCCCGTATGTCAGAGTTTGATAGCCCGCATGACCTTGGTTCCAAACTAGGAGAGTTCCGCCCTCTACTGCGCTAGCGCCGGTGTGGCTGTACATTTAAAGGGAAGATAAGCGCGCTCGCGCAGTTGGCGTGGGCAGGCGGGGCGGGGGAATATGCACGGAGGGGACGAGCGCGCCTGGTATATTAGGCCGCACACTCGAAGGAGCAACTGCTGTGGAGCGCCGATCTAGAGCGCCGATCAGTGGTCTTACCCGAGGTCAAAAGATCGTTCAACATCCTGCGCTGCGAGCTAAATAAAGCGAACTTCGGAAGCTTGGTCGTGGTAGGCTTCTCCAAGACTCCTGCCGTCTAGAGGTCAACGCCATGAGAGCCCTAATTTCCTTCTCAAGTCTTGTGCAGCTGAGCCAACCACCATGAGTGAGGAATACTCAGTTTTCTGTAGCTTCAACTGGTCATCGTAACACTGGAAGTGATTGTTGGAGATATTTTTTTAGGGAACAGTTTCGTAGCGACGTACCTATCGATTCGAGCCCAGTAATGCACACACCCGCCGCCGTGACTCAGTGGCTAAGGTGTTGTGCTGCTCAGCCCCAAAGACGCGGGTTCGATGCCGGCCGCAGTGACTGCTTTCCTGACGGAGGCGAAAGGCGAAAACGCCCGTGTGTCGAGATTTGGGCGCACGTTCATCCGGAGCCCTCATCCGCGTAGTTAGCCCCTTTTGGGACAAAGTGCGCTGTTATGCATCGTCTACTCGTCGCACCTTTTGTACCGGACAACTGCGCTCCACATTTTCTGTTCGTACACGCTCGTTGCAATCTGGAACAGGGAACGCCAGGTAAGCGTAGGTTGGTTTTACTGCAGTGCTCGCAAGCTGTGCGGGAAGAAAGATTTACACGAGCGCCGGGAGGGCGCTGGGTCGCAGTAACGACGCAGTAACGGGTAGGGTTTTCCTTTGCCGGCACTGCTTTTTTTTTTCTTGGTTTCTGTTTTCGCAGCACAGCGGAATAACAAAATAATTTAGGTGGTGTCGAGGAGAGACTCCTATCCCTAGACCTCCTTGGGAGCCATTATTGCTATCCTTGCGTGCCTACGCAATAGGGTTTTACAGAATATGGTTTTACAGAATAGGGTTTTGCAGAATAGGGTTAAACATAATAGAGTTTTACGCATAATAAGAAGGGTTCAGCGCAACGCAGTTTTTTGAAGCTTCGATTTAAAACTCTCTGCTTATTAATACGTGTTAACGTCCTGGAGTTTTTCATTGTTATTGCGAAAAAACTTGGAAAAGTTTCACTTTCGAAGCCAGCAATAAAATTAATTTATTTGCTGCGTCACAATTTCTTTTTTGTGCTATTTGCGATTTAGTATATCTTACGTCCGTTTTAGAACGGTTTGAGTGGACGTGAGCATAATGAGTTCGATTCCCCGCGAGATTCGCAACCTTCGCCTGGAAAATAGTGCATTGTGGGGAAGTATGATATCTGGAGCACGTTCAAGTAGCGCGCGTTTAGCGCCACTTTAGTTAGCGTTGACGTAGTCTAGAAGTGAGATGTCTTGCAGATATGAGTGCACAGTGCAGTAAGTTTCACTTCGACGCTGCTGCGTTAGAAGAATGTGTGCGAGACGCCTATCGTCTGCTTCCGTGGCTAAGGCGTTCCGCTGCTACCTAAGAAGTATCGGGGTTTGCTTCCCGGCGGCGAGGGCAGCTGTTTGTGTGATGGGCGCCCAAAAAAATGAAAGGACGGGTCCTCGTGGGAACAAAGTTTCGGCCCACGTTGGGTATAACTGAAAGTTTGACCTCAAGGCACTGTTATGGCTTCGCCCTTTTTGGGAACGACGGAAAAAAATACGGCCAGGAGTGGGTAGCTGCTGGCAATACCGAAGAAGTCACACCTTTTGTCGAAATTTTCTAGACCAATCCTAAGCCTTCTCGACCGCGAAGAATTCGAAGAATAAGCTTTGCCTTTAAACGTGGCATAAATATTTTGTGACAGTAAGAAAAATGTGTTTTCTCTAGTTCTCTGGCATAAAACGTTTCAGCCTCGCCCGGGAAGTAAGCTTGTGCATTTAATTTTTTGCGGCTGCGACTGTCGGTTTCTCCTGGAACATTTTGACAAAGACTGTGCATATCTTCAAAGCGATCACGGACAGAAACAGGTACACGTGGCTGCAATGGTCCAGGTCAGTGGTTAAGGTTTATTAGAACCGATGGCGTCTTCAGCGTGGAGAAGCCAAAGGTGAAGTTTGGTCGCTCAACCAGCGTATACGTTGTGTTCGTGCTGGCGCATTATCGGTGTCGCGCTGCTGGAACAAGCGGTTCGCCTCGGCCCGACGTTACGGCATTCTTCTTGGCCCCGGAAAGGGTTGAGGTCTTCGGAGCGGGCCAGCCAACCTACATAGGCGCTCGACCGAGCGCCTCGATCGGCTAAACGCTTTTTGTCCGCGCCACGGCCGGTCCGCCTGATTGACCATTGTTGTCCGACGAAGAGAACAGAGCAACGCGCGGTAGCCGCTGTGTGCAGCGGTGACGATGACGCTCTCTTCGGAGTCCATCATCGCCAGGCCATCGACTGTTCTGTCCTCCGCTTAGCGTTGTCGGTTACGAAGGCCCCTTCCTCTTCTTCGTTCGGCGCTGACTCCATCCGAGCGCTCCTGTAAGCCGAGCATGTGGGCTACTCGGTCGAATGATTCAATGCCCCTGCTGCTGCTGCTGCTGTTTGCGCCGTCATGCTATTCGGTTACGATCGTCTCCGATTGCGTCCACCCTATCTGGTGGCAGCGTCATCGCCGACCGAGGTTTCTCTCCCCTTACCCCCCTTTTCTTCTGCTTTTTTTTTTTGTTCCGGAGAGAACGGGAGTCGAAGTCGTCTATTGTTCGTTCGCGTGTGTCCATCTGCACCGCTGGTGTTTCCTCCGAAACGTGCCGGTTTTCTCTGGTGTCGCGTGTCCGACTGCGTGCGCCGAAATATGAAGAAACAATAACACGCCGTCTCCCTCTTCCTCCGCGCATTTTATTCCTCCGCGAAGGAGCGCTTGGTCTGCGTGGTGATGTAACGGATGCGGCCACATCGTGTTTCTTGCCGTTTCGCTGGCTTTGTGGAAGGGCGCAGTGCCTCGTATACCTCTGTCTGGAGATGCCCTCGATGTCGGAAACCTGCGGTCGCTTCGCAGCACCGTGGAATTACGTACAACAGTGCGAGAGGGCGTAATTTAAGCCCCAGTACCGCCTAGTGGAGCAAAAACCAGGCCCGGCATACCAGGCAATATCCGCAGCTGTCGGCACATTCCGACCAGGCGTAAGCCTGGCCAGTGCATTGCTTGACGGTTACGTTCATGGTATTCTCGGTTCGTAGCGGGGAAAGCTATGAGTCCACTGTTTTCCCTATCCTAGTCTCGTTTTCAGGGAGATTGCGTTATGGACACCCGGGCGTGGCGCCGATGGGTGCCGAAGTGGTTCGGGCGTATATTATGAAGGTCGTTTTAGCCTGGTTCGATCCACTTCCGTTGACGGAGAATGCGATTCACGCCGCATGAAAGCACTTTGCGCCGGGGGTTGTGATGAGTCGTGACCGCGCGAAGGGCGCTGTTGTAACCAGCGCTGCGGCTTCACGCGAACAAACTCAGCGTAGAGGCTGCAGCTAATCTTCTTGCTCGCTGCGCGGGGTGCCCTGATACTTGCCCCGTGCACCTTTGTAGTGTGTTTTCCATCAAGCGCTGTTGCGAGGGCAGCGTCGCCGGCGCGCACTCACGGCCCAGTTTCCCGGCTATACGTCACAATTTGCCCCTTAGTGTACCCTCGCGTGGCCCATCTGTCTCCCTGTATCACGTCGGCGCGCGCACATGCGAGTAAGTCGCCGGCGGCGCTTCCCACGGCTCGCATCCGGCTAGTTGCTGCCCGCTGGTCCCGGCGTTATAGGACACAGAGGGACCGATTTCGGCAGCCTTTAGATAAAGAGGGGACGATGGAAGGGGCCCGTCTCGAATGGGCGGCCGTTCGTGGGCGTGCGCGCGGCCCGTATGGTGTACCGCATCGCGCCGGTGGTCGAGCCGTCGTCGACGTCCGTCCCGAGGCCGAAGGGGCCGTCGTCATTGCGACGGCTCCCCAATTAACCCAGAAACGTCGATGCCCGTCAAGAGAAACGGCGGCGGCGGCCTCGTTCCTCCCTCTTGCCTCTGCCGAGCCTCCGAGCCCCCGGCTGGATTATGGTAATTGAGTCCCCCCCCTTTCCTTGAACTGCAGCCTTTTGTCCCTTTTGCGTCGCTGCCGCCGATCTGTGCGAGGTTTGTGTAGGTGTCAAGAACAGAGGCTGCCTCTGTGTGGGCGTTGTGCGAAATGCGGTCGTACGCGAATGTTATCAAGCACTCGCTTCGGTCTTGCAGAAGCGAAAATACTCGGTTGTACACCTCCAGTGTGGTGGATAAGGAATTCCTCCGGAAGCAGCTTGGAAGCATCGCTGCTCCGTATACCTAATCGTGGTGCAGTAGCTGTTTCCACTCTGGACCTTCATGCATGGGTGGCTGCTGTCGTGCTGACCACCGTCGCGCAGGTCGGGTCCGAACACCGACGTGTAGTAGCATTAATAGCGATCGGATGTTTCCCGCCATGCTTGGCTTTCGCTCGCCTCCTCCCACCCGCCCTCCTTCAATCTATCAATCAGGTGCGTGCGCCCAATTAGTGGGTGATTAAGTCTGACGAAAGTAGAGGACAGAAATCCATGCTTTGCTGCTTCAGTCACCGCATAGTTTGCAATGAAAAATAATGAGTCATCCTGCGAAGTTCCAATTCAAAGTTATCAACTCTTCCGCAGTACGGCTGTGCGTTGAAAATTTAATCGTGGTAAAGCGTGACTTTGGAGCCGTCGTGCTTCACCGGAACCAGCCCTGTTGCCGACCGAGACCTGTGGGCGTGTGGCTATAGCTGTGCAGGGGAAGCAGTCCAGGGCACCGCGAGCCCGACACATATTTCGCAGTGCATGGGCGCACACGGAAGGGAGTCGCCGCTGCGCGAAGTGGCGCAGATGGCTGATACACCTGCGCCCACCATTAGCCGAATGACGAAACAATGGAGGCTTCGTGGGCTGCTGTGCTTGAGGCGTTGCACTCCACGTAGAGACATGACATCCGCGTCTGCAGCAGAGATTAAAATCGGCGCCGCGGACTGTATTGGCGGTGGCTCTGAGCAGGGGCCTTGCTGTGAAAGCGTAACCGTTGGGCGACATTTCTCCGGCACTGCAGGGAGCTGCCGTTCTAGCACTCGGCGATCTTACAGCTTTTACGGCTACATCCATCAGCAGCTGTCCAAACTGTCCCACGTTTAAGTATGGGAGCAACTGCGGAGGATTTGTATCATTGATTGGTCTTAGTACATGTCATAGCACCAACAGCAGCAGCTATAGATTACACGGTGAAGACCGGTAAAAATCTGGAACCATGCATAGCGCTGCCCTTTCCCTTTAACAATACCGTCACGCACGCAGCATGTGTTAGCAAGACACATTGGTGTTGTTCCATAATTGTTTTGGTCATAAGGGTTACAGACACCCGCAGGTACCACAGGTTCTCAAACCGGAACTATTTCTGAGCGCGTGCCACGACTTTCTTTCTCCGTGTCCGTGTGTCGAGTTCCAGTTGGGAAGCTCTTGCATGTTGTCGGCGCGCTCTCCGCGATGCTGCGGCGGGCTTGCGTCGGAGACTGGCACACATAGTACATACGGTCTCACCGGAGGCCGTCAAAGATCACGTGTGCACAGCAGCGTGCACTCAGTGCGTCTCCGTGCGCGACGGATTTTTTCCTGTCTGCGCTCTCTCGCGCGCTCCGATTTTGCCCGTTCGGTTGGATTCGCACGGCGCCCCGCAGTTTGGCCCCGTTCTCACGCCGCTGACCCCGCCCCTATGCCACCTCGCGTCGTCACCAACACGCCAGTCACAGATTCCGCGCTTTTGAGCAGCTCTCTCTTCTCTCTCGCCCTTTTCAACGCACGCGTGCATCATGATTGAAGGCGAAGTTTGCGTGCGTGTGCGGTAGCAGACGTGCGACTCAGTGCCGGGTAAACAAGAAAGTTCGCGAATCTTACCTTAATGCAACGCTGTCTTCGATACCCAGGTGCCGACTTCTTTCCAAGACTTCCTTATACGTGGCAGCTTGTGGGGCGGATTTTAGTTTCTTACCTCAAACCTTGTTTT
The DNA here is from genome assembly GCA_013339765.2 of Haemaphysalis longicornis. Classification (NCBI taxonomy): domain Eukaryota; kingdom Metazoa; phylum Arthropoda; class Arachnida; order Ixodida; family Ixodidae; genus Haemaphysalis; species Haemaphysalis longicornis. The sequence goes on along the minus strand of JABSTR010001308.1, from coordinate 272,165 downwards.
CTTGGGAGCCGAGTGCTCTCGCCGATCGCCTTGCTTCTATCGTTCTGTCGTAAACTGCGACTAAAGTTAGGTTCGTTTTCGAATAGGGGGGTGTCGCCGTGGAGGGGCGTGAAGTACCCGATGACGATGACGCAGGGGGCAGAGGATGAGAAAACGTCTATTCACACGTATTTACAAGAACTTTGCAGAAGGCATTGAAGGCGACACGAGACAAAATGAAAGCTGGATTAAAATACAATGCGCCGCCGCGTACGCGGAGGGTATCGCCGCACGATCCCTGATATATGGGCCCGGAGGCTAGAATTAAAGCTAGAATGATACCGAAGCGCCGCACTGGTGGCGAGGAAAGCGTGGGGCTCTGGCGCCCAGAAACCGCCACGGGAGCTTCTCTTGCGACCGCTCTCGGCCGCAGCTCCGGAGAAACTCGGAGTTTTGCGCATTCGGTCGCCGGCTTGCCTCCTTCAACCAGTCCTCGCCCCAAAAGCATTGCGCTAACTACCCGAGGGCCTTGACCTCCGCCCCCCTTCGTCTTTCTGACGGCCAGGAGGAAAGAAAGGCATTCCCCCACATTGTTTGGGGAACGAACAGTGGTCTTGGCGGTGACCACTCCTTTCGCTCCTGCCGACGGCGGGGAGACGGAACAAAACACGCACAAAGAGAAGAGACGCAGCCCCGTCGAGGCCCATCGGCGCTGCCATCGCTACACTGCGGCAAGTTGATTGAGGTTTTGTTTCGACCCTTTCATTGTCATCCTTTTTTTTTTTTGTTATGATGTGCTACAATTAATGGAGGCGTTCGCAGTAGGCATTTCGATGACGCGTTGCTGGCTTGTATTCGGGGTTTCGCGTATCTGCGTGAGTGATGCTGGGTTTCTAACGCGCGAGTGATGCTCACGCATTAGTAAGAGAGCATGAAGCGCTGGACCCATGTACGATTGGTAGACGCGATTCGCATGCGACTGATCGTTACGACTGTCACCACGACTAGTCGTACGCGTGAATTTGAGACACATGACCCGATGCGCGCATGCGATGCGTCGTCGGCGTCGCTCCGCCCACCGTTGTTGCTCCATGGTCAACTACGACTATCGCTGAGCTGAATTTGTAGATTCCGCGCGTTCAATCGCAAAAAAATGGATAAAGCAGGCAATCGTGAACCGTTTCCTGCCTTCGGAAACAGTTCGCGCACACGCCGGCCGCGCCTGCCAGCTCGGACACTCAGCGGCTCGAACCGGCGCAGACCACGGTAGCAACCGCTTGTCGCTGCTCTTCTGAATCAATCTGATCGTTAAAATGAATTTCCCACATGCGAGAAAGTAGGTGTTAGTGTGGTGAAAAATTGTGCTGGGGATTGTTATCAGGGCTTATTTTAAAAGCGGCGATCAAATGTCTGCCGCGATGCAAGCCTACGCTGACCGGCCGCCGCGGCGCGCGGCGGGCGGTGCGCCGACCGGTCGAGAGATGGCAATACCTGCGCGGAAGCATCGAAACAGGCTACGCAGATGTTCAACTACGACGATCGCTGAGCTGAATTTGTAGATTCCGCGCGTTGTTCGCAAGAAATTGATAAAACAGGCAATCGCGAAGCGTTTTCTGCCTTCGGAAACAGTCCGCGCGCACGTCGGTCGCGCCTGCCAGCTCGGCACACTCAGCGGCTCGAACCGGCGCAGACCACGGTAGCAACCACGCTTGTCGCTGCTCTTCTGAATCAATCTGATCGCTAAAAAAAAGTAGCTTATGCGAGAAAAGGGATGATAGTGTGGTGAAAAGTTGTGTTACGGATTGTCATTCGCAGTTACACAGATAGCGGCGATCAATATCCGCCAGGATGCTAAGCCTAAGTTCCAACACCGAGCCGACCAGAGCAACGCACGCCGGTTGCGGGGGTTGGGGCTCAGCGGGCTCTCATTGGCTGTGGCCTTACGACGATTGCAACGATGGCACGACTGCATCTGGCTTGCCAGACGCACGTCGTGAGCCTCCTTCGACCAGCGATCGACGCCAAAACAGGTCCGAACGATCAATCGTAACGATCAGTCGCATGCGAATCGCGTGTACCAGTCGTACATGTGTCCAGCGCTTAAATGCGCATTCGTTCCATCGCGTATTGTGGAAGCGCCCATGCAACAGGGGACGCGACATGACACCTGGCGCAGAACGGCACCTCGCTGAGCGGAGCTCTTGCTTGGGCAACCGGCAGAGGCCGCGAAGTCTGCGGGGCAGAAGGGTTGCGAAGGCGCTGTTCGATGGGCACGACCGATTCGTGTCACCTTGTTTCCGGCCCAAGGCGCGCTCTCATCTGCATTCGCACCCTTCACGCGCCGTGCACGGCGTCGTCGGGGAGCAGGGACGCCATCTCGGCGTGTCGCGTAACTGTTACCTAATGGAGCGCTGATTGTTATAGTTACAACGTCTACCGGTCGCTGTGGCTGAGGCGTTGTGCTGCTGAACCTAACGACTCGGATACGATTCCTCCTGGCCGCTGGGCTGCTTTCCAGATGGTCTCCCGGACTGAGAGACCACTGCCACATCACCAGGTTCAAAATAAAGCGTCACCACCACCAGATGGAGGCGCGAAGCAACAACGTCCGTGTGTCGAGATTCATGCGTGCGTTAACGATCCCCAGGTGGCCAAAATTAATCCAGAGCCCTTCGTAGCCCGGGGGTAGCAGCTTCGACGCGTTAAATCCCGCAATTTGAAAATTAACCTGAAGCACGTCTCTTCCCCCTACTACGGCGTACTTTATCATAGCCCTCATCGCCCAATTAAGTGTGTTAAATCTCCAGAATATGATTTGGAATTTTTATAACTTCTCTTTTTGTAATTTCTCTTGTCACCTCTTAGTTTTTTTTATTTATCTGTTGCTATGTCTGGCTGCAGCAAAAAAAGCACGTGTTCCCCCTTGGTTCGTACATTCGCTTAGGTTCCCAGTCCTCACCATGCTAGCTTCTCGCTGACCCATAGATAACAATATTGGTAACCTGATGGGACGCAGTGGTGGGTAAGGGATGCCATGCAGCTGTGCGCACCTTCAGCGGCATCAAAATCCCGAAACCCATTCCTTGAAGACGTCATCCACGGCGGAATAAGGAGCGCAATCGTGTGTGTGGTTTTAACCCTGAATTCTGCTGAGATATGAGCAATTAATATTATCGCCATCACCATCGCCGCTTTCGTAAGCTGCGAAAGCGCGTATAATTGACTCTGAGACCAATCATCATAGTGGGTCGCTTGAGATCCCACGGTGCCGCAGACAGAAATGACCTGTTCGAGGCACGCACGCTTACGAAAATTCGAACCGTGTTTTATGCACTGAAGCGGCGCTTTTATGATGAATGTGCACGGTGATTGAGGCGAAAAGCGGCAACGCCCGTGTGTACGAGATTTCGGCGCACGTTAAACCACCCCCAGGTGGTCAAGATTAACCCCGGAGCCCTCCACTACGGCGCGCCTCATAGCCCAGGTGTGGCCTCGGGTCGTTAAACCCGTCAATCAATCAATCAATCAATCAATCAATCAATCAATCAATCAATCAATCAATCAATCAATCAATCAATCAATCAATCAATGATTGTGCACGAAGTAGAGGACTACGTGACCAATTAAACTACCCTGCGCTCGCTGACATGCCCAGAAGTCTCGCGAAGGCTCACGTTGTCGTTTTTCGAGTCTGGTAGCTGGAAACGAGAAACTTCGACCTCGTGCTCGGTAGCGCAACGCCGTGTAGCCACTGAACCACTGCGGCGGAGTAGCGTGCATAGGTGTCACTCCTTAATGTGAGCGCCAGTGCGTGCGTGCACGTGTATTCCTCTCTCCCCGCTCTCCCTTACCCCCTTTCGAACCCCCGAGAAGACCTTGAGACACCTTCGTCATACGCTGCTTGCAGGTCGGCCTCCAACGAATGTACGTCTAACTGTCCTAAAACTCACACTGGTGTGTCGCTTTCTCGCAAAAAACTAAAAACAAACAAACGAAAGACCGAATCAAGGAGTTTATATGCATCATCTGCGACGTTCTTTGCGCACCTTGTTGCATGCGCTTGTGCACGCCTGATGATCCCTTCCGCGCCAAGCAGTCTGCCGCAGCTGCGTCTTTGCACGCGCCGACGTGGCGGCCTTGGCTCGAAACGCCCGGCGTCAGTGGGTGGCGCGACCCGTACCACCCGCGGAACAACGCTCGCGAAGGCAGCAATGAGAGCCAGAACGCGATTTGATAGCGCCGAAATAAAGAACAAAGGCCGGTCCGCCGTGCTGTGCACAGGGCTTTACGTCTGGCCCGTGAGGGTTTGGGTGGGTGGCGTGGGTGGCGCAACAAGGTTGCCGTCCAACAGGTTACGTTCTCCGCGCACTAACTAACGTGCGGCCGCATTCCCGCTCATATATGCATGCGGGCTGCTGCCGCAGCGCGATAGTGCGCCGGCGCGTGAGCGGGCTCTGAATATCGAATGTGCCCGGTTTTGCTGTGGCAGCTGTTGGTGGTGGGGCTGTAGTTGCCGCCCTCTTGCAGCGCTTGACTGTTGTGTCGAGAAGTTATCGTAAATTTGTGAAATTAACGAGTGACAGCGGTCGGTTGTGCGAACTTTACGCTACCAGGGTCCTTCGCGGCAGTGTGGCGGCAGTTGCATGCTTCTTCCCTCCGTTCCTCCCCCGACCCCACGTGTTTCAAACGGAAATAACCACTCGGACACTGCAACGCCCGCGCCCCCCCTTCCCCCCTCCGTCGCACTTTTTCCTTGACGGTATTTATTATATACCACGAAGCAACGTTGGTAACATTATTTACAAGAACATTGTCCGACTAAGCAGACCTGACCCTAAATTAAATGTAAGCTGAAAGTTAAAAAAAAAAAGAAATCCGCTCCGAGGACGCTTCAGCACTTTTCGAGGGTAGTGAATGCGAAAGCAGCGTTTTCTTCCGCCTCGCGTCGTTGACCGGCTTCGGCCCTTTGCCGCTTGAGACGCTTTGCTTCGCGATCCGCCTCCACCTCGGCGCTTTCGAATGGCTTCGCTCTGTCTCCTACGCGTTGCGCCGCTGCTCTTTCCGCCTTCTGTCTGATGGGAGAGTTAACGATGATAGTGGATTTCGCTGCCTGTGTATACAGTTCGCTATGCTGCGTTCTTCCGCAGGCTTCCGTTATTGTTGGTGGATTGGCGTGAGCGCCATTGAACAGCTGACGCTGTGGAGCGCATTTCAGACTCATGCGTTGGAAGCCATTTCACGCGCGCGTAGAAGCGAAACCGAAACTAAATACGGAAAGCTTGGTCCAGCCAGACTTGTCACCGGAATAAAGTCAAGCCAAGACGAGAGGTAAAACCCAAGGAAGACAAGATGGCGCGAGCCGAAATGTAACGACAAACACGTTCTCATGTAGCTTCGTGTAACCTTTATTCCTTTATTGATTCCGTTCACTGCTGCCGATGCCTACGCCAACAGCAATGCCGGCATTTCCGCTAAATGGGCCATTTAAATTCTCTGGCCGTCGAGTAGTAAGATCAGTGTAATTTTGCTGATAGGAATGGTCATTACGGCGCTCTACTCGACGGCTTTCTCGCTGTAAAGTAAACTGACATTCTAACATTGTTGTTCGTTTTGTGCGAAATAACGCACCGCCGTGCAGGCACGGCTTAAGTGTAATGCGCGCTTCTCGAGACTGTAGGTTCCGCATTGTCCGGCGAATAGGTAATTAAGGGTGCACGCACGGCCGCTGCAAGAATCGTTTTTTTTTTTTCTTGCTCTGTCTGCCCTCTTGCTCTCTCTTGTTCTTGTTGTTGTTCCCCGGTAAGCGAGCGCTGTTCACTCGATGCGCGCGCTGATGGCCCCACGTTCTGTGTGTGCGCGCGCGCATCGCAAACAACCTCGGAACTCGTGCACGCTTGCGTCGTTGACCCCCCGCGGCTAGCACGGAGGAGCATTCCGGAGGGCACGGCGCGCGTTACGTGTAATGCGCGGCCACGTTAGCCGCCGGTCGTCCTTGAGCGGCACTGGCTGCCGGTGCAGCGGTGATTTCATTTGCCCGACTTGTGGCTCCGCGCACGATTGTGTAGCTGCTGTTTTATACTCCCCCGACGACGACCACACGCGCGCGAACACTGTCCGCCGTCACAGCGAGCAAGCATCTCCGTGCACGCGACGTGATGGTGGTGGTCACGGTCGTATACAGTTTGGACTGAAGTTTGCGAACCGCGGGTACGGTAAAAAAAATAATTATAATTGCGGCGCAGCCGAGCGTCTCCCGAGAACATCTTTTTCGCTGGTGCAAGTGACTCATAGTGCCTGAGGGTACGGCCATTGTACTCGTGACATATGTTTAGTCGTCAATTGTAAAAAGCTAATTTTGGTTGTTGCTGCGTTGGTTTCCGCCTACGCAGTTGGCCGTTGTGTCGGCAGGCGAAGTGAGGAAATCGAAGTGGCGGAATTTCGGACGGCACGGAGTCTGGAGCTATGTTTACGTGTAACACTTGCAGGAAGAGAAAATACAAAGCTCGTAGGAACGCTGGTCACTGCTGCCGCTTCTCAAACGGCCGTACTGCCGTCACACCGGTTTTTACAGGGTGGTCTGGTGCTACGTCGCACCTTGGAATGTTTGGTTTTCAGCTACCTCGGGGTTAGTATTGACTTTTTTTTTTTAAGTAGTATTTATTTGTGCTGCGAAAGTGTGACACATCATGCGCTGCTCACGGTGCTCAAACGTTCAGTATGCGGCTGCCAAAGAGGTGTTCGCGGTTTAGACACTTCTGTGATCGACCTCATTCGATGCCTCCGGCATGCCTTGGGGGGAAGAGAACTGGGTCAATGGCACTGGCGCTTCGACGCAGCGGTCGAGTGGGCGGCGCCGAGCATTATCGATTAAACCGTTGACGTTTCTTTCCGGTGGCGCAGTGCCGCATTATTCAGGGTAAGAACACGCTAATGATAGCTCGTAAGAACGGAGTACGTATAGAGGCCGTCTACATAACAATTTATACGGGGGCATTGAGGCGCTCGGGGGAGCGCGCTCTAAAAAGCAAACCAATTTAAGTTGTGAGCAGGGAAAGTGTCATTAACAGCGCTTTTCAATTTTTTGTCTTATCTTTGGGTAAGGAAATTTGAGGGATGTGGCATTTTCTCAAAACGTACCTGTTGCAAATTCATTTTACCCTCACAAACTCCGCAATAGCTTGCAAACACTCCGGAAGGGCATTGAGGCTGAATTCAGCACATATGCGCTCCGATTTTTAGTAGTTATTTTTATTAAAACAAACAGAACGTGTATTGTTATGCACGTGTTACTTCGCAACAATAAACGAAAGTGAGCGGTGCCGCCTCGCTAAAAGAAAAAAAAAATGCTCAAAACAAGCGATAACTTCAGTGAAAACGATTTAGTTAAACGATGTCTCTTCAAAATTCCACATCAGTTCCTTGAAACAAATTCTGGAACTCGTAAAGCGGACGTACAGTCTTTGTCAAAGGTTTCTAGGTCATGCCAGAAGGTAACAGGGCACAAAAAATTCTAAATAGAAGCTTATTTCTCGAGTGAGACCCAAATGTTTTAGGCCAGGAAGCTGGTGAAGTCACCTTTTATTCGTGCGTCATAAACTATTTTGCCCCCATTTGGACGCTAAGCTCTATTTTTCAACTCGTTGTAGCCTAGAGGCTTTTGGCGAGGTCATAAAGCATAGTTGAGTGAGGACTCACTGTTTCGATTGGCTGCAAGAAACGGGAGTGCGTAGCTATATTTATAACCTGCATGAGGACGCTGTGCGGAGTTTGTTTACTGAATCTGGTTGCAGAACTGTGTGGCTGATGTGGAGGGGCAGGTAACGTTTCCAGAAATGTGCAACACGCACTCACATTTACTGCCGTGTAAGTTACAGCTGACAAGGTTCTGGTCAATCAGCACATGGCTGTGTGGAGTAACGCTCGTGCACAAAGAATTGTCTTTTTTGCGAGAGATACGCATATGAACTGAATTCAGGGCTTTGCTCTGCAGGCGCACCAATAAAATACGAGAAAGGGGGCGCGCGAGAGCAACAGTGCGTAAAGGAACCACAGTAAAACTTGGAATACTACCCCATCCCCTCCAAGTCCTGGAATAAAAGCTCAAGCGTTCAGCGAACTTTGCCCTCAAAATCAGGGGGAAAAGAGCCAAAATTCGCCTCTAATAAGCGATATATATGCCACCGCCACTGCTATTCTACACGCTTTAAAGAACCGCAATAGTGAATCGATCGCTTAACCTAAACAACCTTCAACAAAATGGGAACAAACGGCTCCTGCTCCCCCGATTTAAAGTCGGCCCCGCTAAAAAGAAAACACGTTGTACCGTGTAAAAAAAGCGTGCTCATAGACAGAGTACAGGTAGAGCCCCCCTGCGATTGCGTGACTCCCATCGGAAAGATTGGAAGGCAACGAGACATCCACCCGTTGGCAGCGGTCGTCCGCAGGGCGTCCCGTTGGGCCAGTGAAATTGGCCCCCCGGCGGCCTCCCAGCGTCGGCCCGCTATCCGAAAGCGCGCGCACGTTCACGCACGAGCGAGCACGCGGCGACCCGCAGTCCGCCCCCCAGTGAGGAGGCCTTTCACCCCGCCTTCCGCCCTGGTGGCCGCCGAAGGCGAAGAAGCATCTGAGCGTGCATGCGCGCACCCCTTCTTTTCTGGCTCGAGAGGCATGTCATCGTAAAAGAAAGGTGCACGGAGGTGGCCGGGTCACACTGCCACGGGAGAAAATCCTGGCCGACTTCTGCGGCCGAGCGAAAACGGACGGTGCGGGCCGTGCCTTGTCTTCACTCGCAGCGCGGGTGCCGTACTACGTTCGGTTCGTGCTCCGGTACGCCGCGGCGTGGCGTAGTGAGGGGCGCTGTAAATCAGCCGTGCGGCGCTAAAACGCGCCGCGACCCCTTTTTGCATGGAGCCCCCCCCCCCGCCGGGTTGCGGGGTGCTTCGTAAATTCGCCGCGGCAGCGGTCCCTGCAGCCGAGGGGCGCGAAGCCGCGGGCTGGGTCTGTGCGGGACTGGTTTGGTTATCTGTTTGCGCGTCTTGCTGCGCGAGATTTAGAGCCGCCGCGCTACCTTGGTCTGCACGAGCTCCGTATAACGAGGTATATGCGAACCTTCTTAGCTGCTCGTGCAGTAAGTAAGCCGCGGGAGAAGCCTATTCTGGTGTACGATTATTAAAAGCTCACGCGCGGCGCTCCAGTGCGCCCTGAGAAGACAAAACGATCAGGGACAAACTAGGTTCAACCTACTTTTGGTGCGAACCGACGAGAATGAACGAGCGGATTGTCGCGCGGGGAAAACGGCCCATACACAGTGTGCGTTGCTTCCCTGTGCCTGTCTCATGTCGCAGTTTCAAAAGTCGAGACATTGATGGTTACGACTGGGGACGTAGAAAAAAAAAACGTGCATGTGTCATGCACGTCCTTTTCTTTTTTCTTTTTTCCAAAATGGTGCTGCGTTCATTTAGGCCGTGCGTCTTCCTTGCGAGAAATTTCGGCTTGAATACAGTAACCGGTTGGTATTTCATAAAGGGTTAACAGCGCACAAAGACGACGACACACAAGGAATAGATGACAGGCCCATTTCCTGACCTGCTAGATATAGTGGCACTCGTCTAATGAGCCAAAGGGGCATCAACAGTGAGAACAGCTGCGCAAACTTGGGGTAGTCATTGTTGAGATGAGCAGTGGTTCGGAAGTGACGTGCATTGGGCACGCTGTGTATCGATTCTCAAGTGTGAACACCGTTGGGTGCTCCAGCGTCAGCCTCAGTCGACCCGACGCCTGATTGCTCCAAAGCGCGAGGACAGCACGGACGTTAGCTTACTCGTGGCCAGGTTTGCGTCACACACCCTCGCGCGCTGTGCTCCAGGATGTGGGCCACATTGTCGGCAATTATCCGGCGTCTGTGAGAGTTCCAGGTGCTTTGTTTAGTAGACGCCGTCATTGAGCGTAGACGCCGTTGGGCGTCGAAAGCGCTGAGAAGGAGCACATCTCGTATCACGCAAGGGTTCTTCCATGACACTCAACGATCTCGGTGGCGACTTTCCGCGCTTGTCATGAGCTCTGGCGGAGCAAGCGCGAGCAGCCTCATACAAGGCTGAGTCCGCCTGAGCGAACGCTTTTACTCGCTCGCCCATATTTAGATTCTGGGAGGTTTTACGCACCGAAGCGACACCTGGGCCAAGTAGTGGACGGCTACGGATTTTTTTTTTTACCGCCGGGGGTGTGGGGATGAGCCAGGGGATCTTTAACTAGCGCCGAAATCTTGACACACGGGCGTTTTCGCTTTTTGCCTCCATCAGAAAAGCTGCCGCCGCTGCCGGGAATCGAACCCAGCGTCCTCGTGCTCAGCAGCACAACGCCCTAGCCACTGAACCACCGCAGCGGGGACCAAACAACATGGGAGAGTCACAGCTGCTGAAAAGCGGAATTCTGTCGTGTCTTAATGCGTACGCATCAAATGCGCCATTACGCGAAAATCGTGCGTCTGGCGTTGCCGAGCGACGGGTCAAGAATGGCTGGTGGCGAACAGAAAACAAAAGTAAAGAAAGATTGGTGATTTTGGATTCGGGGTTCTAACCCGACACTTCTGAGTGCGAGTCGAGCACGCATCTCTTAGACCACGGCCTTTATATTTTCTTTGTCTTGGTTCCCCTAGACTGGAAAAAATCGCCGATTCGTGGCTCCAGCTAACTAAAAACGAACCTAGCGAATGCTTATCGGCGTTCGACTTAGAGGCGTGTGCTGAGACCTGCCTATGAGTAATTTGAGCATGTTGCTAGCAGAAGCAGCAGAGCACGCTTGCGCTTATATACATGTAGTGCGAACAGGGACGATTGGCAAAGCCTCTGGTAACCGAGAGAGGGAGAAAACGAGGCTGTGCGAAAAGGACCATGACGGTGGTAACGAGGCAACATAACCACACCATTGCGGACGTTTCTGCATCCCTCGAAACGCGCTCGAATCGGGATATTTAGTGATAGGCTCTTCAGATAGTCTAAGCGAATCCTAAGGGGGCGTCTAGGGCGGCCTTTGCATGCCATGACAGTTAGCAGCGCATGATCGTGCGGGCTTCGCAGGTCACATCAAAACGAATGGGCTTGTCATGTCAGGTCATTCATATAGTGACTAGGATGGCCGCCCTTGCCCGTCTTCTTTAACACCCTCCTTTACCCTCACCGAATTTTCAGAAATAAATGTTTACTCGCTCTCTCTCTCTCTCTCTCTCTCTCTCTCTCTCTCTCTCTCTCTCTCTCTCTCTCTCTCTCTCTCTCTCTCTCTCTCTCTCTCTCTCTCTCTCTCTCTCTCTCTCTCTCTCTCTCTCTCTCTCTCTCTCTCTCTCTCCTGGGCGTCATGAGGGCGCAGTTAAATCACTCGCCGATTTGAGTGCATCGCGTTCCTGTTCGTCCAAGCCAAGAAAATTGCGCCCACTTCGCGGGGAACCCTGTGTAGATGCGACGCATCGTGGGGTTCACTTGGTGTTTCCGTTGGATTGATTCTGAAATCGCGTGAAACGTGTCGGGAACGCGTATTATTATGTTTTATTGGCCAATCTTGGTCAATCTCTGTAAGTGGTATGCTTGGGGCTTCGCTGGCGCAACGACCTTTACTCCATCATTGTTGCTGTAAGTGGGAGCTTCTTTCCTTTTATTGCAAGTGTTAATCATTGCCCCATCATGCGTTATATCAGTAGCATCTGACGTAGTTTAAATGAGTCAAGGATATAAGTGGCGTGTTTCGTAGCATGCGTGTTCGTAGCATTTGATTCTGTCTCGGTTTTGTGGCGCAGTGGGAGAGCACACATGTTCCCTCGCGTTTCTGGCCCCACAGGGTCGTGGGATCGAAACCTGGGCGCCGCTATTTTTTTTTTTTTTATAGTGTAGGGGGAGGGGTGTGGACGGACAACGCCGTATGGAGGGACAAGGCGAGTGAATGGGATGCAGTCGCATCTAATAATCGGCCTAACCTCTTTCGCTTCGCCTCGAAAATTTAACGCCGCAGTCTATTTTACGAGGCGGGCTGGCTGATATTTCTAGCGCGTGCCGTACACCTCGTGAATGCTCTACAGCGCGTGCAGTGTGGCGCTCAACCCATGCGGCGCCGAGGTCGCCATGCGAGAGAACGATGCGGCCTGCCTAATCAGTTTCGCTCAGCGCTGTCTCAGTGGACGGGACAAGGACGGGGCAATGGAGGACGGCCAAGACGGCGCCGATCCTTTCTACGTCGCCTTGATTGCGCTACGTTTTGTGACGATATCGCGCGCGCGCAACACAAAACAAAACTCTCAACGCAGCTTGTACGACGAAAGCCGGCTTCACTGTTGTAACACCCTATTTGCGGTGGTGCACCCTTTACAGGTAGCGCAGTTTTTGTTGTCTTTTTTTTTTTTTTTTGCTAATCCTACTGGACCAAGTCAAAGTTTAAACAGCTCCTGTGTTAAAAGATCTATAGGTTCATCTTTGAAGAATGAGTGAGCATCTCATCCCTCTCCCTCGCGAACTTGCGCTCGACCGAATGCGCACACCCCGCTCCGGCTCTACAAGCTCACCGCGCGGCGTTTCTCGCTTGCCTCTCCCACACCGTAACCACCGTGCTTTGAGTTTAACAGTTTCAATACATTTGCATGTATTATACGCCTGAGCCATGCGCCGTTTTATGTCTCCGGGGCTCCGGTCTTTGCTGACCGTGGCCGCCTTAGTGCACAGAACTGTGGAGACACGGCGCACGGAGGCGCGATGCTAATGGGTGCTAAGCTCGAGTAGCACAGGCCGACCGCTGCGGCGGCCGCTCTGAGAGGCAGCTGGAGGAGTCGACCCTCGTTCCGAGCGCAGCGAGAGAACGTGGCCGCGGCGCGGCTAAAAGGAAAACAAGGGCTGTTCCGGCGCCGTGTAATGACGGCTAAGTGGTCGGCGCCGGAGTTCCTTCGGCTCCGAGGGGCCATGGCGGCGATGATCGCTTCCGCGGTGGGTGCGTGGGTCCGCCCGGTGCTTGGCACAGCGGCAGCGCTGTGTGCGGAACCCCGTACCACCGCGGCGCCTGCAGGGCCGCCGCTTCCTTCCATTGTCCTTCCGGGCTGTGCTCCTCTCTCTTTCGAGCTCGTTACTCGCGATGAACAACGAGAGCGCGTCTGATGCCGGCTGATCTGAGACGTCGGCTGCTGGCACGGCCTTCACCTAGAAACCAGCGCCCGCCGCGCCCGTGCATGTCTGATGCGAATACCCGCTGCAGCTATACTGCCCCAAATTACCAATGTTGTTCATGTACCAAGACATGTACTGTCTTTTCCTTTCTTACCACTGCCGTTAAGATATAATGTATTGTGTTGATTCACAGTATATTTGTACACTGCTGTATCGTGTGTAAACGCGATGCATTGGCCCTGTCAGGAGACGCTTGGATCTCTATTTGCCTTGCCTCGTGGGCATATGTAATTACGTCCAAAGAAAATATTTGTCTTGAAGCTCTTTTCGCGAGATTGGGATCAATCAATCTTTATTTTGTTCTTAGAGAGGAAGAAAGGGAGGACTGCGGAAATAAGCTGCGCACTAGCAGCTTGACAAAGCCCGCGCCCCCCGATACAGATTTGTGCAGCAGCCAGTATAGTAACTGAGGTGCACACATTTGGGCCATAGAAGAAAAGAAACAAGGGACAGTATATGACATAACACCCAATATCAATCAGAAGTAGCGCAACGAAAGACCTACAGAAGGTGATAACGGCAAATAAGATACAGCATACAGAACATGACTGGCTACTACCGCAGAGCGCATGCGCTAGGCCATAGTCCAATATCACTGCACTGAACAAAATAAAAGAACATGACCGATAATACGATAAAACGGTAAAATACGATAAAAATGCGATTATACTAAAAATATTACAGATAATACGGATACGGGTTGATGAGAAGGATAGTTGATGAAAAGAAGGTCTGGAAAGAATGGAGTGCCCGGTTAGGGTCTAATTTGTTGTCCACCCCATTCCCCACTTACTCGTTATCATTTATCGGCCAGAAGAGAACGTCTCTGTTGCGGGGCACTGACCGGGGATGCTTGGAAACGCGCAGCTGTTTGGCGTCTGCGCATGCGCTATTGAAGTTCAGATTTTGGTGGCAGCTATATTGTCAGAGAAAGAGAAAAACCGGTAGGAAACATTCAGACTAGGTTTAGTGCCAAACTTTCACGCCGCTACTTCTAAATTATAGATCTATATTGATGCTGGGTTCGTGGCGTTAGCCGGCGTGTGAAAGTTAAAAGAAAAATATTCGATTATAAGCTTCTACGCTGTAGCCGCAGGTGTATTATTTCAAACATTCACTTATTCGAGTTTTTTGCGCATTTTTCCATCCGTCGCGCACGCAGAAAACCAATGGAATGCAGAAGCATCGTCTTCTGCATGAAGGAAGCCATTGGCGACCTCGGAGTGCGTGAAGTGGTTTTCTTTTGTGTACAACGCGCCTCCGAAAATACTCTTTGCCCGCGCGCACACACGCACGCACAAAATGCCACAGATTTATCGCATTTCTGAAGGGCTACCGTGAGCGAGAATATTTTGTACACAACGAATTCAACTTGAACTCTTAAGCCTCCTCCTCATCCCCTTTCTCCTGATAGTTATGCTTAGACGGTAGCAGGGCCATTCATTTTGTAAAATAATTTATCTGTTCATTGTTGTGCACCGAGCAAAAATTTATGCCCTGATTTGATATGATTTATCAAATTTTAGATTTATTAGATAGGTAGCTTTACCAGGTTCTCAGCCCGACAAAGCACGTTGATGTTTGCTGATAACCTCGTCAATCTATGTGGATTTGCAAGCAAGCTGGAAAAAAAAAAAAATGTTTAGTGCGTTATTTATGAAAGTGTTGTGGAAAGTTCAGTGATGTCCTCCTCTAGATGAACGCGAAGGAACCAAAAATTGTCAAACGTGCTGGAGTAGCCTTTTAGAGTACGTAATGCAATTTAAGTAGTGTTGCTGTCTCGGACAGTCACTAAATTCCAAAATCAAGCAGCGAGGTTCAGCCAGGCGAAGAGTTTACAACGGCTAGAGTGTATTACGGAAGCTTCCTAAAAAAGGCAGCTTACTTCAGTCTTTAAGGGTGTTGCTGCTTTTGCTACTCTATTAATTAAGGAGCACAAACATAGAGTTCTAGAAGGGACATAGAAATGATGCGTGGATCAGCCTTTAATGTACGGAAACTATGTCACATATAGCACCCTCAAGTGTAGGGGCGCGCATCGTAGATTAGAAAGCGCCACAACGCGGAGGACAACTAGGCTGGAATCGAGAAAAATATGCAATGCAATGCAAAGAATTATAAGCAATTGGAAGGCACAAGAAAAGGACAATTTTTATTCCACGGAGGCAGAATCGTAGCAGATGGAGCGATAAGGTAGGAAAGGTCGGGAGTAAGGGATGGATTCGCAGACGCAGGACAGAGGGGTGAGGAAGGAATCGGGAGGTGTTTTCGCCCTGTAGTGGGCTTCGAACGGGATGATGATGAGGGGGTAAGAAGGGAATGGGGTGGGAAGAGTGCTCAAAGACCACGAGTTTTGCGTGGAACTCGTATTCGTGATCTAACTCATTTCATTAAGGTGACGGCTAACTGCTCGCCTAACCAAACCTGTTACTCCCGCCTTTTTACACGCCCATTAGGCACACTCCTTCCGCGCGTGTGTGTGTGTATACCCTCCATTCACAGATCAGTGGCATTTGTGGTTTTGCTTTCTATCTCGTTGTTGTGTCTGAGCACTCGTCCGCGCGAATAACTCTACTCTATCTATAGGCGGAAGAAGTTTCGCGTTGGCCGCGTTTCCTGTCTCTCGGTATCGGTCGTTGATCTTTCGCGTTGACAACAAACACGCGACTAGCCGTGCACGCCGGAACATTTTGGGGACAAGATGGCATTGCCCGACCCACAGTCTGGGCACTCGAGACGCAAGTGCGTGAGATAACGAGCTACTTAAAAAAACACTCAACTGTGGTCGGGAATGCTGTAACAGTTGTCGGGCGACTTGAAGCCTGCACCAACGACGAGGGAATTTTCAGGCCTTAGATGCCTCATCAAACGGCAATAGTGGCCGTAGTCGTCGTCGTCTTTGTCCGTCAACACAGTGGTACCAAAATGGGTCACCGCTGTAAAAGAACAAAAAAAAACTGTGCTTGATTTCTGTCTCATAGGAATCGGTAAAACACGGAAGGGAAATGTGCAGCGAAACCTGCAGCCGAGCATGATTTGCGGGTCGGTGGCTGTCTTGTGGATGTGCTTGGCGAGCGACGTCCTGCTGGTGGGTCGCTTCGGCAAAGGTGTACGCGTCATTTTTGTGACGGATATGACGTCAGTGAAATCTTGATTGTAGGGTTTGACGCGCCGACGCAACGCAGGCGAGGAGGCGCGCCGTAGTGGAGGGCTCCGGATTAATTTTGACCACCTGGTGATCTTGAACGTGCGCCGAAACCTCGTACACACGGGCGTTTTTGCTTTTCGCCTCCATCAGAAAGGGTCACTGAAATCTTGGTGTATCCCGGCATAAAACACGTTCGTGCTAAAATATAAAACCCGAAAACGAACAACCCAATTATGACGTATTCTTCAGTATTAAAGGTTGCTTCCCCGCAAGAAGACCGTGTGTGCAGGGGTGCACCCTTTACAGGCCGCTTGCCTCGTACGTTGTACTGGCTTCGTCGGCAAAATCTTGGTGTATCCAAGAATAAAACACTGTCGTGTTAACAAAGAAAAACGTATTTGGTCCGTGCGGGATTTGAACCCGGGTCACAGGAGCATGAGGCAAGTGCGCTTACCACATACTAACCCGGCATCCTGGATGCGTGACCCGTGAAAGGTGCACGTGACTAGAATTACGTGCACGCGGATCACAGATCGGACTGTGGGGAAGCTGCACCATGAATTGAGGCCAGTGTGCCTTTGGGGGTAATTCCGGTCAAGAGACGAAGGAACGAGAGCGAAGAGCGAAGCACACAGCGATGTAGCAGTATAAACAATTCTTTGATAGTCGCTGGGCTTTCTCCTTCGAAGTGCGTAAGCGGACTTTCAGTTCCAGAGGGATATATTTCCCGGCGCGCATGATTCCAGCTATTCCGGTGCTGTGTGCCCGAATTAGTAAGCACACGACCCACCACAACACTCCTCGCTAGTCCCGGCGTATCATAATTCCCGGCGTGACACAGAGACGACACCGAAGGCACGCATAGCGGGCACAATGCGCATGCATATGCGCTTTCGTCCCGGGGCATGCCTCCTTGCGTGCTGCCCGCCATAAAGGTGCGACGCCCTCTGTTCCACCCACCGCGAGCTCGTTCCAAGCGAGCGCTTACCACATCCGTCGGCCGTTTTTCCCCGGTTGCCGCTAAAAATACCGGCTCGTCGCCGGGCCCGAGCGAGCCGAACAGCGGGGACGAGCTGTACAAGGGTCAGGGGTTGCTGCTCTGCTGGCACGGCCGCTTCCTTTCTCTCTTTTTTAGCTCGGGCGGTATGCATATGAAGCAAACGGCGCGGGACGTTTCGGCCCCGTCCGCCTTTCGCCCATCCTTGTCATCCATCGCGTTTAAGCGTGGCACGGAAGTAAGTGTATACGGCGTCGGATGGCTCGTTTCTGCAGCGCTGTAAAGCGCGCAGGACACCGCGTAAAAAAGCAGCGCCTCGTGCGTTATGGCTTTTCCCGGCAGTTTACGCCTTCTATCTCTCGCTTTTGCTACATCTAGGCACCGTGATTGAGGTCACATAGTATGTACAGTTGTGCATGGTCTCTAAGGGAGTGCCAGGGCAGTGGATTCTACTTTTACCTTCCGCATTGGCTACAATGGGGATGTTTCTTTGGGTGTTTCTTTTTGCTTTTTTTTCGTCGCCGCTCTGTGCCGCCAGTTGCGTTATACCCCTGTCACACGGGCACTTTCAATCGCGATTGAGTTGATCCGGATCGAGCTCAATCCGGATCGGGCGCTGCTACACGGCACTTTCAATCGCGATCGAGCCCGTTCGAGCTCGAACTCAATTCTCGTATTTCGAGCGCGATCGGGCGAAGCGGGTGATACTCTCGTCCCCGCTGAGTAATGGCACCGAAGGGGACAACTTCAACTAACGCCACAAATTGTATCAAATAACTTTACCCAAATAAGCGTGCAGTAACATTTATATAGTTCCGTACAACTGCGACCGCGCAAAGTTACCAAACGCCGGCCGCGAAGTACATTTTTAGCGCCATCTGGCGTGCGTGAGTGCAACCGGTGCAACTTCTCGATCGGGATCGAAGCGTGCCGTGTAGCAGCGGCGCTGCGTCGAGCGCGCTCGAAAAGTCAATCGCGCTTCCCTTCAATCCGGATTGAAAGTGCCCGTGTGTCAGGGGTATTGCGTAAGGTGTAGCTACAGCGCGTAAAATTCCGTAATTTTGTAACGCCGAAGAGGGTGGCAGGGAATGGCGTGCGTTATTAAGGATTATGTAGTAATATCAGATAATGCATCATTCAAAAAATACTGTAAATCAAGACGCCGGATGGCGGCCTGTGGCTCACATCTTTTCACAACACCCTCTACGCTGATTGAGATGTTATGACCGCGTGTCATTGTCTCGTAAACACAGCCTGTGTAGAAACACGTGATATGCTTTTGATTCTGGTGGGCTTGTTCATCCGAAAGCTGTCGGCAAAAACCATCTCGAAAGGAACGGTTTAACGTATACTATAGTGCCATTTTCGCGCGAGTCCTCGTAATTTTATCCTCATCCAGTAACGGCTAGTCAAGACGAGGAAATGCGATTACTGCCACGCCGACTTGTGAATCAGTTACATAAAATCAGTTTCTCGCCTGTAAATCAGCAAGAGACCAGAAAAAAAAAGAGTTCTATCCGCAGGTAAACTTGTGGTTTAAAGCTTCTTTAAGGAAAACTAGGTCGGGGCGGTTAATGTGCCTTTCCACTGTTCCGTGTTAGCCCAGTTCGCAAGCGCAACCTTTCACAGGAAAGCGAGCAGCGCTTGCGTGGTGGTCACGTAAATCGAAATCCGTTCCAGAAGAGATTTGTCTCTGCATATGGAGAATAACACTGGAGCTTCTAGAGCATTCCCTGCAGGAAAGTATGAGATATGTCGAGAGGCTCGAGGCATAGTGGAAGTTGAAATGTATACCCTCTTGGGAAAACTATATACGAAAGAGAAATGCTAAACAAATTTCGTGAGTGCGGGTGCGTTATGCCGTTGTTTCCCGCGCTGTGTTGTTGCTATGCTGACGGGCTTAACCCTGTGGCTGTCAGTGAGCTTTATCGTCATCAGACGCGTTATGAAACGTTGCGCGCGTCGTCGTCGGCGTCTGTGTGCATGCAGGCGTGTGTGTGTTCGAACGTCGCGCCTCGCTTGGCCGGCTGCGCGGATCGCGGCGTTGGGCGGAATCGGCCGCCTTGGCGGTGCCACGTGCAGAGGAGCGAGCAAGGGTGTCACGCTCTCTCGACGCCGTGCTGTCGCCAAGGGCGGATCCTTCCTCAATCCTCCCAAGGTGCCTGATTTATCACGCTGGCGTCAAGGGCAATCCGCAACTATAGGAGGGCACACTGCCGTCAGATTTGACGCGTTGTGCCCTTTTGAACAGCTACAATCGGTGATCTCTAAAGCGAGAGCTTTCTTGTACCTGTGCTGCGCGGCCGTTTCAAAGGCCTTCCGAAGGCCTTTGAAGTAGTTCTCTATCGAGTGCCCCATTGTAAATACACAAGACGCACTTGAGGATGAGCGTTCAACTGTCATTTGAAAGGTGCCGCGTAGCACAGGCATTAGTGGCACCGATGGCGTCCTGTCAAAAAAACCAATGCATTTCCCCGTAGACCGGCTGGTCGACCGAAAAGCTCTGATAAGATCTCTGGACACACGGCGCGTGAGTAAAACCGGTTACCTGAAAATCACGAAAAAAGGAAAGCTTCTAGATAAGACAGTATACACGCATCGACCGCGAGGATGGAGTGCAATAGTGTACCTTTATCTCATAAACCGCGTATCGGTGTACATTTAGATCGTTCGTATAGATGCGTGTACTTGGTGCGCGAACAATCGTCGCGTGGATTCGTTCTTCATTAGCGATGTGGGTATTTGAAGGGTTGAAGATTGATTGGATGCACTTTCGGCGAAGGTTTTGACCCACTTTTGGCGCAGCTTTGTTGTCCGAAACCTTTCGCGCTTCTCTCAACGTTCTTCGAGAAGGGATGCTAAAGCTTTTTCTTGCTATGCGCGTGCGCATCCATTTTTTGCTTGAATGACATCTCACGCAGGCGTTTTTATTCTTCGATGCCACGAAGCATCGTCAGAATGACTTAGTGTGTCGGAGTGGACACAGTCAGTGTGTGCGTGTTGAAAGAAAGTAGACGGTGCGGTCTACTTGTTTCCTATCATTAGTACGCGGAGTCGTCACGCATGGTGTTCCCTCGTGACGGCACGGCGCCCGATTTCTTTTAAAGCTGTTTTACATCGTTGCGCTGTGCACCGTCTCAATGCCGACGCGTTTCATGTTACGACATGGCACACTGGCGCCGAGCTCCGCGCCACAGTCGCGTGCTGGGCTGACGATGTGTGTTTCTACCCTTGGTTTCTACATGAGCGACTGAGCGTTTCACGGTACGTTGTCATAAAATACGTTTCCACACGAGCAGCCGCCGCGCATTGCGTAATGCTTCGTAAGCGAGCGGTTGAAGTTACGTCGGTGCGACAGTGTTTAAGAACGCGTTGACATGGGAGATTGTTCCACAGACGTTGACTTCGGCTCAGTGCTGCGTGCTTCGTAGTTAAGCGCACGAACATGTGCACTTAACTTAAACAAACACTGCCGGAGAACCTGCGCATTTTTCTGCGTCTGATGTTACAAATAACAGCTGGTGTTACGATGAAAAGCATTACCTGCTTTAACTGGGAGCGCTTTTGCGTGAGATGCGGTTGCTGCGAATGTAAGGTTTAAACTGTTTGCTCTCCTGGTTTCGTTGCAATATTTTCGGGAAGTACAGCGCGAGGGCGGGGGCAATGAAATACTTAGAGAAGGGCGGGAGAAATAAACATTTTTATCCAAATAAATTGGTTTTCTACTTCCTTACCAGCTGACGTGGAAACACGCGTGTCAGATTACGTAAACGCCTCTTGATTTTTTAAAAGCGCGGAGCCCTTAGCCTTGTCGCCGCAGCTCGTTCGCTGTGACAATGTCTAGAGACTGCCGGAATCGGGGGGCGCAGTGAGATAACGGACCCAAGTAGAGCCCTACGGCGTTACGGCGTAACGGACCCAAACAGAGGCTTTAAAAACGAGCGGTTTATATTGTCATAGCCATTAAAAACTCCTGAACCGCTGGCGCGCTTGTCATACATATCCCGTTCGTTTTGTGCAAAGAAAACTGCAGGTACATTTGAGGCAAAAGCTGTGCATATAACCGGCAGCCCCGCGTCCATTTAGTTAGGAACTCCCGTTGGGTTGGTTTTTACGATAGTAAGCGAAAAAAGTGACCGCCGAAAACGACGCGTTTCAAACTGCGCAGTCAGGCGCCGGCGCGTGCGAGATCCCGCCCGCCCTGTTCCAGGCAAGGGGCGCGCGAGCACTGCGAAGGCGGTAAATTTGAATTGCATTGGTCAAAACTCAGTTCAGTTCATCAAGAGAGGAGTGAGACAGGGAGGCGAAGAGCGTGATGGCTGGTAGCAGTGAGCGGATAACGGCGCCACAGCCCGTTATGGCGAATCACTGCTCTGCACTTCCGACAGCTGTCATGTTGTGCGGAACGGCTTTAATTTTTGATTACCGCGCTGTTCCACCTCCTTGGTACAGGTTCCAGGAAAGTGAACGTCTCCTACAATCGTACACGAAGCGTTAAAGCCGTAAAAAAGCGCCGTTATAAATGCGATTACAAGAGGCGTACGTTAGCTACAAACTACATAAACGTAATCTACGAAGCTACGGTTGCCCAATGTGTTTGTGCTTTAGTCTTGTTAACGTCCGCCTTGGTGAACCGTAGCGTGCTGGCTTACGCTGGGAAAAGAACCCTTATATCTATGCGTACGCTTGGTGGGTGCTCAAAACAAGAAAAAGAAACCGCTCCTTATTACGCGGCTGCATGTCGTGTTCTTAGTTATCCCGCGGCATCGAACCATCTTTCGTGTGATAGTACCGATATAATGACTCGCTACTGCAGCAAGTTCCTATTACTGGATAAATCGCAAGATCACAAAATAACGTGGAAGGCAGCGTGCTTTCCTCGAACTACGAAATAATAATAATAATAATAATAATAATAATAATAATAATAATAATAATAATAATAATAATAATGAAAAAAAAAACACAGCGGGTGTGATTCCTTGCCTTCAATGAGTCCTGCCGCCGCACGCATGCGGGGCTCCGGGAGACGAATGTCAACATTTAGGAGGTGCTGGCGGCGGCGACGACCTTTCCGGGAATGAAATTCGTGGCTTCGCCGTATGCACAACGCGATTCTATCGCCGCCGCCGCAGTGTCGACGCCCGCATAAAGTTGTGTTTGCGGAACAAATATGCACGGCACTCGAGGTGTGGGCGGGGGCGCGCCTTATCGGTCACGCGTCGTCGTCACCTGAGGGGAAATCTAGGCCGGAGGTCGTTCGCCCCCGCCTGTTCTCCGTGTAACGCCAGTTCGACGTACGGCTCTCGTGTTGCCAGAAGCCCCGACAATATTTACGGGCGTTTATGTCGCACTTGTGGGTGCCGACACGTAGACCGCGGGTTTTTTGTTTTTTTTTTGTTGCATCTATGTGTAGATCAGCAAATATTGAATGCGAGGGGATGGTTAGGCGCGTGCTCGTCGTGAAACTCTGCGATTATATACAGGCCAAATGCCATGGAATCTGAAGCACTGCACTAAAGCCCCGTTGTAACGGTAGTTGTCGGGACGGAAAACTGACTTCGTTATACACTGTGCTTCATTATAAGCAATTCTCTCCCTGAACTGCAGTTTGGACCGCAAAAAACTTCGACTAAATCGAAATTTCGAGCAAAGAGGGGTCCTTGTAACGAGGGTTTAGTTTATATTAAAAGTTGCGGTCTTTTATTTCGCTCCTGCTGCTCTTGGTGTCGGCCTTCAGAAGATCCCTTTTCGTTCGCATCTTGTTGCGGTCGGGCTGGGCTGCCATCTTATCTGCTTTATCCTCTTCCCGTAGCCGCCTTCACTACTTGAGGGAGCTCCTAACGATTGATCGCCTACCTAGTGTCGCTTGTAACGAAGGGTTGCGACATGCTTGTTTCGAATGTTCGCGTCGCTTCAGTTTTCTCGCGCTTTTCAGTTGTTGCCACTACCAGAGAGAAGTTCGGTTGTCCGCAATATATCCGCCCCGCGCAAGAGGCACTCGAGTCCGCTCGTGCGCGATTCGGAAGCGTGCTTTAACGTCATCCTGCACGGATCCGACTCCAGGGCGTTGTACTGCAACGTACGTTGTCGCGTGCTCGATAGGTCAGAGGCTTGTGTTCTCGGTAACTGACATGGCATTCGAAATAGCCTTTTATATGTACCCCCGCACGGAAGCACACCACGCCTTCGATATCGATTGGTGTTTTTAAGTCGCATCGTCAGGGAGTGGCTGGGGTAGTCACTAGCTCGCCGGGACGAACTGTAACGGGTTTTGGGGCTTTGTGAAGCCAACGAAACGCGAAAACGTAGAAAAGTATAATTAGAGTGGCTTTGTACTGGGGGCGATGGTTTCATTTCGACCACTGCAACGTGTATGCAGAATGCTCGTGATGTGAAATTCCGGAGTCGTTGCATTGCACACTCAGTGTTTGACTTTGGAACCTCCTCCTTCCTGTATGCACAATGTTTGTGATCCGTTTATCGCAAGAACGTCTTACCTCTGACTAGAGCGGTTGTTTATGAAGTGTTCGTGCGTTTCAAGTGTTCAGGTTTGACGGCAGGGAAAACTTCGCAACAAAACATTTTTTCGTAGTAACCCATTGGGCAAGATCTGGCACAGAGAATGTCATATCGCTTCAGAACTGGTTTCTATAGTAGGAGCTATCCCTACTATGGGGATTTAAATAATACAGATCGTTCTCAGTGACTCGTACTAATCGCTTGTTGTTAACAGTTACAGAAGCGTCACTTTTCTTTTTCGAAATTGGGTATACTGTCTGGATTACTTCCGACTGCTACCTTAATTTTTCATCGCATGGCCGAGTTAGTAATGAGAAACGTGCGCATCGCCTTGAAAACGCATTTAGGATGTCTCTATCAAGGTATGCTTTGCGTAATGGGTTATTTTCCTTTCCGTCTTGTCCATGTCAAACATTTATACGCGTAAGCGCAACTGACAACGTACAAATGCTGTCATGCAGTGATCCGTTGAAGTGTGTGCTCAAGCGTGCCCTTTCTTTCCCCTTTTTCTCTGCCGCAGTATCAGCGAGTCGTACTTCGCCGTCAAGGGCACCGCCCTGGTTCTCCCCCACGATGAGTCCATGCACGTCTACCGCTGCTCCAACAACAACGTCGGTGAGTGTGTGTGCGGGCGCCGCCCTTGGCAGAAGAACCGCTCTATGCAACCTCGGGACAAACAAGTTGGGAAGGCTTCCTCCGAAGCAGTCGGTAGTAGTGACACTGAAGGGAAGCGTGTGGTGTCCCTTCACAGGTCCACACTGCATTCGCGCCGCGGTTTGGTGCGATTGACCGCTTCTTTGCGTGGACGGTCCAGCCATTGCGTGTAGTTCACTGCGGTGGTGTGGGGCTACCCCGAAGAGGGAGAGGACATGAAGGAGGTAAACGCGTACGTGTAATTGAAAGGTCCAGGTGGAGCCTCCTTCGTTATGCGCAAGTATATGCCAAGGGAGAAGGGGTGTCAATTAAGAGCGTACATGTAACGAGCAAAAGAGCGGTGATGTGGAACCCTCTGGCTGGATCACTTAAGGCTTTTCGTGGACCACGGTTACGGTGACCGACCACTTGGAATGCTATTAGATACTTGTAGTTGTGAGCGTTATGCAGTTTCCGATCTGATAAAATAACGAGCAGCGCTAGCAAGGCGGCCTGACAAGTTTACGCTGTTCGAGGCAATCATACAAAGCGTTAAACGCAGTTACCTCGTTATCGGTGTCCCAACCTCTTTTACGCTGAAGTTCACGATATATATAATATATATATATATATATATATATATATATATATATATATATATATAGTTGCAAGAAACAGTTTCTTGGACACCGGTCAAACTTATGAACAAAAAGGGGACACACGTCGAAAAAGGAATGGTTTTTAACGTTTCGGCCCGAGGTCCGGCCTTCGTCAGAATAACCACTTTTTTTCATATATATGAGTGTAGTGCCGAATGTGGACGGCTAGGGTTCCCTTCGCGAAAAGAAAAGGGTTGCTTCAGATCAGTTGTGTGAGCTGAGCGGAGATTGTCACACTTTATGCTTATTATTTTGAGCAATTCAGCGGCCTTTACTTCGGTAACCTTCCTCTTATGATGGTATGTAAGCTATGGTGAGTCACCAGAAGTGGCGCATATTCCGTTACAGCATCGGAAACGCTCGTTCTGTCAGTGCGTAGATATCTAAAAAGAATGGTGGCTGGTCAACGCGGTAGGCTTTGCCGCATTGCTTAGTTGCCGAACAGGAAAGCAAGCTTTCCGTTATATTCACTTAGTGCGCGGGTTGCGAAACTCTCGGATAGCTCAAAGTTACTGCCGTAGGTTGCTACTAATACTATTTATAACTTGTGTGGTGTTTACAAGTTGGCCAGTGAAATAAAATAGCGTCCGCTGGCGCGATATTTCCTCCCCAGGTAGGTGCAGGCCCGGCACTTCATTGCAATGCAGAACATTTATTAAACACGTTGTTTATGCCGCGCACCGCCCCTAAACCCACCATAAAGATGTCCAAACCACCTTTATAGTATACGAAAAGAATGCGTTGGCCTAGTGAGAAACATTTCACAATACAAAAAATAAGGAATCTCACACTAACGCGTTAGACTGGTAGCGAAGCTGTACGCAACCTTCACTACCGGTGGTAATGATGGACATCACCTTGGACGGGCGTACGCTGTGACGTGTGTTTTTCGTTCCTAGCAAGTGTTCCCACGTTGTCGGCGAACGCTGAAGTCTTTCTCGTTGAGAGCAAGTGCTGCCACGATTACGGAGAACGCTGGAGTTTATTTTTTTTTTTCGGCCAATCTTGGCCAATCTCCCTAAGTGGGTACGCTTGGCTCGACAAACGTGCGCAGGGGACGCTGGGTGGTCGTAGGGCTAGCATTTCCTCGGGTTTTGTTAACTGCAGGGCAATCGCCTCGAGGCCCGCGCTCACGTGCGCGCGCGCAGAAATTTCTTGGTGTTTTCAAGTGCGGACACGAAAAATTGCGATTTACTAAACAGCGTCTCTGTTAAACTCTCACATGTCTTGAAACAAAATTAGCATTGCTGGACCTTGAACACTGGTGCGTTGTTCGCTCCGGAACCCGCAAATGTTACCCCTAGGCTACTGAGGCCGAACTTGGGAGTTGTTCTAGCTGTAGGTAAAAATAGGAGCGTTCCAAGCGAACTCGAGATGGCGTTGGGTGCGCACAGGAAATTCTTAGCTTGTACCTATCTGAGAACGGGGTGTGGCCCCGCTCGCTAACGTTTCGCGCAAGAGCGCTAGCTGGTCCCCTTCTTTACTACCCACCCTAGCTGACTTCGCTTTTAATTATAGCTTTCAAAAGCCATTTGCGGCCAATCGCAACCTTGTGCGACTCCAATCTCGGCTAAAGAATGCCGACCCAGCAAGGGAAGAGGAGCGCGCGTCACCGTTGCTATCTAATAACGCCTGGGCAAGCGCAGAGTGACTCTATACCGCCCGACTCTGGCAGTAGCCTGGGCTACTCGTTCCCTACCAGTTTCGCATTGCCAGTCAGGTGGGAACGACTGCAGTTGGCAAGGCTTCAGAATTGATATGGCGGGTAGAGGTGCGGACAGCAGCTTAGTGTAGAGGGCATCGTTTTAGATGCCCGTCGCTAATCGTGAAGCCTCTACCTCTGAGACGTCCTCAAACTTTCTATCTCCATACTATCAAGGATATTGGACCTTAAATTAAGTTCTGGTGTTGAACAATCAATTGAAAGCACGACATACGAACGATCGTTTTTTTTTTTTTTTTTTTTCAATAAACAAATGCATTCACCGCACGGAACCATGTCGGCAGCGATCCTCGTAGTGCTCAGATGCCCCTCGAAGCATTCAAACACTTTCTTAGTAGCATGTTGGAACCCCTAAAATAGCACGAACGAGCTCCGTACTGAGCGCACTCGTTTACCGGCGGCAATTTTGGTTGAAGGGAGCAGCGTTGCTCGGTCCGGTAAACGAGCAACATTGCCCCTTTTTGGAGACGAACATTTGATAAATCGCAGGTAGTCCCTTTAGGGAAAAACTACCCTTCTTAAGTGCTGTCAGCGCAGATTCGTGGCCTCCCGGTCCTGGGAGGCTGACTACACCCTTCCTCATTTCACTTGCTTGCAGAAAACGTTCATTACTACTACTAGTAGCGCTAAATTCACTTTGCGTCATTACAAATTCTACTGAAACTGTGCTGCCCCTGCGGCTTACACTAGCCAGGTGCTGTGTACGACCCGACATTCGCGCATGCCATTAGAGTCGGGAGAACTTTTCATTATACTTCGCTTGTAATCTTGTCGCTTAGGCGACAGCACTGGCGTCGTCGCCCAGTACCCTGCGCTTCTTCACGGAATGGAATTATGGACCTGACCGTAAAAGCAGGTTGACAAGGAATGCAAAAACATTCGTAAATATGGGGGCTGCCTCCACAATGAGTTGGCGCGGCATATAATGGGAGGTCTGGCTGATGAACTATCATGAAAATGCGAGGAGGTCCGTTCTAAAACAGTTCGAAGTCCGTAACTGTTTTATGGCAAACGATCGCAGGTATGCTGCATATTTTGCGCGCTTAGCTCGCGTCAAATATCAGTACAAAGTCTCTATTCAGAGCTGCAGCGACTCTGCGGGCTAATAGTCCAAAACATGCCATTTCCCGTTCGGCTTCATCGAAGCGTGCCGTTGCAGCCGAACGCGTCCCGGTACTCCGGAAGGGACAGCAGCGCGTTGTCGATCTCGCTGAGCGCGTCAACCTCGTACCGCTGGCCCACGACACGCACGTAGTAGCGGCTGCGAGCCAGCGTGCACAGTGTTCGGGCCACGGCGATGAAGAAGATCTGGTCCGGCGTTAAGGTCTCGGCGCCTTCGACGGTCTGCTCGTCGCGGAAGTCGCCGTGCATCTGGAAGGAGAGGTAGGCTATGCTGGCCGCCAGGGCCTCGCTGCTCCTGTTGTTTGCGCCTGCGCTTGAGGACTTGAGGAGCCTGGCGCGCAGAAGCTGGACGGACTTCGCCAGCGACGGGCTGCCCGGGAGCGGAGCCACCGTCGACTCCACACTGAGCGAAAGCAATTCAGAAAGTATTGATCTTGCCAATAGGAAACCAAGGCCACCGTAGTTCAGCGAATGAGCCGTTCCCTCGACGTAGAACGGTGGCTGCAGGACCGCCGGGAGGAGGTAGAAGCGGTTGTCCTGGATGTCGTAGAGAGACAGCCAGGCGGGGTCGAGCGTCCAGCGTTCGGGGTCTTCCGGGAACATGAGTCGCTCGCGTCCCCCTAGGCTGACCCTTGGGTCGAAGCTGCGCTGGTAGGTGACCTTGGCGGCGCTCAGGTGGGACTCCAGGTAAGAGCCGGCGATTGTCACGGGCTCGTAGTACGCGTCCACAGACGCCTCGTCCTGGACCCAGTCCGGGTAGCCCATCGTCAAGTCCATGGTGGAGCGCAGCTTGCGGTACAGAGTCTCGACCTCGGAAGCCAGGGGCTGGCCGTCCTTGACCATGTACGCGTCCAGGCTCCTGGCCACTTCGTGGGCCACCAGGTACGCCTGGTAGTTCGTGGACGTCTCGGGGCTTATCATCGCGTACGCGCGACCCATGGCGAACGGCAGGACGCGGTTGACTTGCGTGAGGCATCGTCTCGACGGCCGGTGAGTTTCCAGGCCGGTAGCCTCGAGGAAGGCGTTGTACGTGTCCTCCATTGACGTTGTCGTGTACGGCGCCAGTCGGCTTACCACTTTCCAGCCGAAGTAGTTGGCAGCCGCGGCACTGTCGCTCACGATGAAGCCCGTCACGTTAGAGGCGTACTCCCATGACGCCGATTGGACGTGGTCGTTGGTCACGGCTCGCTCGGTTACTTCTTGCAAGAAGTGCTCCCAGTTCCACTTTGTGTCGACGAGATCCCGCAGCCTTTTCGTCCTGTAGGTTCCGCCTTTCTTGCAGGACGCCACGTGCAACCGAGCCAGACTCGTTTCGAAGTCGACCACAGTTGCGGGGACGTTTGTCAGCGCCGCGGAAGGTCCCGCAACCAGTTTCAAGATGGACCCGACGTACTCTGTGTACCGACCGACGTCAGCTGTCTTGAAAATGAAGCTGAGTGGAGGCAACCCAAGGAGCGGGCAGCCAATGGCGAGGGTGGATCCGTTTCTCAGCGTTCGCAAGCGAAGCGTAAAGTACGGCTCTGCTCCCGTATCTCGAGTGAATAGCTCGAGCGCGCCCTGAGGTCGGCTGAGGCCCAAGTGGTCGTCGCCGAAAGGCCACTGGTCGAGCTGGTAGCGTCGAAGGAGGCCCCGGAAGTACGCAAAGCCTGCTCGATCGCGCTCTGCGTGGTCCCGGCATCTGGCGTACAGAGACGCCAGCTTGCCCTGGCCGGTGGAGGGCGATGCCTTCGTGAGCCGACTTTCAAGAAACTTCGTGGTCTCTTCGAAGACAGTGGCCGTGGCGAGCCGGGCACTTCCCACGAGCGCCCTGAGGTACGTGGACGGCGTTTCGTGCACCCAGGGCCGGCACACCACGTCGAAGATGCTCTGGCAGGCGTCTGCGGACTCGTTGAGCGTGTAGAAGAGGTTGATTCCAGCCGCGCTGCAGGCCGCGCCTCGGCAGACAGGCCGTTCGTACAATAAAGCGGGGCCCTCCGACGGCGTCGCCGTGGTGTTACCTCGCAGGCCGAGCATCTCCATCTGCGAAAATATGACGAGCAGGAATGCGAGCAACAGGTCGAAGACTAGCAGTCGCATCGGCGTCCTCTGCAACTTCGCCGTTACGGTGTTGTGCAGTTCTAGCTCGTTCAAGTAGCTGAGCCGTGTCTTCTCGTGGGTGTCGGGAACCACTGGAGTCGCTTTGCCGCTTCTGTCGCCGCATTCTTCCGCGTGCTTACGCGCCAGCGATGTTCTTTGCAGTCGTAAAGGGCGCTCGGTGGGTGTCTCGCGCGGTAGGACCGGGGGTGGGGGCACCGTGCACGGCAGCAGCGAGCCTGCAGCATGTGGTTCCAGTTCCTCATTAGGTCGGGCGGGAGCTTGAGCTGTACTTGACGTAGCCGTCTGTGTGTCCGCGCCTTCTGCTTCGCCTTCTTTCGGGGGCAGGCTGGTGTCTGGGGCGCGTACGGCGTCGCTGTCGGTCGAAATTCTGGCCGGGGAGGATAGCGTTGCTGGCGATTTTGTTGCGGCGGGCTCTTGTGAAACCGTGATCGTTGGAGATGCTGCCGCGGGTAGCTCGTTCGCGAGGGAGGAGGTATCCCGCGTAGGTTCCGCAGCAGCTGTTTGGATCTCGGCAGGCGTCATTTTTGTGTCCAGCTCGTTGACGCCGGCCTTCGCTTCCGTGGGAGCGAGATCTGTGACGGGCAAGCCCGTGGTCCGGCGGAACGCGAGCCAGCTGCTGTCGCGTCGGCGCCTGCTGTCGCTCTGTGTGCTGCTCTCGCCGGATACGGCGGCCCCGGATACGGTGGTGGCGGCCTCCATGCCGGTGCCGAAGTCGTCGCCCGCGGCCGAGCTGCTCGTGTGCTCCTGCGTGCTCTCCGTGTCGTAGACCTTGAGCACGGCCGGCAGGTAGTCCGGCGTCGGCTCGCCCAGACACACGTCGTCTTCCAGCGCGTTTACGGAGCGGAGGTCGCTGCTTCCGGCCGGCGGCGAGGCGGCTATCGTGTCGACGGCGGCCGACTCCGCGGGCGGGGGTGGCGGGAGGGGCACCAGGGGGCGTGTCTTGTTCTCTTTGGCGGGCGAGTCGCTGCCCTCTCCCGCCGGCTCGTCCTTGGTGCTGCTGCTGTCCGACGAGACCAGCAGGTCCGTGGCCGACATCTGGTCGACGAACCACGGCAGCGGCGAGGTGCGCGGGCCGCTGTCGGCGGCGGCCTGCCTGGCGGCGGCGGCCTGCGGCGAGGTGACCAGCGCTCGGCGCTGCTGCAGCTCCGCGGCGTCCAGCTTGATCCAGCTGCCCTCGCTGCACTCCTCGGGGGGTGCGGCCTGCGGGGGGCGTCGGCCGGGGTCTTCCTCCGACGTGGAGATCTCCGAGGGGGGCTGGTACTCCCGGCGTCCCGGCAGCCTGAAGGGCAGCATCGAGCTGCGGGTCGGGGCCCCGCGGCCGCCGCGGTCGGGCTGCGGCCCGCCGGGGTTCTTTGCGGCTTCCTCCATGGCTTCACTTCTTCTGCGGCCGGGCGGGAAGCGCGCGCTCGGGTGCCTGGAGCGGCGCGGGTGGCCGCTTCTCTTCCTCTTCACCCTGGCAGTGGTGCTGACCCATGCGGGCCTTCGCACGTGGCTTGGCGAAAAAAAAACAAAAAAAAAACAGGCGGAATGTGGGCGTTTTAGCTCCAAAAAGCCACCCCGTTTCTTGGCCAATCCCCCACGTGGGTATGTGCCACTCTAAGAGGATCAACAGAGAGAGAGAGAGAGACAACCTTTAATAGAAAAGGATGACCACTGGTCACGATGGGGGAAAGGAATGGGGAGGGAGGGTAAGAGAAAATAAACAAATAAATGCTGGTCGTTCTCAGTAGACTCAATAACTGGGGCCAGTTTCTGTAACCTGCAATTCATGGGCCCAGGTCATGGTGATCGCAATAGGGTTTGTGCACATACACCAGTTCGTTCGGGGGAGGACCCGCTCGAACAACCCGTGCCAGACCGCTTTTAATTGAATAAACCGACAACAACAACAAGAGCGGCTGGCTTGTAGAATGAAACGGAATGGAGAGAATTCGACCGTGCTTTGTTCGTCAGGGTGGGCGCAGCAGAATAGGTGGACACAGTGCCCCGCCGCCCCGAGACGCATCTGAAGTGCGACGGTTCTCCGCGCATCGTTTAAGACTGAACCGTCCCTTTCTGTGTACCGCTGACGAGCAAACGATGCGTTCGTTCGCTGCCTCGGCGGTGACTAAAGACGGAGGGGGGCGTGGACAAATAACACGCGAATACAGCGTATACCGTGTACAACTTCACATACGGTACATGCCAGCATTCGCCGGGGCACTTAAGTCTTCTGCCGTGTTTTAGAGGGCAAAATTTATGGCTTCCCCTGGCTATACGTAAGTCGAGACAAACTGGACAAACAGAAGATGACGTGGTCGCGAGATTTAGCGGATCGTGCACCTTGAAATAAAACGGTATTATTTCGCATTTCCTGTGATGCGAAGGGCGCAACTTCGATTCTGGTTCATTTCCATTTTTTTATCGTTGCAATTTATAGAGTTTTTCTTCATTAGGGTAATTTTGTTTTCGAAGAGTTAAATCAATGTTTCGAGGTTGTTAGGTTTGGTCGTATAATGTTAGTTGACCGTAGTATTCGGTGTTTCGGTTTGGGTTTCGGTGGTTCTACCACAAGGGGGATGACCCCAGGGTATATATGTGACGTCAGTCTGAATAAATGACACGCTTTTGGCTTGACTTTCCCCAGAGTGCACGTCTAATCTCTGCGCGCTTCGTGGTCGTCGCCGACGCGACATTCCGTTGACGTTATGTTAGGTTAGGTTCAGGAGTGCGACGCCATTCCAGATACGGCGTTACGCACATAAGTAGAATTATCTCAGTGCCGTCGGACGGCACTCTGGAAGATGTAGCGTTCTTTTGAAGCGCCAGCCAAACACGCACCGCCCCTGACTGCGCCGCTAACTCCTGGAGCTGCCGCCAATCCCCCCCAGCTGACCATCCAGCGAGCCTCCGCAGCTGCTGTTCGATCGGGGCGGTAGAGGAGGATGGCATGAACTCGCCTTACTAGTGCCACAAAAATTTCGGGGATCAGCGGGGGGCATGGCGACGCCGTCGGGGCGTCCACGTGTCTGACGTCCCCATAGTTACGCGGCCCACGTGCATCGGCATGGTCATCGCGTCTTCGCCGGCGCGACCCCGGGCGGCGATGACGGCCCGGGGGGCCCGCGACCCCGAGAGCGGCGGCGGCCCCGGGGCCGTGGCCTGCTGCTCGCAGTACGAGCTCGCCTGGTCGGCGTGCGTGCAGCGCAGGGCCCTCTACTTCCGCAGCCGCCGCGCCTCGCGCCGGTCGTCCTCCGCTCCTCCGGCGTGCCTCCCCGCCGGCAGCTCCTCCTCCTTGGCTCTCGCTCTGCACGTCCCGGAGCCACAGGCGACGAAACGACGGCGTAAGCCGCTCTCTACCCGTCCCTCGCGGCCATAATACACGCTGCCGGACACTGTCGGCATGCTGCATGTAAAAGAAACGAGGGCTATGTCTTGTACACGTGCTGAAATGAATACGCTGCGACTGCGCTCGGTATGGGATATCTTGGCAGGATGGGCTGCTCGTAAAAATTGCTTTAGGGTCCACTACTACTGCATCATCATTTGGTTGGCGCAGCGTCATGGCGTGACTGAACTCTGCGCGCTCAGCATACACGGCGCGTTAATGACGTTCATTTTTACCGTTTCTTCATTTGTCCGGCTGCGACTTCTTCGCGCGCGGTGGTCTTGTGTGTATAACTTGGTACAAAGATAGTGAGGATGACATGCTAGGCTAGACAAAGCAAAGTATGGAGAGGAGGGGGGGGGGGGGGTGTACTGAGCACGGAATGAAGCTGTCATAAACTACTAGTACAGCTGTTACTGATAAAGGAACCCCACCTTAGTTTGACTACAGACTAAGTACCGCTGCTATCGCGAAAACAAATCAAGCTAAATACGTGGCCATTGCTTTATGACGTTTCTTTACCTGGGCGCTTCATGTTGGTATAACATGTCGCAACGGCGTTTATTAGTTACCCCTTCTAAAAAAAAAGATGTGCAGTACGCGCCCTGAAGTAGAACTCGTCGCGTACGAAGGCGTGAGGCGAAAATTAGCACATCCTGGGGTAATTTGGCGCTCTGAGCAAAAATATCGGACCAGCGAAAGGAAATGTGTGTGCGAAACTTTAGGCGTTTGATTCATTCATTCTGCTTGCTGTAGCTTCACTTCAGAATGTCCGATGTGCGCAGCAGGGCACTTAGTAACTATCACGCAGCGCAGAATAATATCTTTATTGAGATTTGCTTACCAGCATCATCATGGCCACGTATGGCTCTCCTTTAAACACCGCCTAATATCACCATGCAACATTCACATAGAACAGTTCGCAGTAAGAAAGGACAATTTGCAGCGGATTAGTCACGTTGAGCTTAAACAAGTACAGCTTGCCAAATGGGATAGTTTTCCCCAACCACCCGCCGCGGTGCACGCTCAGTGGCTAAGGTGTTGTACTGCTGAACCTAAGGACGCGGGTTCGATTTCCGGACGCTGCGGCCCGCTTCTCTGATGGAGGCGAAAACGCCCGTGTGTTACGAGATTTCGGCGCACGTTGAAGATCCCCAGGTGGTCAAAATTAATCCGGAGCCCTTCACTACGGCGCGCTTCATCGCCTGTGTAGCGTCGGCGCGTTAAACCTCATAATCAGTTAGCCGCAACACGTGGGTTTTTCTAACTTTCATCTACATTTTTTTCTTAGTTTCTTGTAACTGTATAACGTCGCCTCTGTTTTTAGATGAAATTCAGGGTGACGCTGATATGACAGCAAGATGCACTGTGTGTAGTAGCGGTTTTAGATCAGCTAGTGGTACATCGTCTGGAAATGGCCTCGTGATGACCTCTGATTGCAGCATTAGGGCTATTTTGGCACCCGCCATCTTTTATGTCGGTGTGCATGGTTGGACTATGTCCCTACATATTCACGCTTCGTTCGTTGTTACTAGAACAGACAGCTGTGTAAAAAGGGCCAGCATTGGCACTGCCACAGCGTAGGCGACATAGGCCGTTATCCACTGCCGCAAAAAAGGAAAGGAAAAGGAGAAGCATGCAGCGGCTTCTCTCGGCATTTTTCAGTCCCGTAAAATAAACATTGCCCAACCGCCTTGTGCTTGCTGCGCAGTCCGGCCAGCCGTTGTGTGTGTGTGTGGGGCTGGCGCTTGCTGCAGTCCGCGGCGTGCCCCGAAAAGGGCGGCAGCCCGCCTGGCCCCCCCTTTCCCCGCGTCGCCGCTGTACCGAAATAGTGCGCCCCCCTCTCCCCGCGTTTCTCCCTCTCCGAGGCCGTGGCTCGGTAGAACTAGCGGAACCTCGGCTTGAAGGGGGCCGCGGGGGCCCGCTTTATAAGGCGCTGGTCGCTGGCGTGGCTGGCACGCTCCACTGACGACGGACCGCGCGACCAACTGCGAAGCAGCGAAATGCAGCGCTACTGCGTACGCTCGATGCGCTGTCAAATGGGCTGTCTGATCTTATAAATATTTGCTAGTGGGACAGTCAGGGCGCTTGTGCGATTCGACAGGAGAATTTAGGGAAAAAGGGTGGTTCGCCTTTACTTCATTTATGCTAGATTCAAGGACTTGTAGCACGCATTGTGGTCGTATACGTGGTACGGACCTAGAGGATAGAAAACGGCGTGAACCTGCGGCTGCGCAGTTCTCGTTTTCTTTAGAGCTTGCCTGGTGTACTGACGATACAAGCGGCGCACCTTCACGAATTTAACTGAAACTCTGGCCATCGTAACGGCACGTGACTGGACGTCATCTCGTTGGAAAAAAAAAAGCGACTCTTCCCTTGGTTTATTAACTTTTTGCCGTCACACCGTGTGGTAGCCACCCAAGTGCGGCACTAGAACCGCGGTGCGGCTTTTCTTGGAAATTGGAAACAACCGTCTTGGGCCGAACTCGTCGGCCCAAGGTCGTGTTCATCCGTGACTTCAATGAACGGGCACTAATTAGCACAGCGCTAATTGTTTCGTAAACCTAGTTCAAAGTTTTAGCCTCTCGGCTGGTGACGTACGCTTTGTGTGCTCCTGCTGGTCCCCCGCGGCGTCCCGTGTGGATAAAGCTCGACACGCTCCCACCGACTTTTAGGGGAAAGCGAACCTAGGGGGCAGCACCGAGCGTAGATGTTAGCGCATTCTTGCTCGGCAAGCAACGCCATTGTACAGCGTTCCTCGGTTTGCGCTTCTAACATGCGACACTCCGGCCGCTGTCAAGTTGGCTGCCGTGGGCCCCCGAACGGATGCCTGCGCATTGTTTGGTGAGCGTCCAAAGGGGGTGCTTGCATTATCCGCCTTCTTTTCAGCATGCCTGCCAGCGGACCCCTCGCTGCGGAAGCTATGTGCATACCCTCCGCATATGGTCAAAAGATCCAAAGAGTCAAAAGGTCCAAAGAGTCAAAAGATCCAATAATCACGTGACAGCCGAGTCAAAAGATCCAACGGGTCAAAAGGTCCAATGTGGGTCAAAAGGTCCAAAGAGTCAGAAGATCCAATGAGTCAAAAGGTCCGAAGCGAGTCAAAAAATCCAACGAGTCAGGAGATCCAAGGGGTCAAAAGGTCCAATAATTCTGAAACCGCGTCAGAAGGTCCGACGAATTATGAGAACCTTCGGAGCCATGGCTAGGGTGTGCAATTTATAGACTGCGTCATTTTATTGTATTTTTAGCGTTATTTTTCGCTCCCATACTTGAACTTGAACTCCTAAATGTAGAAGATATGCACTTGGCGCGCCGAATGAAGCCGTGGCTAATTTGAACGTTATGAACAACATCATTCATCAAGCTTGTTTTTATTTCTGATTATTTTCTCAGGTTGTTGTCGCTTCTCGCTCCTCTGTCATTTGATACTATTACATTAGAATATTTTGGTAGTCATTGCTTATGTAGAATGTGAGCTTCAGCGATGTCGACGAGCCACGACCACATGTCGCTCATGTTCGGCTACGCTGCGCTGACTTGTATGATTGCTGCTGAAAATATTCCGGACAAATATGTTCTTGCATCTTTTTTATCAAAGTCAATATCCATCAAATAAATGACCCTTATATGGCTCATGATTACACCCACAAAAAATCAAGAGTTCGAATAGCAGTGCTACATTGCTACCCTTTGGGAAGCTGGTTACTAGGTTTCCAGGCGGCCTGAGTTGAAGTACTTCATGATAACCTGAAGCCGCTAGTTGCAGTCCGCGTGTCTCTTTTTTTACACAGTCGATAGTGTAGTGCCAACCCCTGCTTGTGTGGCTTCGCTTCCATTTTCCATTTTGTGCAGCTAGAGAGCTACAGGCGCTGGGAAAGCTGATGCTGACATTGGTCTCAGATAAGAACAAAGCCACGGCCAAAGTATGGCCAGTATGCTTTGAGGAAGAACGCCGAAAATGACAAATGACCTCTTCTTTCTGCAAATTAAATCTATGTATGTTACAGAAAGCATTAACAATGCCTTTGGGCATTTCAAACCACAAACACACTAAACACACCGATTTCCTGGAAATGGGGGTGACGCCGGGACAGAAACGTCCGGTGAGGTAGAGAAGGTGCCCTTGGTAACGCATCCGTAATAAGGCATTATGCGCGTTGTGTTACCAGCAAACAGAAGAGCACATGGATGCAAAATGCCAAAAAATTACAAGTTGTTTGTGATTGAGTTAGAAAGCGACTGGTTCCTATCCCCTAGCGAAGGCGATCAATTTATCCCCTAGCGAAGGCGATCAATTACGCAGCTTTATCACAGGTACTCGAAAGTAGAAAAAAATTGTTAGCGTCACTGATTTTTAAACAAAGATATGGTGATAATAAGTCGCTAAAAAGAAAGCGATATACGCAACAATAATATTATCTCAAAGCTACAGTTATTACGGCAACAAGTCCGCAGATAAATAGTGCTTCATTTGGGAAGGCCGCATGACCTTTTCACTACGTTAAAATAACGCAGAATTACGAGCAAGAACACGAGTAATAAATAAGTACGATTTTGTGTCTACAACTGCTACGACGCACACATCTTGCTGCCTACAACGCGCGCTTGAATTGGTTTTTGTACCGAAAGCTCCGTGTACCGAAAGGCCCCGAAACCGAAATGCCCTATACTGAAAAGACCGGAGCCGGTAAATGGCATTGTTAATGTTCGCTTAACCACTGAAATAATTTCCCATGCCCGTGACGCAAACGTATTTTTGTATGAGAGCAACATGCATATACTTGAAAGAAAAACTAGCATATATGGCTCGGAAATTGGTGCTTAGAACGAATGAACACGCTCCTTGTAGGGAAAACGAAGAGGCAACGGAGTTATACTCTTGGCCCTTAGCAAACAAAAGTACGCCAAGGTGAGGCTTATAAAGAGACTAGATCACTTGATTGGCCTTAGCCCCGTCAAAAGATAGAAGTCAGAATGTCTAATATTGGACCTCTTGACTCGTTGGACCTTTTGACTCGCCTTAGCCGCGTCAAAAGGTCCAATACGAGTCAAAAGATCCAACGAGTCAAAAGATCCAACGGGTCGAAAGGTCCACAGTGAGTCAAAAGATCCAAAGAGTCAAAAGATCCAACGCGTCAAAAGATCCAATATTGGACCTTTTGACTCTTTGGATCTTTTGACTCTTTGGATCTCTTGACTCGGAATCCATACCCTCGTGGCTTTGAGCTCGGGGAGCGCGTTTCGGAAACCTCGCTTTGTCGCGTTAAGCTGCTTGTTTTCGAGAGTTGTCTGACACGTTGTTGACGCCTGGTTTGCGCGCTTAAAAAGCTGCTATTTGAAGCGAGCGTGCTTATAGGCTTAACCTCCGTTTTTTCTTTACTTTTGCTTGGGAGAGAGGGAAAGGTAATTTTGTTCCTTTTACAGTGGCCAGGAGACTCCAGTTCAGCTAAAGTAAACTGGCTGATCGGGAAGCGGAAATGCCAGTCGCTCCAGTGGGTCTTGGCTCTAACGAGCCCTAAACTTGCAGAATCTGTGGCTTGTATATATATGCTCGAACGTTCCGGTCCAGTCTGTCTGTTTTCTCGTGAAAGCGTGCGATCAAACGCATTCTATGCTAAAAAGAAGCTTTATTGCTTTCACTGTACGGCGACGCTGCATCATGCTTCCTGGAATATGTATGCATTGCAGTATGCTTTCTTTCGGGTTAGGTTGTTGTGGCCTTCAGTGCAAGCTGTAACTGTAAAGCTTCTTGCCGGTTTGTCGCACCTGCAAAACGTCCGCGATCTTGAAGGCACTTTTCTGCGCTGTGAAGTCGCAGTTCTAGATGTTGTTGCACTTGTGATCGCGCTCTTCAGACGGGCTGCGAAGCTTGCTCTGTCTCCCAAAAGCGCCTTCATCAACCCGAGCGAGGGAATAGCGCCTGACGCTTTTTTTTTCCTTTTTAATCACTGAGCGTTTCTTCTGAACGCTCGTTCAAATTGGATTGGATTGGAAAAACATTTATTGTGCCTGCGGTTTAAGTCCAAGTTAAGACTTAAAACTTGGCCTGTGAAGTCTTAACTTGGACTTCAGCTGCAGGAACAATAGTGAGCATCTTGTGTTCACCTTTATTCACCGCCATCTCTTTTTCACTAGTGAAGTGTATTCAACTACATACCCAGGAAACCATCATAAATGTCTCTGCATTAATGAAGGGGAAAACAAAACGCTTATACCTGTTACAGCGTTTAAAAAAGTCCACGGGATATATTTACCTACACTTCCCAAGTACTTTATCAGGTTAATGCCCATCATCAGATGTTCCCGGACGAATACCTTGAGGTCCTGTGCAGTGTGTGCAAGAAGGGACCGGCCAACCGGTGGCACGATATGTGGGACTGTGCCACCGAACCGGACAGTGCCAGTTTTGAGAAGTATCCAGCGAAACTTCAAGGAGCCATTGAGTCAGCCAGCAAGATAGATCAAAAATGGGCCATCCAGCAGATCTTCACCGCGCTTGAAAGGCATGGGCTCCGAAAAGGAACTAGCGCTCGGTAGGGCTGCGAAAGGAGATGCAACGTTAGGCCGCGTTGAGGCGGATCCGTAAATTGGACCCCGCCTACTGCAGGATCTTTGTCAATAAAGTCTCTTCCAATCCAATCTAATCCCAATTTGAACGCTCCCTTCATTTCTTTTTTACCACGTTATCAGTTCCATGCTTCGCTCCAGCGAAAAATATGTCCTTCCAACCGTTCGTAGGTCACGCACGAAGACGCTCCAACACATCATTGCGCTCGAGTGCTCTCCTTGGTGGCATAGCGGCTCAATGCCGGAGCATTGAGGACTGTTTCTATTGCGCCATGCTACTGCAACACAAGTTTGTGCCTTCAGCCTCGCTCTTTCCCCACTTCAGTAGCGCCATCGCTTCCAATAAATGTTGCTCGTCTTGACTGCCGCTTATGCCATGGCACCACTACACGTGTTCGTTCGTTAGGAGGAAGAATTATTTTTATTATCTTACCGATTGTTTTCTGAGCTTCTCCGTTTGTCCTCTTTCTACTACCACGTGGTATGATAAGATAAGCGATGATGTCATTTCGGATGTTTTCAGCTACGCACTGTGCGGATCGTAGTGCTGTAACGGAACCGCCAATGATAGTAACGCCGGGGCACTTCCCGCTTGTAGGTTTGCTTTACCCGCATTGATGGAGCTATTGCTGTGGTGCACGCTTTACAGGCAGGGAGCGGAATCGCCGGGCGCGCGTAGCGCGGGTCCCCGACGGCTAGCTGCTCACGCTGTAAAACGTTTTCACTGCAGTGCCTGCTGGTTTTCGAATCATCTCATGGACCGGAGTCGGGCTTAAGGGGGAGGGGGTAAAGGTGGGTAAAATGGAATAGCGGGGCAGACGGGGACGTTTTGCTGAATGAATAATGAAAAGAAATGGAAATGAACAAGTAGAAGACTCACAGGACCAATACAAAAATGGCAGGTGATCTTTTCCTGGGAAAGTGATTGAGGGCGTAGTAAAGTTAGGTCCGTAGTCGGAGTAGGTTGTGTTGTCGTGGAGGGGCGTGAAGTACCCGGTGACGATGACGGAGAGGTTAGGGGACGAGAAAAAAGTCTATTCACAGATCTTTACAAGTATTTACAAGGACATTGAAGATGGCACAAGTAAAAACGAAAGCTGGGTAAAAATGAAAATGCGCCGCCGCGCACGCGGGGTATATCGCCGGACGATCCGTGATACGAGCCCGGGGGCCAAAAAGATGCGGAAACGCCGCACGGTTGTCGGGAAAAGCGTGGGGCTCTGGCGTCCAGAAACCGCCACGGGGGCAAGAATCTTTACACGGCCGCTCCCGGCCGCAGCTCCGGACAAACTCGTTGAAGTTTACGCCTTCGGTCGCCGAGCTGTCTCCTTTGACCAATCTTCACCAAAAATCAGCGCGCCAATGAGGGTCTTGACCCCCGCCCCCTCCGTACTTCTGACGGTCAGGAGGAAAGAAAGGCATTCCGTCCGGAGGAAAGAATGGCATTTCGCCGACTTTGCTCAGGGGACAAAAGATTGGCACCGGCGGAGGGGACCGGAACACAATACTCACACAGAGAGGGCCCCGTGAGAGTGGCCCATCGTCCCGTCGGGGCCCATGGGCGCTGTCATCACTACAGGCGTTGAAATACGAAGCTTCACCTTCCGAACGAGTTAGCATAATACCCCGCGTGTGGCATATGTGGGTGCGTGGATGTGATCCTGAAGAATTTTTCCTGACTTGACATCAGGCGGCCTTCCACATCGGTTAGCCGTGGATTTGCCTGTTTTTAGCGAGCCGCACGCGTAGGCGTGTGTCGCGTGTCTGTGACGTGTGCCTAAGGCATCTTTCTCGAATCGTGGCAACCCTACGGATACGTCTAGCAACGGTAAGGGGCAGTTCTCTTAACCATTTTCCCCCTTACTGGACGTAGAAGCAGTCTGTAAGAGTGCCGTGTTGGGTGAGTTCGTGTTCCGTATTTCGTGAACGGTCGCGCAAAAGAGGGCGAGAAAAACGAGCTCTTCGTCTCGTCCTTCGCCCTCGTTCACGAAACTGCGCACAAAGAACCTCAGTCGTGCTGCAGTAAGCAGCCGTTGTCGATGTCGTTATGATCCCTACGTCTCAAGTAATTGGGCATGGGTAAAATCCTCGGTGCTGAAAGATTCCTCTTATTTTTCAAAATAGTACTGAGGTGTCCACGCACGCACATGCTGAAATTCGAGACTAGGGCTAGAGTTTTGTAATGCCTGCCGTTTGAATAAAGGCGCATGCGCAAACGTCGACTGAGGCGGATTGTGACCCGCCGCGGGGTCCTACCTTCGTCTTAGAGCCTACTGTAGCCCATACCCTGGCAGAACCGGCATTCAGCTATATCTGTGGCGGGCTAGCGCCTTTCCTTTTTGTCGCGCATGCGCTGTCGGTGCTCGCGCGTTCCCTGTATTGACGTCTTGGCCAGTCTGCTTTCATTGTCAACGTTATTAGCCGCCAGGTTTCTATGGACAGAGTTTGAGGCATGTCTTACGTAACTCCGATAATAACGGTCTATTTGCAGCTCCTTCCTTCCCCGTGTGTGCGTTGTGAATGAGAGTTGTTGTTCCTCCTCCTTCGTGTTACGTGCACGCACTTGCGTGTATACATTGTGCGGTCGCCGATTTTGAGGAGCCTGTTTCGTAACGCCCTCTTGTTGTCGTCTTCTCCGCAGTGGCCGGTGACATCAGGGCGCACCTGCAGTCGATGCTGTATATGCTCCGGAGAGAGGACACGCTCAAAATGGTGAGTACACTCCTCCTTATGGTGACCCTTATATTCTCCCTCGTTTTCTCCTGAAGCACCAGGAGGGGGTTCTTTTCCACTCATCTAAAATGGCGCTCTGCACTGTGTTCTCTACGTGGGTAAGCGTATTTTGACAGGCTTTGGCAAAAAGAGGGGGGGGGGGGGGGGGTTACCGTCAAACCAGGAATCTTCGCACGTACGCACGCACGCACCCACACTGCGCATAATTGCGTGTGTATTCAGGTCGATCGTGACGATGAAAGCCCTGGCCCGCACCCCTCATGAAGCCGGTCACAGTGACCGCGCTTGCCCTTCAAATTTCCCCCGCGGTTGCCCTCATTCTGCTGAAGATTAGGCGTGCGTGAGAAGCGCAGCGTTGACGTTTTACTCATTCGTTATTTTTTTTTCTGACTTTTTTTTTTTTTTTTTTTTGACATGGTCTCCCATCTGCTCCTGTTTCCGGCGGGGGTGGCGGCGGTCGGGCACTTATGACGCTTCCGGGAAGACCTCGTGCTCCCCGGGAATCCAGCGCTGTGTTTCTCACGATGAACTTTCGAACCTCTCGCTCTCTCGCTCTCTCTCTCTCTCTCTCTCTCTCTCTCTCTCTCTCTCTCTCTCTCTCTCTCTCTCTCTCTCTCTCTCTCTCTCTCTCTCTGTACTGGATTTCTTTTTTCCTTTTTTGAGATCACGAAGGAAGTAGTCAGTGCAGGAATGTTCTCATATTTCGTGGTGTAATGACCTCAGCTTGACGCACGTTCTGCTCGCAGATTGATTCTCGTGCATTCGGAATGGTATGTAACTTAATACTTGTGGGGAGTTTTTCGGCCGTTTTGCAAAAACTTTGGGGGCAAGCTAAGTTACGACCGCGTAAATTGGTTGCCCACACGCAGGGGTTCGGATTTCAACTTTGCTTTTATGATCCCAAGTATGAGACTTTTGATGGTATGGGCGCTGTTTGACTGGGGCTCTGGCTCGGTTGCCCTTACGGTGGTGGGGCCGTGTAAGCGTTCCGTCGTCTCTGAACTTAAGGACAAACGGTCGCCCCTCGGAGTTCGCACTCCCACGAGTCCCACCGCCATAGGCGGCTTTGAAAAAAGTGCCTCGACGTGACCTCAGTTGGAGGGGGAGGGGGTTCGCGCACCTGCAGCCGCTACTAGCCAGGCTACTCGGTGAGAGCAATGTAAAACACTGCGGCTCCCCCCCCCCCCCCCCCTTTCCCCCTCCTGCTTGTATTTCTGGCCCTCCGTTTTGTTTGTTGACTTTTCCGTTCATAGTCTCGGCGTATCGATGGGCACTTTGGAACGTGACAGATACTCTAGCTCCTTCACTTCACGCACGCGACGAAGGGTGTCGGGTGTCATCCGTCTGGCGCGTTTCAGCCGCGCCTTCAGCGTACATGGCGCTCCGCCAGACACCACTGCTCTGGCTGTGGTGTCTGGCCGCTGTCTCTAGGTCCGCTTGGAACTGCTCCGCTCGAACGCCTTCCTCTCCCCTTGTCCTCCGGTTCTAGTCTTTTGCGCCCTCTTGCCTCCCCGGCTGTCGAAGCGGATGTCTCCGTCGTCGACCGGCTGTCTCCGCAACGGCGGTCGCTCCCCGCTTGT
This sequence comes from Haemaphysalis longicornis, assembly GCA_013339765.2. Classification (NCBI taxonomy): domain Eukaryota; kingdom Metazoa; phylum Arthropoda; class Arachnida; order Ixodida; family Ixodidae; genus Haemaphysalis; species Haemaphysalis longicornis. Next base: position 227,839 of record JABSTR010001308.1, on the reverse strand, counting down.
CACGAGTGCCACCGCGGGGAGGAAACGCTCCTTCCTGGTGGAGCGCATTTGCCAGCGGCGTGTCGGGCAGCCGTTGCGTTGCATCCTTGACCCCGTTTTTGTCGCTGTCTGCGAGGTCGAGATTTCCCGTCAGGGCAGCTCTGTCACTCCTTCCGGACGTGACGCGCGTGAGTCGCCCTGAAAGGATAATGCGAGCCGCTGCGCCCGCGTGAAGGTGTTCTCGAGTTATAATGAACAGAAAGCGTGAGCCATTCCAACTCTGTGAAGATGGGGTACCAGTGACGCTTTTTAGTACACGGCGTAGAGGTGACAAGAGTTTGAGTATCAGTTGGCCGTCTTCGAGCGCGGTAATACCAGGTCTGTCTACAAGTCGCTCGGTCTCCGCGGTGAGAGCGCGCAGTGAACGCTGACACTATTCCACCGCTAGACAAAACGCGCTGATCGGCGCAGTCGGCCCCGATGGCGCGACCGCGCTGAGAAGTTGGATGCAGCTAGCGCCTTCTGGTGCCATTCTTATCGCAGGCGCCCTTACTTTTCCCTCTGTATTCCCCCCTCCCTACCCTTCCCCTTGAATAGAAACGAGCGATTAGATGCTTTCACTGCGCAACTGAACGACGAGCTGACTTGACCTTGGCTGAGCTTGAAGGTCAGATCGACGCTACGAGAAACGAGCCGTTCTCCGGGTTTCACCTGGAGTAATAAACTTCGCGGCCAATGAGCGCACTAGCAGCAAAAGTAGCTAGTAATAACGTGATCGTGGCCTGACGCTCGCTTTGCAGAACCACGCACAGGCAACTGGTTAACGCGCCTTCTGCGGTGCTGTGGGCCTCATCGATTTAGCAGTCCTGGACGGTCCGCGGGCAGTCCGAGGACGGCCTTCGGACAGGAAGTCCCATAGTATTACATGGGAGATCCAAGCAGCGGATCGCGTCCAGTGCAGTCCGCGGAAAATCCGGGACTGGTAATCGAGGAGGCCCTGTGTACTGCTGCACCGCTTCTGGGGTGATCTTCATCACGGCCTGGCTAATGAAGTTCTGTCAAATGAAGTGATGAATTCATTTGAAGTCCTATCAAATGAAATTATGTAAACTGTTTGCTCAGACACCTTCCCTTTTTCACATTTTCCGCGCCTTTATACATCGCTTGTTCCTAATTATTCTTTACTCGTCACTTCTTCGCGCTGAGCAGTTTAACCTCTTTCTGCCTTTGGCAATGTGACTTGCCTTCATCAGAGTACAGTTACATGATGTTGCTGCCGCAAGCATTTGGAACCCATATCTTATATAGCTTTGCCGAAAACTGATAAGGAGAGAAAGATGTTTCGGAAAGGAAGAGGACGCATACCGTGGTACATGCAAAAACAGAGAGGAGAGAGAGAGAGAGAGAGAGAGAGAGAGAGAGAGAGAGAGAGAGAGAGAGAGAGAGAGAGAGAGAGAGAGAGAGAGAGAGAGAGAGAGAGAGAGAGAGAGAGAGAGAGAGTTAACCAGGTAAAGCTCTCAATATTGCACGACCACGACGACATGACAACGCACGTGTTGTGTGCTGCAAGTTCAGACAAAGCGTGGACAATTGTGGCTTCAAAAAGGGAAATGTACACAATAAGGTATTCAGTGGGTGGGGAGACGGGTTTGGACGGTTCATACAAGCATGAAGGAGGACTGGACGGATGCATACAGGCATAAGGGAAGACTGGAATTTGTGTGTGTCTTCCACGGATGGGAAGAATAGATACGGCGCACAAAAGAGCATCGCACAATGAGCTAGCCACCGAACAAAATGTAGGGAAGCAAGGCATGTGGCCTGCACGCGCATGCACCAGGGAAGTGGGCGTACAGCTCAGGACAATGTGGTTTCAAAAGAAAAGAGAAATGTACTCAAAGGGGTAATCAGTGGAACCGGAGTCAAGTGTCTTGGACAGATGCGTACAGGCAAGAAAGGAAGATCGCAATTTGCGTGCGCCCTCCTTGACGGATGGGACAAAAATAAACGGGGTGCACAAATCATAAAGCGTTAAAGGGTTGCAAAGTAGTGGTGGGAACGCGGCCTCCTTCCCAACAAGAAATTGCATTGTCGAGCCGGACCAGGCTAATAAAGCTGCTGTACTCGGTGTCAACGCCCGAATCAGCTACTGGACAATGAAATAGTGAAACTGTTTTCTGGTGGAATCGGGTTTGTGCGAATTCTGATGGTAAACTCCAGGGTAGGATTAATGCACAACGTGATAAAAATAACGAGGTCGGCAATTTTAATCGAGGGATAAGCACCTCATTTTTAAATGTGTGTAGTAGCGCTCAAAAAACAACAAGCAACAATGTAGCTCGCTCGGTGTTCAGCCTCCTGTAACGCGCGACGAAATAGTTGGCAGTTTTACGCGTCGAAGTCACACCTGGACCGCATGAAGGGCTACGGATTAATTTAGGCCGTTTTTCGAAAGATATTTAACGCGCGCTGAAGTCTGGACGCATGGGCGTTTCCGTTTTTTTTGCCTCCGTCGGAATCGAACCCGCGTCCTCGTTTACGCGATCCACTTGGACGCCCTGCCTAGCCACTGAGCCGCCCCAGCGGGTGTAACGCGCGACCGGTAGGGAAACTTTGGAGGAGCCGCGTGCACCTGCCTCTTCGCGTGCCGGAAATCGCCGTGACAGGATCGCGCACTTATCCCCCTCGTGTACAGCGTTGCGCAAGGGCGCCGCCGAGGGAGGCGGCTGGCGGTCAGCTCGCCGTGACGAATGCAACGAGGCTGCAGGCGCAATTGAGCCATCCGGGAGGGGCCAAGGAAGGTAGCACATGCATCCGCTCTCTGGGCGGCCGAAATTGGTTGAAAGTGAGCCTGGCCGAGCTTTTGAACGCGCCGACCCTCCCTCTCGATCCCTTATTCTTTTTTTTATTATTTTCTGGTGTCAGCTGGCGTTCCGGTCGTTTCGCGGCGCATTGTTTACGGAAGGGCTAGCAATGAGGCCGCCTGGAAAGGGAGCGGGGCTGCGGTGTTCAACGAGGGTGCGTACACGCCGAGGAACCCGGGTAAACGCCGCTCCCCCGGGGCGAGAGGCCGAGGCACGCTACGCTGCTGCTTGGGTGGGCGCGTGGCCGACGCACGACGCGCGAGGAGGCGGCCGATTAGCCGGGCTACTCACTCCGACGGTGCGGCCCTTTTGGCGGCACGACTGATTAAGTGCGGCCCGTGCTAATCAGTGTACTAGGGGCCCTTCCACCACCTTTCACGATCTATTCAGGGTGTTTATCTTTGGCTCATTTTTCGCCACCGCGAGTTTTTTCGGTTTACGTGCGTGACGCCCGACCCTGCCTTCCGGGGGCGCGCACTCATTTTTAAGGCGCGATCGCTTTTCTTTTTTGTTTTTATGTTCGTATATTTGGTCGTATGTGTTGCACTTAACCGCTCAGGCGAGTTCTGTTGTTCTTGCTTGAACTAAACGCGCCTCAAAAACCGGGTGCAGGGAAAGCAGGGCGCAGTCAATTTAGCGGGGAAAGCTCAACCACCCCGAAACGCGCGAGATAAAATGTTCACTTTTGTTGTCAAGTTGCAAGCACGAGTGTAAGTAATTTTGGAGGCAGCAGTTAGCGCGCTGGCCATCAACATCTTCGCGGCGTACATGTGTACGAGGCAATCGCAATGTGCGAACAAATCTGTCGCAGTTCATCACACGTGGTCGGCGGTCGAGGTGCTGCTCTCAGCGCTTCACACAAGGAAGACATAGCGTACGCCTTATGCGCAAGAGCCTGATCACCACCGCGTTCGAATATCGCGTTTAAAAGCACGTCCATTTCAGCAGCTTTTGTAGTTTTATGGGCAATAGGGCCAATAACGACGCCTAGAAAAGCGCGCCCGCAGTGTGCGAGGACAATTCGAAGGGCCGATGCGGGTAAGTTGCCGCGGTAGCGCTTTGCATGCTGCTCTCGCGAAGGTCTGCCAAGGGTAGGAGTCTGCACACGCACAGCTCGGCGAGGTGTTCACCACTCGTGCGTGTAGCTGAAGCAAGCGGGCCAGAACCCTACAGACGTTCTCCCCTCCACTTTCCTCCCAGCCGGAACGTTTTGCGCAAGCGGCAGAGGCTGCTGCGCTTGACGCCCGCCTCAAGCGTGTGGCGCAACCTCGACGACAACCACCGCTGTCGAGACACGCGACGCGAAATTTAGAGTCGCCGCGTCTCTCCCTACCGCTTTGGCAAGCGAGCATCGTCGCTGGGGGTTTAGTCTTTAGAAGCTTGGCTGCCCGGTGCATAGTCGGTGGGGCTGCGTTCAAGCTGCGTCTGTGCCGTCGTTTTGAATAGTTGCGTCACCGAAAAGAGCGAGATGGAGCGATTGCGCTATCCGATAGAAGCAAAACCAGGAAACGCTGTGGTTGGGGGCGTCTTGGAACGTTGCAGCCGGCGCAGCACAAGCGCGAGCAGGCCTGTCCTTTCGCGCGGCAAGTGGTAGTAGCCAGATCAGCTGATGTCGTGGTCTTGCGTAAGGATGGAATTACTAAGCTCGCGATGCCGTTGGCAGCACTTGACTTTGAAGCCGCGTTGGCCGGCCGTGCGTGCGCGTGCATTTAGAGCGCACGAGTTAACGAGAACATTTATTTCCTGTATGGAGACCCTGCGGAACAGGTGCCACGGAATCACGGCCTATTTTTAGCGCACTAACTTTGGTGGCGGCTGCCTTCGACAGTTTTCTTTTTTCTTATCTAGCAAGTTTTCGATGAATAAATGTGCATTTTGGGGGTCGGAATCGTGGTCTAGCCTCACTGCTTTCGGCATGACATAATTACCAACCCCCAGTTTTATTACACAGGAGAGGATAGTTTGCCCAACTACAGCCGGCTTTTGGGATTGTAAATCGATTGTACGCCAGAAGTCTTTTCCTGGATAGCTTGCTGAGCTCGTCGTCATGTGCTGGAGTGGGCCGTTGTAAGTATGTCAAGCCGTTGCGGTATGCGATTACGAAGTTGGTGACAAACAGCATTTAGGACCAGTAATATGAGTTACAGTAAAGATGCCTTGCAGAACGGCTATTAACAGATTATTTCGTGATCTAACCACGTATACAACCCGAAGGATATCATACCCCGAAAACAAAAAAAAAATGGCAGCATCTCCACTCCGTGGATGTTGGCGAGGGTGCGGAGTACGGGGACTCGAAATGACATCCAAGTTGCGCCCCGAGTGACATCCGATTTTCGCCCCGACCGTCATTCGATTTGAGCCGTGAGTTGCACCTTGATTATTCCCTAAATGAAACTGCAACTCACGGCTCAAATCGAATTTCGCTTCATTTTCGCTTGATGGTGGTGTGCGCGTGGATGGACGCGGACGGACATTGGGAGGCCCTAAGGTACTCCGCACCGTTACAGGCGAGGGAGTAAGCCGTTTGACTCTCGGGTACTAACTCACGGTCGCAGCCCAATGGGTAAGACGACTGACACTAACTCTGTCTGGTCTACCAGACTTAGGCTCGAATCCTGCCGGTGCCTGTGTGATTTTTTGCGATTGTAAATGCCATGCGCATGGATGCGGACGGACATTGTGCGGTCCTAAGGCGCCTAAAACGCGTGCACCGTATACGAGCTAACCGTGTGCGCCCTAGTCCGCACGCAGCGTGCGCATAGCAGATATACTGAGCGTGGTAGAGGCGGTTATTAAGAGCCTTAGGCGCCGTTGTGCGAAAAACCGTCGTGTTCCTTAAGAAAATGGCGCTGCTGTCAAGTAAAAAAGGTAAAAAGCGCGTCCGGGACTCTACAGATGGTAAACCCGAGCGGAGTCTGTGAGTGCGGCCGCGGTAACCCGAGTTTTGTCCCTGGAAAGGGCCCCTTTTAAATAGGGGGGTAAAGATACCGGTGAGACTGAAACCAGACCTCTTGAGGGATGGCGGATTTAAAACCGGCGCAACCTGGGATAGGCAAGCCAAAGGGGACCCGATTAATTGAACCGGGGTTTTAACGTGCGCCAAATCTCGAACACAGGCGTTAGGCTTAACTTACCAGGGAAGCTGCTGCAGCGCCGGGTATCGAACCCACGTCCTCGTGCTCAGCTCCCAAACCCTTAGTTTCAGGCAACCAGGCGGGTTCCGTTAAGTTACCTCTCAATGGATTTTCAGGGCATCGCCGGAGGATATTTGCGTGCACTGGACCGTCTGATTTCCCTTTGTCCTAGCCATATAGAGAAGCTTTAAAACTGGTGAACCCGGGGATTGGAGGCCTTGTCTGCACAGGGGTAGCCCGGTGCCAGTTCCGCACGTCGCCAGGTGGAACAAAATCTGCCCTCCTTTTCCTGCATTTACACGAATCGGGAGCTGTGAGGGAAATGCGCCCGGAGAAAATTCCACGTTATTATGCATTGGAAACCAAGTATTGTAGAATGATGGGGGACGGTGGGAAGTGAAGTGCTCATGAGTAGAAAGGTCAGTAACCTCAGTTTGCCTGTGAGCTGTAAGTAACGGGGGAATAGCAAAGCAAGTTCCGCACTGGGCGAAGAGTAAACCGTGGCTGAAAATAATAGCAGAAAACAAAGTAAGTCAAAACGGGAAGAAAAGTTTGAAAGGTGGGAAGCGTGGAGTGGTAAGAGAATATCATCAAGTTGTGCCAGGACAACCGTTGAGAGGTATCGCCAGGTCACCCTTGGGCACGTTATTTGGGTTGTACTTCTCTGTGGGTACGCATATGTCTCCGATTGGTGCTTATTAAAAAGGTTATTAACGTCTGCGTGTACATAGCGGTATGAAAGGGTAAAAAAGCCTTGGGTCTCTCGGGGTCAACTTCCTATTTGTCACTCCTGCTCACCCAAATTTTTATCGGTAACGTACGGCTAATTTAGGCTTTTGCTCGTCACTCGCGGGGGTACCAGATACTTCTCGTTGTAGACATATCGCCGAATGTTTAGCCTAAATGAAAGGCTGCAGGCATGTAATGCAAGGCAAGATAACCGCTGGTCATTAAGGGTAATAGAGTGGATCCCTAGAGAAGGCAAGCATTGTAGGGGGCGGCAGAAAGTTAGAGGGCGTGAATCAAGAAGTTTGCGGGATATGGTCACAGTTGGCACAGGATCGAGGTAATGGAGAATAATGGGAGAGGCCTTTGCCCTGCAGTGGGCGAAAAGGCGGGGGGAGGATGATGAAGTATGCATTTTGGGGGTCGGAATCGTGGTCTGGCCTCACTGCTTTCGGCATGACATAATTACCAACCCCCAGTTTTATTACACAGGAGAGGATAGTTTGTCCAAATACAGCGGGATTTTGGGATTGTAAATCGATTGTATACCACAAGTTTTTTCTTGGATAGCTTGCTGAGCTCGTCGTCATGTGCTGGAGTGGGCCGTTGTAAGTATGTCAAGCCGTTGCGCTGTATTGCATGCGGTTACGAAATTGGTGACAAATAGCATTTAGGACCAGTAATATGAGTTGCACTAAAGATGCCTTGCAGAACGGCTATTAGCAAATTATTTCGTGTTCTAACCACGTATACAACCCGAAGGATATCATACCCCGAAAACAAAGAAAAAATAGCAGCATCCCCACTCCGTGGATGTTGACGAGGGTTCGGATTTTCGCCCGACCGTCGTTCTATTTAATCCGTGAGTTGCACCTTGATTATTCCCTAAATGTGAAACTGCAACTCACGGCTCAAATCGAATTTCGCTTGATTTTCGCTTAATGGGGGTGTGCGCACGGATGAACGCGGACGGACATTGGGAGGTCCTAAGGTACTCCGCACCGTTACAGGCGAGGGATTAAGCCGTTTAACTCTCGGGTACTAAGTCACGGTCTCAGCCCTATGGGTAAGACGACTGACACTAATACCCCTGTCACACGGGCACTTTCAATCGCGATTGAAGTGAATCGCGATCGAGTTTTCGAGCGCGCTCGAAGCATTTGCCGCTGCTACACGGCCCGTTTCAATCGCGATCGAAAAGTTGCACCGGGTTGCATTCGTGTACGCCAGATGGCGCAAAAATGTACTTGTGGCCGGCGTCTGGTAACTTCGCGCGGTCGTAGGTATACGTAACTATGTAGATATTACCTCACGCTTATTTGGGTCAAGTTATTTGACACAATTTGTGGCGTTAGTTGAAGTTGTCACATTCTGTGCAATTACTGAGCGGGGACGAGAGTATCGCCGCTTTCGTTCGATCGCGCTTGGATGCCTCGATCGCGCTTGAGAAACCAGGATTGAGTTCGAGCGGGATCGAGCTCGATCGCGATTGAAACTGTCGTGTAGCAGAGGCCCGATCCGGATTGAGCTCGATCCGGATCGACTCAATCGCGATTGAAAGTGCCCGTGTGACAGGGGTATAACTCTATCTTGTCTACCAGACTTAGGCTAGAATCCGTGCCTGTGTAATTTTTCGCGATTGTAAATGCCATGCGCACGGACGCGGACGGACATTGTGCTGTCCTAAGGCGCCTAAAACGCGTGCACCGTATACGAGCTAACCGTGTGCGCCCTAGTCCGCACGCAGCGTGCGCAGAGCAGATATACTGAGCGTGGTAGAGGCGGTTATTGAGGCGCAAACCTCAGGCGCCCCGTTGTGCGAAAAACCGTCGCTGTCCTGTCAAGAAAATGGCCGCTGCTGTAAAGAGTAAATAAGTAAAAAGCGCGTCCGTGCACTCCGTACAGATGGTTAACCAGCGGAGTCTGTGACGTGCGGCCGCTGTGTACCCGCGCGTTTTGCTCCCTCGGATGCGCCGTTCCTACTTTCCAGTGTCAGATAGAGGCGACACTGAACCCAGCCAATCTCTCTCCTCTTACTTTTTGATTGATTGATTGTAGGGTTTTACGCGCCGATGCAGCGCAGGGGATCAGGCGTGCCGTAGTGGAGGGCTCCGGATTAATTTTGACCACTTGGGGATCTTTATCGTGCGCCGAAACCTCGCACGCACGGGCGTTTTTGCTTTTCGCCTCCATAGGGAAAGCGGCCGCTGCGCAGCGGCCGGGAATCGAACCCTCGTCCTCGTGCTCAGCTGCACAACGCCTTAGCCACTGAGCCACCGCGGCGGGTCCCCCTTACTTCTGCGGACCCCTCTCTAGCCTGGATTTTCAGGGCATTGCGCCGGAGGAGATTTTTGCGTGCACGGGACCGTCTGATTTCCCTTTGTCCTAGTCATATAGAGTCTCGCTTTAAAAACGTGTGTGATTCGGTGGGATTGGAGCCCGTGTCTGCACAGTAGTAGCCCGGTGCCAGTTCTGCACGTCGCCAGCGTGGAACAAAATCTGTCGTTCCTTTGTTCGTGGCATTAACACGAATTGGGAGCTGTGAGGGGCAATCAATGCGCCCGCTTGACAAAATCCACGAGACTGTGAATTGGAAATCTAGTAGTTGTAGAACGATGCGGGCCGCGGGACAGCTGAACGTGCTTGCACGTGAGTAGGAGAGGTGCACACCAGTCAACCGTGATTCTGGGATAGCTAAAAGAAGCCAGTCGAAGTAATTTGCGCCAGAAAGCAAAGAAACGAAAGTGAAGAACGACGACGCAAATGCGATGTAGCAGTGAAGAAGTTGTTGAAGGTATCGCCAGGCGGTCACCCTTGCAGCACGTTATTTTGGGTTGTAGCTTCGTTTGTGGGTACGCATATGTCGTCGATGTGGTGCATTATTAAAAAGGCTTATTAAACGTTCGTGCGTGTACATAGCGGCATGAAAGCGTAGCAGCGCCTTAGTCTCTGCCTGTGCTGTACTTCCTATTTGTCACTCCTGCTCAGCCATTTTTATCGCGTAACGTACGGCTAATTTACTCGCTTTTGCTTCGTCACATCCCGTGGTACCAGATACTTCCCGTTGGTTGACCGATCGCCGAATGGTGTCGCCCTGATGAAAGGCTCCAAGGCAAAGGCGTCACAACGATAAAACTCATCGGAGTGCCTGAATAGCCTGGCAACTAACGGGACGGTTGCGTTTCCAAAGAAGTCGACCAACTTCGGCACATGGCCGCTGTTGTCGGTGTACACGTGGATTGAGGGGGCTGGTGGGAACGCGCGCCTGCTCTCTGAATGCGCGATCGCGTGTGCCGAAAGCGTTTCCATGTTCGCGGTGTTGAAAGGACACGCAAGGGGGGGAGGTGTGAGGATTTGCTAGCGCTCCTGTATGCGGCCGCTTTTCGTGTGCAAACGCTGGTCGTCGCTCATACGGCACAACCGACGGTGGATGAACAAAGGCTCCCGCTCGCGCGTCGAGAATAAGTATATTTGTTCAGACCCCGTAACTGGGATTTGGGACGGCTTTGATTTCGCTCCTTGCGTCGGTAAAGCTCAGCGCTAGTGGCTCTACTTCTCACCAAATAGGCTTTCGTGACAACTGATACGGGGCTCCGCGTGGGTGTGGCCTCTTCAATCTTTGTGTAGTCGCGTGGGAAGGGAGCATAGTGCTGCTTAGAGGGCGAAGTTCGCGAAATTTTTACAGCGTTCGGTAAGCGGACTGCAGGCGCCCTCCGTTCATTCAGTCTTTCTCTCTTATATCCCCCCACCCCCAACCACACACTTTATTTTCGCACGTATGTGCTTGTGTATGTGTGCATGTTCACGCATAGTACGGATGGGCAGTTAAAAATCCCTCTAAAAATCCGATACACGAAAGGGATCCCCTTCGTAAATAACTCCTCTACACGTTTTGTACGAAATCGGTCACTGTTTCCGTTCTTTTTTATCGGAGCACAGGAGCATTTCTTGAGGAATCTGATAAACGAGACTGGCGTTCGTGTGTAATTTTGAGGCTTGTAAGGTGCCGCACTTGTCAAAATGTTTCCTTGTTCTAAATTTTGTCGTAAATTGGCGATTGCGGCTCCGGTGGCCTGTATCGTCAAGGAGGCCATTATTACGTGGTGTCTGGCGTAGCTAATTGCTCTCTCGACGTCTCTAAAGGGGGCAAAACGCTTTTTGATTCACTAGCTATTCTTTGGGTGAAGGTACCCTGTCAAGGAAAGTACGGATAGGTCTGTCTCCAGCTGGAAGCGCCAATTTCGTCTGGCCGTAGTTTCGGCAATTTGGCAGGCTGCGAAACGTTCCGGAAGGCCGCGACTATCGCTTTTTCTTTCGCCTCGCCCCCTCCATCCGGCCCTTTCAGTTTCTTGCTGCCAACCAGGCGGAGCAAGGCAAGTGCGTATTGTCAGTGGGAATTTTCTTCGCCAAAAACTTTTTCGGGTGTGGTTTAAAAAGAATAGGACGCTAAACAGACGAAAGCTAAGGTAGACGCAGACGACACACACGGACGCAGCCGCCGCCGTTGTGCTGCTGAGCACGAGGTCGCGGGTTAGATCGAGGTCGCGGTGGCTGCCTTTCTGGTGGAGGCGAAAAGCGAAAACGCGCGTCTGTTGAGATTGTGGCAAGCACTAAAGATTCCCTTAGAGGTCGCAAGAATTAATCCGGAGCCCCCCACTATTACTTAACAAGCGCCTGTATTAAAGCGGAAGCTTTCTTAGTGGAACCTATGGCGTTCTGTCAAACTAATGCATTTCCCTTAGACCGATTGGTCAACCTAGAAGCTCTGATAAGCTCTCTGCACACACGTCGCGTGCGTGAAACCTGTTTTCGGGTGTGTCAAAACGGTTACTTGCAAATCGCGAGAAATGAAAGGCTCTCGATATAAGGCAATACACGCAGCTAAGACGAAGGAGTACACTGTACATGTAAACCTGGGTGTAAGGAAGTTGACGAGAGTTTGCAATTTTTCGTTACATCCAGGGTTTCGTTACTTGCAGGTTTCGAGGTAAGGCTCGCGGGAATGAAGCAGAAACGAAGCCAAAATGCTAGACGTCAGCGGGGGTGAAACCACCCTTCATGGATTTATATCACAGCGAAAAACTGCGTGAATTGCGCCTCCTCTTTTCGCGCGAGCTCTGAGGCACTACATGGCGCTTCAAAGAAACTAGGTCACCTGCCCCCGTATTAACAAGGGTAACTTAGGTATCGCTTTTGCTTTTTGACACTTTTTTGCGCCTTCCGTGGCCAAATGACTGTCGAGTGGCTGCGTCCGGGCGTAGTGGCAACACTACGTCTGTTGCCGGCATTTAATAAAGTCTTTTTCACTCACTCACTTGCGCCTTCACGCGTTTACAAGAACCAAACTTATGCCGAAAGGGTGCTTTTTTCCGAACTTGATGCTCTTTATAGCACCAAAGGTTGTTGAGAAGGTGCTAGCTTGGATAGTATACCAGGCGGCAGCGTTCTTCTTTCTGGCCAGCGGAGAAGGCGTTTAAAATTGTTCGCTTTTCTTGAAAAGGCAACTTTTCGTTTTCCAGCAGAAGCACTCATCACCGGTGAACCGATACTACACGTAGAAGTGGAGACGCGTGACTATACACGCCGACAGGACGTCCTAGCGCCTCAAAACTGAAGTCTGGAACCGAAGTCGCACTCGCGCACGGCAGTTCGCGGTGCGGGCGAGAAAAAAAAAAAAAAAAAAAAAACGAGAAGGGTAGTTACACTTGCTAGCTGGTGTGGTATCGCGCTACACAAGCAAGACCAGAAGGGACTGCTACGTCAGCCACGGGATGGTGCTAGCCCCTCCGTTTAATAACCACCACCACCACCATTACCATCATCATCATCATGACGAATTTCGTGTTTAGGCGATTCCAGACGTTTTCATTGCTGCTGGTTCTGTACGGTAGTGGCAGTATTCGTTAAATTAGTTCATTTCTCCTGTCGACTTTTGAGTAAAAGTGCCAAAAACTATGACTGATCAGCTCGCCGACTCGCCCATGCACTCAGTACGCGTGATTAACCAGCGAAGCTGTAATAGGCGGCCGTTGTTTACCCGTATGTTACTCCTCCTTATGATTTTTTAGAGTATTTCTCATTGTACGTTGCGTGTTTCTGGTATTTCCTTTTGTTCCCAGTCCTGCTCACGGTTTGGGCCGTCCTAAACAGCCTGCTCTTCGGGAGTACGTATGACGCGGGGCGTATACCCACTTCAAAGTAACGTGCGGCAGGCGTTTGTCACTGTTTCGTTACCTCTGCTACGCCTGCGCGGGAGACATCCCTTGCTTCTAACGACTCTCCAATCTGCCCCCCCCCCCCCTTCCCCCCCTTTTTTTTTCGCCTATCCGCTAGGGATTGCGCCCGAGGAATATTTCAGTGAGTGCACGGGACCGTCTGATTTTTCTTTCGCCTGCCGATACAAATCTCCCCTTTAAATGTTTAGAGTAGTAAAGAAGTCTAAATTTAGTTTCCACCAGATTCCCTCGACCGTAGTACTTCGTTGAATGCAATACTTTCTTGCGTTAGCATTTGAGGGTATCGCGTGCTGCTGCTGCTTGTAAACTGTGTAACGTGTGCATGGACGAGCGAGTAATGCTTACGTAACATTGGAGGGATGATCGACCGTCCAATCACACAGAAGCCTGGCTTAACGTTATAAATAGCGTGGCGTGCGTGCCAGCTGTGGTGTTGCTTGGTCGTGTAAATGCCTGGAGCGCTTATATCTTTTGAAAAGACACGGTTCTCGCCACTCGATGACCGCTCGGGGGATATAAAAGACACGTCAGATGTTCCGGTTAGCGTAAGGCGCAAGTCTGCTCGTTACAAGAAGGAAATAATGGGGAACAGGTCCTAGCTTAAAGCCGAGAGTTGTGCCATTGTTATTCCAATAAAGGCTGGCCAAAATGTGGCCCGACTGAGTACCAGCGAAATGACACTTGTCTCATGCGGCGCCAGCGCTGTGACGTGTGTGCGCCGCGTCAGAGTGGTTGGGGTCGATACTGGAAGTGGGTGTACGTGACTCCTTCTGCTATAGCGGTGCAAGACGCGATGAAAAGGAAGATGCCTGTGTTAGTGCCCTGGCAGTAAGACCTGGGCAATTGCTAATCAAGCTTTGGTTCCGACGTGTTGCCTACTGAATGAGTGCGGCGTGGGGGCCTTTTGTCGTTGCTGTTCTTGCACTCATTCTCTTTCCCTCTCCCCGCCCGACAGGCGGTGAAGCTGGAGAGCGCGCACCCTGCGGGCCGCACCCGGTACCTGGTGGTGGTGTCCCGCACGGGCTCGCTGGGCGCCGAGGAGGCCTGCCTGCTGGGCATCGACTGCAACCACCGGACCACCATCGGGCTCGTCATCCCCGTCTGGGCGGACGCCCGCATCACGCTCGACGGAGACGGGTACGCCCCGCTGCTGCTGCTGTCGTTGCATACTGACTCAGTATACCTATCTGTACAGCTGCCTTGCTCCTCTCCCTGTATGTAAGTGCGAATGGCTCTGCCCTAGACTTCCGACTGTTCCTATATTGCGGCGCTGTCCTCTTAGACTATTGTTTCGTCTCTGAACCCGGCGGACGACAGATAACACGATTGTGGGATGAGAAAATTTAGAGCCGTGCACGCTGCTGAAGTTCTACCTGTCAGAGTCTGGAGCTGCTCGTAAGCTTCCGCAGATCGTGCGAGCCGTGCGCTGGCTTATTCGGGGCGGTCCGCGAGGTCCGAGTCCCTGGTGCGAGGTCGTTCACCCCTGGCCGCTTCGCTTCCATTTTGGGCCGCCCCGTCGTCGGCACGCAGCCACTATCGATATACGCAAACAAGGGGCCTCACGTGCGCGCATCCATTTACTCCGCTCGTTTTAGAAAGCCAAGCCTCTACGTCCGCCTGCTTCTCTCACTTCGTTTTTACTCGCTGTTTATATTTTTGCCCCTTCCCGCTCCCCAGTTGCCCATAGCGCAGTCTGTTACGTATACAAACCGCTCGCGTCAAGCCGCCGTCGTCGTTGCCGTCGTTTCCAGGGGGCCTATGGGCGAACCACAAACACGGCGCCCAACGAAAGCCCTGGCAAGCGTCCTCTGCCTTTACTGGATTACTCGGCCTATTTCTAGCTCTTTTGGGGGCGAGGAAACGACAGCAATTACGCGTACATAAACAGCGGTCCATCCACGGGGACCAGAGCTCCTCCCACTGGCGCTGATGTTACTCGGGTTGGAGCGAGCCTGTGTCCACTTTGTTCCCTGCGATAGGAAGCTAAGTTGGGCACTCCATCAACGCTGGATCTTTCGTCCCTCATCGTCAGCCATTTTTACAAAGGGCAGTGGAGCGCCTCAACGCGGCCACCGGTCGCGGAGCAGACTTGTGAGCTTGTATGGTTCATCCACTGATGTTCTTTAGTTCGTTTCACAACCGTATGCAGCACAGTGGATGCTAGACAATTTTCAACTTGTGTAGCCGCCCACTTAGTGCGGCTAATTCACAGTGACATTCCAGGGTGGCCGGCTGAAGATGAGCGACATTCGATGAGGGCCTTCTCGAAATTCGACAGACCCATCCTCCCGCTGGGCTCGTGGAACCGCAAGACCCCAGCACCTATTATTAGGCAGTTTTAGAATAGGGGAACCCGGCATTGGGGGCCCCCAACAAGTTAAGGGAACCCAGACGCAACGCACTCGCGCGCGGCGGGTTTTAAAAGTGGGCGTCCTCAACAGCCCGCACCGACTTGCGTTGCTGGGGTCGGCTCCGGTGTTGGGAACTTTAGGCTTAACATCCTGGCGGACATTTAATCGCCGCTATCTGAACAACTGCGAATGACAATCCCTAACACAACTTTTCACCACACTATCATCCCCTTTCTCGCACGTGGAACTTTATTTTCGCCATAATGGCCATTTGAACGATCGGTGACCAAGACATCTGCCGTGGCGTGTTTTTGATTTTTCGGCGCATGTAGCGCTATCCTTCGGCCACTCGTTGCACCACGCGCCGCGGTGCCGGGTCGAACCGTAGAACCTCCGCGGCCGGTCTGCGTATGCTTAGCATCGCGGCAGATATCTGATTGCCGCTTTTAAAAGCAGGGGTGATAACAATCCCTAGCACGATTATTCATCACACTAACATCTACTTTCTCGCATGTGGAATTTTTTTCACACTAACTTCTACTTTCTCGCATGTGAACCTTTTTTTCGCGGTCAGGTGGATTTGGATTGGAAGAGTGGCGACAGGCTGTAGCTACCGTGGTCTGCGCCGGTTCGAGCCGCTTCGTGGGCCCTGCGGGCAGACGTGGCCGGCGTGTGTGCGAATCGTTTCCGAGTGCAGAGAACGCTTCACGATTTCCTGGTTTATCCATTCCTTGCGAACGACGTGCGGAATCTACAATTTTACCTCAGCGATCGTGGTAGTTGATTGGGTGGATCGGCAAACGAGCCGCAGGTTTCGCTTCAGCTGTGGTCGCGCGCTGTCTCGCTGGCTGCGAGAGCGACGCAAGGAACGCAAGCTTCTTTTGGGGCCAGCTTTGGGGCGCCTGCTATTTTGGCAAAATAGCGTGCGCGCTAAACGCAAACCCAAAACCCCGAGGACGGCCTGGGTTCTGCGCATGCGCGGTACGGCGCCCCAAGCCGCTTGGGGAACCCACAGCGTTGGGGCCCCCTATTCGGAAGCTCTCTATTGTCTCTTGTGGGCTTCCGCTAAACATCCTACCTGTGTATACCTGCAGTCGTGTGCCGGGTCTCCGCTCGGCCTTTGTGCGTAAATAAGCGCGATTGCGATCGGCACGTGTTTATGCACGCGCGGCGTCATCTACGCTTCATTTCGCGCTGTTTATGCCTCTTTTGTGCGGAAGGCCGCACTGCGGGTGGCCGTTCTGCCACAAACATGTTTTTTCTCTGCGCTGCGTTGTTCCCCCGAGGGGAATGACTCAGCTAACGACGCCGGCGTGCACAGCACACGTGTCGGGGGTCAAACAGCGCGGGTCGACACTTCACGAAACGACACTGTAGTGTATGCAAGGCTCTCTTGACCTGTTTGTTTTACTCCATCTTAAGTCCTTTAAATTCAGGTCTTGTGATCTTTCTAAACTCGTGCTTTCATTTCGTTTCGCGAAAATTGGCGGCGGCATAATCCGATGCAGTTTAGATAGAGTTTAGTGCAGGCTGTTGTCATCCGGCAAGTCCTTAGGGGCGCACAATTATCAAGTCAATTGCTTGGACGGGGCTGTTTTTTCGTTTGCACTTTTCTCGGCAACGTTATTTCTTTCCGTTCAGTCCAATGATACTCCGCTATCACTCCATGAGGTGCATGCAGGCGTAGCAGCTTGCCTAAGAAGAAGACTTGTAATTCAGTGTGCCCATGCAGTTCCTTCAGTTTGTCTCGTCAGTGAACACGCACATGAACTTACAGTCGGCTGCCAGGGACTAATTTTCATTGCTGCAGTGAGCGCACGATGTGCATGCGTGCGATCGGAGCCGCGCAGAATGTGTTGGGAATAAAATCCTTTACGCGATTCACGGACAGGACAACTAACTGCAGGCCACAATTCATTGTACGTTTCGTGCTAGATTGGCGCCGTCATTCGTGTGCACACCCTTGTGGGAAATTGCCGTGGCAACATTTATTGCGAAATCCGCCTCGTCATCCAGGACAAAATCCCGCGCTTGAGTTCGCTGTAGAATGAACGCTGAATCTGAAACCCGCTAATGTTTTCGTTATCGAAAACGGTCGCGAACATAGTGTAGGCCCGAAACAAATCCCCACCGGACTGCGCGTAACTGATGGGGGTGGCGGCAAAGCGGCACGCGCAGGAGCCTCCGAAGGAACGATGCGAAGGCTTTAGGGTTCACTTGAAGACTGGTTTACTTACACGCTACGTGTGCAAGCGGCTGCAACTGCGGGCGCGCACAACAAACACTGGGTTCGCCCGCACACGCACACACGCAAGGACGCGCCTCTGTCGATGGCAGGTAAGGCGGCGAGGTCCGAGAAAAAGAAGGCGGGGTTCGCGTGGACATCCGCTGGACGGCAACGACGCAAAGGGCGCTGAAGATGAAAGGGTTCGCCGTCCACACCTCGTCTTCCCTTGTCTACTTATCTCTCGCAAAGCCCCCTCCTTCGTTGGCGGCGCCTTAGTTTGGGAACACGCCGACTGGTCGTCAAAGAATTTTCACTCGGTGCGTGTTGCCGCATTCCCGCGTCAAGATCCCCCCACAGCGCCGAATTCAGGGGACAGTTCGCGTAGTCGCCCCATTCCCAGCAGGTGGTGGGCACGTAGTTTGTCGCGGTGTTGGCGCCAGCAAAGGGACTACTCGTGCGCGGCCTGTTCATTTGCCCGGCGCCGTCGGGCCCCCATGCAGCGCGGCTGTTGCTCCCCGCTATTTCCGCTCGCGGCGGACCAGGACGCGCCGCGCGGGCCAGAGCACCCGCACGCACTCCCGGTCTGCATGCCCCTGCTGTTGCCGATGCTGGATTGTCGCCGACTTGGGCCCTGCGCGCGGCCGGCGCGTAAGTGGCGATGTCGTTTGTCTCCTCGAGCTCATTTCGTTGCTGGATTGCTGCTGACGGTTAACGACTCTTACAACGACGCCGTCGTCGCTGATGAAACTGCTTGCCGTACGCATCGTCGACTTCCCTTGTACTCGGACGCCGCGTGTGTTTTACGTTCAGCGCATTCAACTGCACGGACTGCGCTTTCGCGTCGTTCGCGCCTATGTAATCTGTCGACGTTCTTGACGCGTGCCGCGGTGGCTCTCGTAAAACAGTTCCGCGGGAAGCGGCGATGGCGCTCATTTCTGCCCGTCTGCCGGTGTGACGTGTTTGTGCTGCTCGTGTGCGCCGAAGTTCGTGTTTGGGCTCGTGTGTATTGCCTGTGAGATGAAGGTGATGCGGTAACACTCCGTTCAGAATGGGTTAAGTAGACAACATTGTGCAGCGTACTTGAAGCCTCGTCCACGGAGAGATTTAAGGCTTTGGGGTTGTCTTCTTTTCAGGAGTTGCTTTACAGGTGCCGTATATATGCAATATTTTAGTGCATATTTGAAACCAGCGCCAACAGGACGATACACAAAATAACTATTATGGACCAGCGCTGCTGCTGCTGTTCGCCTTTTGTTTCACGCTGGTTCCAAACGTACCGAAACCTGCCCAACTTTCACTCCTAGTTGCAATTGTTTAGTTTTTGTGTCCGCAGTTTATGAAGTGCCTGTCTGGCTTTTCGACTCATAATTAGCGCGTTATTTTTCATTTGTAGACCGTCCTGCTGGCCGTGGTAGAGGTTTGCTCGGCAGAGTTTTGTTAAAGACGACGAACGTATATATTGGCAGAGCAAGTTGTCGGACGTCGGTTAAGCTTTGCGGGCATAGTTATTCTGAGTGGTTGCTTTTTTATGTTTGTGTTATGCGCTGCTTTTTTATGTTTGTGTTAGATATAAGGGCTGTCATCGTGTAGGCGGGCGAGGTTATTTTCGGGAAGCTCATTACGAGGCATCTAACGAAAAGCAGCGTTTGAGAAAACTATTTCAGTTCGCTTAAGCGCGTTCGTGCAAGAAAGAAAAACGACAATTAAAAAACGTTAGGAACAATTGCCGGCGCGTTAAAGAAAGCCTGACTCATAGCGATGTATCAGCGCGGAGTTGAACACTGTGAGTCTTAGTGGAAGAAATCGCGTGGTTGGCTGGAACTTACGTACCCCCCCCCCCCCCCCCCCCCCCCCCCCCCCCCCCCCCCCCTTTACCCGGCATGCCCGAATTATCGTTTAGCGACGATGTTGATGATCTGTCCTTCGATTTCTCGGTGTGCAGGGGCTTCAGCGTGACCTCCAGCAGCGGGCATTACATTTTCAAGCCGGTCTCCGTGCAGGCCATGTGGTGAGTGCGACCTTCCCGTATTCCTGCTTCGGTCTTGTTTGTTTGTTTGTTTGCTTCAACTGGTTATAACGTTGCTTTGTTTGGGACCGCGGATGTATATTCCCTGCTTTTGCGGCCCTCTCTGCAGTTGTCTTTCAGCGATAACTGTTTGACGTGCACATCGTTTGGGCCTGCTTCCGCCACCCTGTGGCGCTGTCGGCGCTTTTATTAACACCCGTGAACCCGCTTCAAATGAGAAGCGCTGAAGCGTTGTTTGTACGCGCTGTGCTTCCGAGCAGAATCGACGGACGTAATTCACGTATATTACGCGTTCGAAATGACGGTGCTGACGGCGCCTATACTCGAGCGTTTTGTTGTAAAGCGAGTCGTGACCACTGTCGGCGGGTCGTAACCCCTTTCTCACGCCGTCGTTCCGCTAAATATAAGGGCCCCACGACTGCCGTTCTCGGCCCTTGACGTGGTCGGTCCTTGGCACCATTGTTCCTCCCCCTCCGCTTGCAGTGGAAGGTAGCGGTAGTGAGTGGCCTTTGTCTCTCGCCAGCACGTCAAGTTCGGCCACGCCCCCGTACCGGAAACGGGCCGAATTATGCCGCATTGTGTGCTCCTCTTTCGTCGTGGACGATGGCGGTGGGCGCCGGTAAACACGCCCGCTTCAAGGACAGTCTTCGATCAGGATTATAGAGCACGAGTTTATTACCGCTTGGTGAAGGTCTTAAAGGCCAGGGGATCTAGAGGCGGCGTTGTTTTGACCCAAAGATGGCCGTAAAAAATGTTACGACCAGGAACGCGCAGAGCCACGCGACAGATCGGGGAGGGTTCTGAGCGGACGAGCGCTCTTCTCAGTCGGTTCAACCAGAGGTGTTATCGAAGGAAGCAGCAGCGGCTACTGCTTCCATCGATAACACATCTGGTTGAACCAATTTAACCCGTTTAAGTTGGCTTCGGACGTAGAACGGCCATGCCGTTGTATGCGCTCTTGCGAAGTGCTCGTTTGTAGAAACGCTTGCCCTAAAACTTCACCCGCGGGACTATAATGATTTTGCATTCCTACACGTACGCAGTCTCAGGTGTTTCTGCCGAATGTTTTTCATGGTGGGCGAAATTAACACTCTTCATTCGCGAGCGCGCTTCAGCGGGTTCCTACGCTGGTTTGTTATTGTACTTTGACGCGTTTCCGTTCATTTGCGGTGTAAATAAACGTCGAACAGGTGGGCTGTAGTTCTCGACCAATCATAAAGGTTCAGTGTTCAGAACTTGAACGTATAAGTTGACCGTACTGTCGTGCTTGCGCACACAGAAACAAGTGAGGCCGGGTAGAAAATAATTGTTTGCGGGGAAGTTTTGGAAAAATTGTTATAGGGACAGAGTATATAGGAGGACACGTGATAGGATATCGGTTGAGGGCCGGGTACTAAAGACAGAGATATCTCGTAAGCGCACTTCAAAAAACTCCGTTACATTAGCCTTTCTGCGTAGTTGCAAAGGAACGGCAGCATTCCAAAAGGGCATGAATTTGGCACTGTGAAGTATGCCAGAAATGGTGTTTTTTCTTTTCTTATTCTGTTTTTTTATTTCATTTTTTATTGATATTTTTTTTTTGCATTTCTTACCCACATGCCCCTCAGTGGAAAAAAAATTCAGGGCATTCAAACATTTCGCGGCGCAGTGAAACCGTGCGGCACACAAGTCCGAAAGTTTCGTAGCCGTTATTGTGCTCAAATTTGGTAAGACTTGGGGCTGCGAAATTGTGCGGTTTTTGGGGTTTATACCACTACTGGTACCCGCTTGTGGACTTAGCGTGCAGGCTGATTTAATAAGCTACACTGCAGAGATGACTAAATTAAATGCCCGAAGTTGGGTTCCTTTTTTTTTTTTTTATGTTGCACCTGCATCGTGCCGGACAGCAAATGAGGTGCCCAGGTCACTCGATCCACCACAGTCGGAGCGCCGTTAGTGACGGCTGATCAGGCCTCGTGGCCGGGGTCCTTGTTATTTGCCCCCTCCGTCCCCTTCCTCCCTCGTTTCGACGCTGTCGCTTTCGGCCCAGCAGGAAGCATTATTCGCGCAGGAATTCGATTTGCCCCCTTCTCCGTTCTCTTTTCGCTGCTGCCGTCTCGTTAGCGTAGTCGTTCTTTGCCGGCGCATATCCGCGCGTGCTCTTGAACCCGCTATTTACGAGGATGTGGGGTATGCAGCAGCGGCGGTGGATCGCGGCCGCGACCTCGGCGCAGCGCGGCGGCCCCAAGTGCCACAAATCACGCAGCTAGATCGCCGTCACGCTTCGCGGCCACAGCAGAGTAGGGGGAGGGAGTTTTTTTTTTTTTTTTGCAGCTGCTGCGCTACCAAGAAATACGAATGAGAACTGTCCGTGCACAATAAAGGGTGAGCCTGAGAACGGCCATAATCGTCACCATCTTAGTCATACTGATGCCCACTACACGACGGGGGCCCCTCTCGTTCACTTCGAACATCCCTTGTCCCGCGCCATTCCAATCCTCCCTTTTCCCGCGCGTTGTCTTCAAATTCCAACGCTGTAAGGGTGTTCACGTGAGCGCGTACCAGCTCCACCGACCACCGGAGCACCTGCGGGTGCAGAACGAAAGGACGTGGTTTTATTGAGCTGCACGTTATGTCGCTCCGAGCACCGTGGCCTTGCGCGCTTGCAAGTTTACGCAGTGCCGAGTTTTATATCGGCGCGAAAAAGCAAGGAAAACCCCGGGCCATCTCCACATGACGTGAAACCTGGGGAGGGGCGAAGCATGCAGTGTATAAGTGTATTCTTGGCGCCTTGGCGTTTTCGCCAACGGAGTTGAAACCGTTGGGGGGTATACAGGTATACAGCTTTGCTGTAAAGGTCTCGTGTCTTTGAAGCACGAGCGTTCTAGCGTGAGGTGTTGGCAAATGAGTCTCCGGGTGGGTTACTTTACTACGCGTTAAGTTCTAGCGCGAGGCGTTGGAAAACGAGTGTCCCGGTGTTTTAGTACCGTGGCCACATGAGAATACGACAACATGAGACGCCGACAGCCCGACCACCGAAGGGGCTTCGCCCCTAAAAGACTGTTTCGAGTGCACTGAGTTTTGGGACGAGAAATCTGGCGGTACGGTGAGGTACACCCCCCAGCACGTTCCCGCTGGATGCGTACTTGGTGGTGTTACTGCCCGTCTCCGTTGTGTCACACGACGTGTGGACGACTGGAAGCGACTGGACGCTCACGTCGGCGAGGCGGCGCCTGGTGCGAGAGGTGAAACGCGCCTCTGCGGCGTGCGTTGCTCCGGCACGTCGCGCGTGCTGCACTGTCCCCTTTCCACCGCAGGCGGGGCCACGGTTATAGCAGTTTATTCAAACGTGCTGCGTGGGTGAAGTGCCACGAACGTTGCATCTGCTGAAAGCTTGCTGCATGCCGAAATCCCCGCCGCTCTTCCGGATATCGGCACAAACAGAAACCGCGTGCTTCTGAGAAAGTGATTTTCTTTCTTTGTTATTATTTTATCCCTCCGCATTCCCCGAAAGGCGACGCAGAAGCTTTAGCATATATGCATGTATGCAAACATTGCGCTCCGTGCATAGTAAACAACGTGGTCGCCGAGAGCTGCGCATAGCGACGAGATGTGTATGGTGACTTTCTTGCCGCACCTACCATGCTCTCTCTCTCTCTCTCTCTCTCTCCTCTCCCTCTCTCTCTCTCTCTCCCTCTCCTCTCTCCTCTCTCTTCTCTCTCTCTCTCTCTCTCTTCTCTCTTCTCTCCTCTCTCTCTCTCCTCTCCGTCTCTCTCTCTCTCTCTCTCTCTCTCTCTCTCTCTCTCTCTCTCTCTCTCCTGCAATAGTTACTCTTGCTTTCTGCGTGCATGACACTCCAGGAGACCGTGCATGCACGCACACTCTGTAGTAGTCAGGCTGGGTTCGTTAAGGAGTACTGACACGAAATTTCTCGTTTTCAGTTTTTATGCTGTAAAGATACCTATTGGCCCAGTAATTACGAAAATCGAACGAAACCGTCAGCCGCCAACCCAGAATTAATTATAGCACGTTTAATGCAACCAATTTCAAATTTGGTCGCCGCGCGGGAAAATTTGGGCCGTTCGAAGGCCAGCCTGCAAGCGGGCAGCCTTACGTCACGGTCTCACCCGTGACGTCAGGGACGTTTTTCTTTCCTCCATGCGTTCGCCGCATCGTCTGCTACGATTGTACATGGTCCGCGACTCGCCCGCGCAGTCGTCATGTCGTCTGAATCTTCAGACTCGGATGAGTCACTGCCACCCGACAGACAGAACAACTTTATTTGGCCAGGCGATTAGGCCGGCGATGTCTTTGCCGTCGTCCGTTTTTTAATATCACTGCGGCTCGAACCGGGCGCAGAACGTGATAGCAACAGCTTGTCGCCACTCTTCTAATCAATCTGATCACGAAAAAGAAGCTCTACATGCGAGAACCTAGATGTTAGTGTGTTGAAAATTGTGCTAGGAGTTGTTATCAGGCTGAATTTAAAAGTGGCGTTCAGATATTTGCCGCGATGGGAAGCCTACGCTTACCTACGCTGACCGGCAGCGGAGGTTCGGCGCTCCGACCCAGCACTGTCGGCACCACGGTGCGGCGAGCGGCGGAAAGATGGCGCCACCTGCGCGCTAGAATCAAAACAGGCCGCGGCAGATGTCTTGGTCACCGATCGCAGAAACGGAAATTATTGCCAAAATAAAGCTTCATATGCGAAAAAGGGATGATAGTGTGGTGAAAGTTGTGTAAGGGATGGTCATTCGCAGTTGTACAGATACCAGCGATCAAATAGTCGCCACGATACTAAGTTCCCAACACCCAAGGTGACCCGTGCAACCCCGAGCCCGCTGGCTTGGGCGACAGTTCTTGCGGCCGCCGGCGTGCACGAACTCCACGAAGTCCACATTTAGCGCTGCATGTCGTCGCGTGGAAAATAATGCATCTTGGCGTCGTCGTCGATTTGCTCGGACAGGCTTCCACGAGCAGTACTTCGCATACCGCGAGCTTGCCATAGCACTACTTGGGCGAGCTCGGCGACGCGCACCCGCCGCGTCGCCGCGGTGCCCGTCGACATTAGAGAGTTTTAGCATAGCGGCTCCCGTACGCTACGCTAAGGCACAGAACAGGGAGGATTTTAGAGAAGCAAAGGTCTAGCTTTGCCTGTAGTGCCAGAAAAAGCGTAGTGGCGGCGTCGTGAACTACCCAGTACGCCCGCTTGATGGCGCTGTAAACACGGCTTTGTAAACATGGCGGATGCTTTTTGCACAGGCCGCTTGAGCTCCTTAATAACATGGCTGCCCTCGCACGGCGGTCGCTGGCTCGCTGCTCCACGGCCGGTCTCGACTCTCCTCCTCTCGCGCGCGAAAGGAACGTCGAGTCAGGCCGTGGCTGCTCCTGCTGGTTCCTGGCTGGCACGCTGGCCGCGTGTTTACTTGCGCCGCGCTAGTGAAGTGATGTTACGCCAGGTGACCAGATGGCCTCGACTGGCACAGACCACAGTGAGCAGCAAGTGAGAACAAATCGTTTATTGACATCCGCAAGTTTACAGAGGCCAGGACATCATTTCATTTCGATCGCTGCAATTGTACGTCGCTTTCGTGACAACATTTTTTTTTTGCCATAACAACTCGTTCACTTGCGCTAAGATTTCGAACGAAGGGCACAAATGAGGTATTGACGGCGACAACGGTTTCGTTTGCACCGTCTTTCTAGCGGAGTGCAAAACACTCACCTTCTGTTAGAAGAATCAAATATTCTGGCCTCGACAGCTGTCTTCCGATGCGGAATTTCCCACATTTGTCACTCCACAAGCACTCAATTCCCGTGTTTTGCCAGTCCTCTCAACAACTGATGGACGCAAAAGCACATAACAGCAATAACAGTCACGAAACCAGTGCTCCGCGCACATAGAAACGGTGGGCCGTTGCAGCGGTTTCAATTTGAATTGGCGGCTTTGTGGTTGCGAATTCAGAAACGAGGTGGTGCACCAGTCGGCTGTTCGTAAAAAGTTGCGTACATTTTTGCTCAACAGATGTTTGATGCGGAACTTGTTGATAATATTTTTAAACAACACATTGTAGCGAACTGTGTTGGCTCTTTGAGTCACGGAATGAATGTTTTGTATTCTATACCAAAAGTAACCTTTCGCTTGCGCCGTCTGGTGGACTTGATGGTCGAAAAGTGCCCTGTAGGTTGGTCACGTGGGGCGTCGATTTTTACGCCGCCTATTGGCGGTGAGCGCGAACACAGGCGGCGCTGCAAGCGCGCCTCCGTGACGTCAGCTTAGGGATTTCTCGCATTTGTCGTCTGCTTCACTCAGGATCGCTCTCCCTGCTGTTTCTTTTGCGCTCGGTCAACGTCTGATGCTTGTCCGCACCAGAATTGGCGTGTGGGTAACTTTTTATCATGCTTAAAAAATCGCATACAGTAGCTCATGGTGTCAATTAAGTATAGTTTTGGATACCGCTACGGGAGAAACATTGCCGGCGCCACCCCAATCCTTGCGAAGCCGGTCCTGTGCGGAGCGCGAAGAGTGGGAGCTAGGCGTCAGCTTCTCATGTAAGCATTCGAAGAAAATGAACAGTCAGCTGCAAATAACCGACAACAGCGAAAATGGAAGACCAAAACAAATTCTAGGCCTTCAGGGCTGTCGGCTTTGGCAGAAGGCACCACGATTTCCGGTAATCATATGTAAGGTAAAACGTTTTTGCAACCTTGCCGAACGCTCGAACGCGTTTTGTCACATCACTTTACGTTGTCAAGCCTCAAAGTTTGCCGACATGCACTATGGGCTGCAAAAACTGTAGGTTGACTTCCAAATAACCCATGTGTATATACGCCCGTGCTGATTCTATACCAGGCATCTAACCAGTAAGGAGCTTTTTGAGCAAACCGAGTCACGTCTTCGTTAAATTTATAGTAACACATATATGTTTGTTAAGACCTGGAGGGGTATTTCGGAACATTTTGCACGGCCATATCTTCCCGATATTCGGGTATGCGTTATAGGAAAACTGCACTCAAGAGGAGGAGGAGGAAAGGGGAGGAGGGGAAAATTTGTTTAACAATTAAATCGATCTGGTTAGTGGGCTGGGTCCTCAGTCCAGGACAAGAAGTAAAAGTAATTTTCTTCAAATCATAGAACGCCATCCCGAGTAGAATAGGATTTGTTCTTCGCGCCTGGAAGGGTTGAAAAGCAATTTAAAAAGCTACTTGGAATTCTTCGGTTTCGAGTCTTGTAATTATGCAGGTAACTATTTATTACGTTAGTTAGCGAGTATATCATGCCTTCAACACCGTAATCATGTCATCGTTGTTCGAGTTGAGAGTCAGTTCGTTATGATAACGATATAATTACGATAGAAAATTCGGAGCACAAAAGCCGCCTTCGAGTACTGTGGACCACGTTGTTTAGGGCGCGATCGCGGTGGCGTAGCACAAACCTTCTCATTGTATTTGCATGTGAATAAACAAAGCACGCTGCGGATATGCACCTTCTTGCACGCAGCCGTAACGAAAGCCAATTTGTGAAGAAGGGAATGTATGCCATACAAAATGAAGGAAATATCCACACGACCTTTGTGAGGCTCCCAAACATCCCGAAACCTCCTAGAAAATTGGTGACAGCGCAGAAAAATAATGCGTTGGGCAGAAAAAAAAGCAAGAACCATTAATCCGATATAAGACAACAACGAAAGAAACAGAAGAATCCGCTTTATTTCCTGCTGTGCGATGAGCGTGTAGAGGCCGCTGCTTGGTACGTAGTATTAGACTGTTGAGTCTTCATAGGAGCATCTCAAAAATACTGCAGGGAAGCCTACGCATTTTGAATACTTATCCAGAAGCTCTGATCGCTCATCCTCGCGAATAAGCAAGAAAGGACAAGTTACACACGATCTTCTGACCGATACTGTGAAGAAAGTTGTTCTCTATCTCCTCGTGTGTTGCAAACTTGTGGGGGATACAGCTTCAAATTATTCAGACGCGTCAGAAGCTGGCAAAATAACTGAGTCGCTAGAAATACGCTTTTTAACGCACTACAGCAACGAAGCGGGCGATTTCTAGCCCAGGCACTGTTGCCCCTCACAAGCGGAGTGTAGCAGACGACAGCGGCGCGAATCCCTAAGCTGACGTCAGAGCCAGGGGGCGCCACTCAAGATCTCACCGCCAATAGGGAAACCAGGGAACGTCCAAGCTTGAGAGCCCTGGCTAAGGTTAGCGGGTAGCGGGACCGGACTGCGCATGCGCGCGCGGGGAGTGCGAGGAGGTTGCCCCTCAGCGGAGGGAAAGAGCGGGCATGGCGAAGGCAGGCCGCGCGGAACTAATCCACCCCACCGTGACGAATTTGCTCTCCCCAGTCGCGCTCCGCTACCCGCCACCGTAGCGTTAGCGGATGGAGCATGCTATGCTAAAACTCTCTATTGCGCACCACGCCGTTTCGGCACCAGTGTCGAACACCATGCGCCGGCAACGAACTGAAGAGCAAAGACGTCGAACACGCAACGTTGCAAGCATTGCTCACACAGCTACGCCCACGTCTCCTGCCCAAACGAATACCACCGACAACAGCAGCGCAGGATATCGTTTCCGGTTCTGAAAACGACTATATGACGTCACCCTGAACCGGCCAGACACGTAGGCCAATGTTTCGTCACGCCGAAAGCGATTGCGCTAGTGCTGCCGATTTGTGGAAGCTCGCGGCCTGGACAATCAAAATCGATTTTAGATGTGATTCCGGCCTCGGATCGCTGCAAAAATTTCTGTGAGGCATCTGTACAAACTACTGAAGCCAATTATATCATTTTTTAGGTATCAAATTTGGTGTCATACTTCCTTTAAGGTTGTTTGACGTCCCTGCGCTTTGTGGACGGCAGCATTGAAATTGCCCATGGTGAAGGGGGTGTGGCGGAGGCTATTGTATGATTTTATGTGCAGGAAGTTATGAATTAGACACGTCGGCCCTGGACAGACGGCGGCAGAACGCTCTTTTGCGGATAAGGCGCGGAAGTCAGGTAGATACATTCTTTAATCGTGGCTGCGAATGTTAAAAAAAAAGAAAGCTGGGAGATAGAGCGAATGCCCCATATACTAGGAGGCGTACATGGCACTGTGGGTTTGAGATCAATTTCAAATGATCGCAGTGCTATTGCTCTATTCAAAAAGCGGTGTGAGTAAAAATTGTAACCCAGCCTGAAGAGACAACGTAAAGTCCCCCCCCTCTCCCACACGCGCTGTTGAGAAAAAAAAAAAAAGAATCTCAAGAGCACTCCCATGCACGGTACCGTATGCGTAGCTCCACGTACGTGCTAATTCTTTCAGCTCTTCCTTTTGCTCACGAGGTTCTAAGTGTTCGAAAGTAAGTTTGCTCGGCTCTCGTCGCCAGGCCTTCCCGCTGCTCTCATAAGTGCGGCCCTTGAGCGGGTAAAGGAGAACGTGCGGAAGGAAGCTGAGCCGGCTTCAAACTGCAGCCGCTCGGCACAACACGTGACCCGACTTCCTCGCGCGTGCCTCTATCATGCAGATGCGAATCGAACTGCGCGCTCCCTCTTCTAAGTGGTCGTTACATGCAGTGCCGTCCGCTCTTCCGCTGCGTGTATTATCCCTTTCTCTCCAAGGCCTCTCCCTCTCTGCAAAGATAGGCCGCTCGCCTTGAACTTTCTGGCTCGGGGTGCGGAGCGGGTTGGCCGAGCTAGCCGGCTCGTCCATTGGGGAGCGCAAGCACGATACGACCTCCGCGTTACGCCACAACCGCCATGACAACGTCGGCCTAGCCATCGTTAAGGCGTCCTGTCGATAGGGGAAGCTTTTCCATGTTGCGACTGCCGGCTTTAGGGGCACCGTGTGAGGCACTCGATGGCCGTTGAGGCGGACATCACGGTTGCGGTCGTTGTTTTCTTTTCCGCGCGAGTTGTCAGCTTTGCCTCGTTGTCGGGGCGGCTCGGGTAAGAAGGCCTTGAGCGCGAGACGTCGCGCCTCTTCCGCCAGTCAGGTGAAACCTGTTGCTGGGCTGGGTCGACTCGACACAGTGTTTCTGATTGAGGTTTTTTGTAACGCGAGAGGGAGGCGGGGCGAGCCGGATTGCCCTGTCGCGTAGCAGTTTCGTTTGTGTCCTACACGGGCCACTTGAGTCGCACTAATTTCTATGTGTCACATTGAGCTGTTATATTGGGAACTGGCCGTTGGCTGCTACTGTCTTTTTAGCACTGCCAGATGACTATTTATTTTGGTTCGCAGGGCCTGTTAATTCGTCGGATGACACATTTCTCGCATTTGCATTTGCCTGCTCGCCAGATTAAGGAATTGATCGGTTATTTGAGAAGGAAAGTTGAGTTTGTACGTTACGAAAGAACACCTGGCTGGCTGTACACAGCCATACAGGATCATTTCGAAAATTGCTTGCACCGCGCGGGCGTGCCGAATGATAGTGACGGTTGTGAATTTTGCCCGCACAATAGCGGCGACACCGCGGAGAACGGGGAAGCGCGCCTTGCTTCGCTGCGCACGGTGGGTATCAGCGGCGGCAGCTACTCTCGCTCTGTGCACAAACGGCGCTACGTTAAAGCCCCGTGTCTTCCAAGCTGGTCTGCTTCCCATAGGAGCGACTGGTCGTGTCATTTTCACCCCGCAGCCTCCTTCCTACCGAGTAGTAAGCGTTCCTTCGCGGTTCCCACGTAGCGCTCTCTTCCTAACCGTGCACTGCTCACTTTCAAGCGCTGTACATTCCTTCGACGCATTTCAAGCGCCGTGCTTCCCGCGTGTTCGTGCCTATAGTGGATATACCCGCCGCGGTGGCTCAGTGGCTAAGGCGTTGCGCTGCCGAGCACGAGGTCGCGGGTTCGATTCCCTGCCGCGGCGGCCGCTTTTCTGAGGGAAGCGAAAAGCAAAAACGCCCGTGTGTACGAGATTTCGGCGCACGTTAAAGATCCCCAGGTGGTCAAAATTATTCCGGAGCCCTCCACTACGGCGCGCCTCGTCGCCTGCGTTGCGTCGGCGCGTTAAACCCCACAATCAATCACGGCGGCCCAGTATCGGCGCAGTGGGTGCAGTTTCCTTGGTCCATTTTCGCGGCCAACTAATTGTTTCGAGCGGCGTTCAGTTCGCCTGCAGTCGACGTTGTGTAGCCTCCAGGCGTCGTCGTCGTCGTAAATAGGAGACGAATCCTTTCCCTCTTCCTCCCGGCCTACGCACCCGAGTGAGCCGTTGTGTGCTCGCATGCAGGTATGTACAACGTTACTAGCTTATTCTAGTAACGTTGGGCATGTAGGTGTGTGACGCAGCGCACGCGCGTGACCCGTGCCGGTCGCTGCGGGGTCACGGCGAGGGTATACGTGTTTGTTGACTCTGCCGCGGATGAGGCAACCCCCGCTGACGAAACAGCACGCCGGTGTGTACTCCGGGCAACCGGACTCCTAGCTAGTTCGTGTGTGTATGTGCACCTCGGCGTGGGACCGACGAGTTCCTCGCGGCTTTTTGTCGGTGTATTTGCCCGTCTACGTCGTGAGGGTATGTGCAGTCTCGTGGTGGTTGCAGCATCTTGCGCGCCTACTTATGACTAAACTTCGACAAAGCGTTGCAACATCTGTTGTTTGACGCGCCGCCGCCGCTGTGTACACCGGTGTGTAGGGGTGGAGGGCTGCGGATTAGTTTAGCCCGTCCGAGGTTTTTTTGTAGGGACCGATGTGACCGTGTGGCCGGTCCAACTACGTTTGTTTTCGGGATTGAGGGGGGGTGGGAGTTGACGCCGCCGTAACTTTCCCTAGTCAACGGGCCCAAACTTAAGATTAGGGGGTTCGTTTTGTTTCGTGTTCCGTTCTACAACATGGGTGCGTTCCTTATTGTGCGTTCCTTTCCCTGCGCCCCTCGTGCTGCCATGCCTTCAGCATCGGCCGCGCTCTCAGCGTTATGTTTTGTGTGTCGTTTACTCTAGCCCCGTTGTATGCGTGTGTTTATTCCATCGTAAGTAGGCCCCCAAGGCGTGCCATTTTGTAGCCATACGGTGCGCAACTATGGCCACACGAGTGTCCTCTTTCGTTGAAGCTGCCGCAACGCCGAGCCGGATCGAAAAGGAGGCCTTGGTCAGAGTCTTCCCTCCGCCGAGAACGGCGGCTCCTTCGAGCTGCGCTTGACCCGCGTGACGCCCGCCGCGTTGCCTCACGCCGTGGTGTGGAGGTGCGCAACCGCCCGTGTGCAAACGCGCCAAAGAGTGCCGCATTACCCTGTGTGCAGTTGACGAGGAAATGATGGCTTCCGCCGTTTTCTCGTTTGAAGAGGAGGGCACTCGCAGCCCGCTGTAGGCTGTGACCCGCGCACTGCAAGCGACCTTGGCTTCGTCGTTGCCACACCGCGCGCTGCTTCTGGAACTGCGCTATCGCCCGGAGTTGCTTTGACCATCGCCATTTTGGAAGGCCAGAAAGTGTGCGGAGTGGCACATTGGTGGTTGAATGTCGGTTTTATCATAACCGGCCGAACGTACGATTCTCTCTGCGTCGTCTACGATTACTTTGCTGCATCACTGTCACGATTATGTTTGCGTAGAGGAGGTGGCAGCCATTGTTAAAGTTACTTTTTTTGAATCCCTCTTTCGGTGGACATGTTGGCCTTTTGAGTGCACTTTTTCCTGCCTTCACCCGTTAATGACATTAATAGCTTTGAAAGATATACGTCGGCCCTGTTCACTGCGTCGTTCCCTTTAAGTGTTAGCTTTCCCCCACTCAAGCCCACAGATGCGCACACTCGATGTTCCATTTGCGCCTTATTTTTTTTTAGTGCCTTTCTTTCTTCACCCAGTTGACGTGTCCGGAAGTTTCGCATTCGTAGGCGACACATATTACGTTCATGACGGCGCTGTTACACGCGTTTGTCTTGCGCCCACCACTAACCGGCACCGTGTTACCGCTGAAGCGGGCCTCGGGACTTCCTCCGATAACGCTTTTCTTATGTAAAATTCCTAAACTTATTACTCTATTCTTTTTAACTGTGGAGAGCCACAAATTGTGCTGTGGCAGGATCGCTTCTGCTGTTTTCTCCGTCGCTTGTATAATCACGCAAACCGCGAACATTTAGTGAACAAAGCGCTGCACGTTCGGGGACTTTATAGTGTTCGCCTACGCTGCGAACTTCCACCTTACACAGCGCGATTTTCGAATTAACGACGTGGGGTGCATGCATCGATGAGCGACAGCGTCTTACAGCTCTCGGCCACTGAGTGTCAGATGAATGAATGGTGGGCCTTTATTTAGGGAAGAGGCCAGAGGCGCTGATTTGGAATTAGCGTGTGAAATCAGAAGGGAAGACACATTTACAAATAAAGGTTAGAGGATAAAATAATTTTTTAGTTTCTGTTCCTCTTGGTTCCAAGCACAGTTTGAGTGTCCGCATTGCACAGATCGTCGTAAGTGAAGCGCTGTTCAGAGTGGCTTCCAGGACCTCCCCCCCTTTTTTTTTTTCTAAAGAGTCTAAAAAAAAAAAAAAAACGATGACGTCATTTGTTCGCCGTGGCTTCCAGGACCCGCTTTCTTCCTCCTCGCCTGCCCTTCGCAGCAAGCACTCTAGCAGCGCTGACCTTTCGATTCCTCCATTTCGCCATTCTTGCCCCTGACCGGCGGCTCGTTGGGTCTTTGCCACCGCGAACCCCGTGTTCGCGGAGGCCGGCGCGGTGCCAAGGGTCGCCCCGGAAGCACAGGGGCTCACCTTTGTTCTCCGCCTCGCAACACGCCGCTAGGGCGGCTCGCTTCGTTTTCCCTTTTCTTTTTATTTCCTTCCTCTCAGAACGCGTGCTGAGTCAGTGCGCTTTCGTCAGCGAACGAGTCCCGCTGCGTGCGACTGTCAGCCGTCGCCCGGCGGAGTCTCGTGCTCGTGACGAGGCTGAAGATGCGCAGGCGTCGCGGTGTTTATGTAAAAGCGGTCGATTTCGGAGCTTATACTCTTTTTATGACCGCTTGTGACCCGCCGCAGGGGCGAAGGCGTTGTGCTGCTGAGCCCGAGGACGCGGGTTCGATACCCGGCCTCAGTGGCCGGCCGCTTTTCAGATGGAGGGGAAAAGCGAAAACGCCCGTGTGCTGAGATTTCGGCACCATTTAAACATCCCCAGGTGGTCAGAATTAGTCCGCAGCACCCCACTACGGCACGCTCCATAGCCAAGGTGTAGGTAGCTTCGGCGCGTTAAACAATAAAATTTTAGAAATTTCGAATGGCTGCTTGTTTCTTTGCGGGAAATATCCCGCTGGCTTAACTTTATCTCGGCTCATACGTCTTATCGGCGAGGGTGTTAGCCCGACTAGCAACTGACACTTTTTTTTTTCTCTTATCATTGGTGCAACGCCATCACCGTTCATTCTTTTCCGCCTGTTTACGACTGTATATAAGTGGGAGAAAACTGATTTGCTTTGCGGCATCGGCAATGTGAAACGGAAGAAAGCTTTCTCTTTGGTTTACTTCATTTTTAAAAGTTAATGGTGAAATGCGAACGTTTTAACCAAAAATACATTAAACTCTATTTCCAGAGATGCTGCCTCAAGGGGAGAATAAAAATATTGCCAGAGATAAGTTTGACGAATGCGCGAGAAGTTGGCAGTTCGATCCCCCGCGCGCGCGGTATGCGTGCAGGCTTATTGCTTCCGTTTTGGCGGCGCTGTTCGTGAGCTCTGCCAGCGAAGTTGATCCCTCGACCTTATAGCGTAATGGCGACCTCCGACCGATCCGCTAGAACGCTTTGCCAAGTGACATAACGATTCCGGAAGCCGTGCGTCGTGGTAGCGAAAGCTGCCGATGCGTTTTTGCTTTCTTTTTTTTTCCCCCTTCAAATCTCGGCCGTGTACGGCTGGGAGGCAGCGGTTCAGCGGCCATGAGAAACGAATTGCGAATGAATGCGAATGGGGAAACCTATCATCGGCGCTCGAAGGGACAGGGAAGAAGAATACAGCCATGTTTCGTTTCAAAGAACAAGCCGTTGGCAACTCACTCAGCCCCATTCTGGCCACCAAGGACGTTGGTCTCAAACGCAAATAAAAGCGTTGAAATTTTGAAATTTCCTGCTACACAGCGTTAGCAATGACGTAAAAGGGGGGATACTAAAAGCAGCGGTACGAATAAACGGAACTAAGGCACCAATCGTGCAGTCATGCTTCTTGGCGGTGGCCGCCAATTGCACAAAGAAGTCCCTGTGACGTCACACGAACCTGGCGAGAACGTGGCTTATGAGTCGCCACTGCGTCATCTGCTGTCTTTAGTTAGAGCTTAGTTCTTGGGAGTATGGTCATGATGATGATGATGCGATCGTTTATTTAGTTGTTGAAGCAGGACAAAAAGTCTGGCCAGCCAGTCACATGGGGCTTGAATGGCAGAGCCTGGCAGTAATAGAAACTAAAGACACTAAGAAAGTACATGGCGAAACAAAAGCAAACAAGGGAAAAAATTCGGGCAATCGAATTGTACATAAAGATACATGACGCATGCACACCGTGGTGGAAGCTGACAGCACATTTAATATCTATTTCTCAAAAACATCTTTACTTTGTATCTTGAAGTTATGCTAGAAATGTCTCCACGGAGATGGCTGAACGCAGCCGGAACATAGTACTTTCTCGTCCTACGTCCGTACCTTTTGTTGCAACGGGGAATCAAGTAAGGATCTTTTGGTCGAAGATTACGCGTAGAAATATGCAGCGATTTAAAATGATTTGTCCGGAAATGTTTTAAAATACTTGTCTCGCTCAACAGAAAGTGAAAGTTGAGTAAACGTAAAGTTTAAAAAAAAAATCATTTTATCGGTGTTAATGCAGGGTCTTGAATACACCAAACTTGTACTTTGCCTTCATGACCGCTTTAGTGAGGTCATTGTTGGGACACCAGGTGGCAGCGAAGGTGTAATTACCGATCAGGTATTCACTTTAGTCACCGGTTGCTGCAACCTGGGCTTGACCGGCGCGTTAAAGAACGTAAAAACGTACAGAACTGGTAACAACAATTTTTATAACTATTGAGAACCGACAGTTGTGTATTTATTTATTTATTGAGATTATCCTCATGGGCCCTCTGGCAGGAGTGCCTTTGCGAAACAGGGAACATAACAGCAGTTTTGTGTATAGCCGTAATGAGGCATTACCAAAAACTATTCCACCTGTGGCGTTTAATGACAGCTCCGCTATACTTTAGCGCTCGTCAGCGACATCTAGCGCTGCAACCCTTGTTAAATCGAGTTTTCGAAGCGCATTTCATGTACGGTTGCATCGCGTCCTTGAAATTCACTGCTCAAGGTTCGCAAGGTTCGAGTGGCTTGAGCGTGTAGCAGGCTCAACACGCAAGGAAGCAAACGAGCAAACGAATGAAGTAACTAATTTTATTTGTTTGTTGTTTTGTGAACAGGCAAACATTTCCACTCTCTCTCTCTCTCGCATCACAGAGTGCGCTCACGCGCTCTTTGTGACATGCTCTTCCGTCTAGTGCCACCTCCGTCTGACTCGAGTTGTTGTTGGGGATGTGTTGCACGGCCTCTCGTCGTTAGTCTGCCTGGTCGCGCGCTCGGCTCGTCATCGTCGTGTGCTTGCTCAACCCTCGCACGGGGGCGTCGCAACCTCGCGGCGTTTTTTCCCCCTCTTCACCGCGAGGTACGTAACACGCTGGGAGGTCCCGACGCGCAAGACGACGCCGGCTCGGTTAACCGACGAGACATTCCTCGCTTTTGTCGTCCGCCGTGGCTCGTGTAGACGACGGCAGCAACGAGGACTCCCACGAAAGAAGCACGACGTTCCGCTGCTGCCGCGCGCTCGGTCTCAACCTTAACGGTTTTCTCGGCTCGTGGCTTCTTTCTGCACACCCAAGGCCGCGCGCGCGGTTCTTTTCTTCGGCGCGCGCGACCCGCCGCCGTTCCTTTGTTGCGCCGATCGCCCCGACGCGTTTGCAAACAATTACCGACCGCTTACACGATGTATACGCTGTCCCATCGTTGTGCACGTCGGTGGCCGCGAAGTCCTTTGTGCGACTTTGGTTGAGCTGCGTGACGGCGGCTTTGATTTGCGGGAGATTTCGCCAGATTGCCGTCTGTGCGGCCGTTACTCAACTTCTTACAGCAGTTACTCGTACATAACTGTGTGATAGATAAAGGGTCCTTGGGCGTGCTGCAATAATGGACAGTGACGACTACGCGCTTTCGCTACGCGTGTCAGAGTCTCCTCGTGGTGGCCTCGATGTTGACTTTCTGACTTGTTGTTGTACCAGCCGTATATAGTTCCCTTCGCGCTGGACAGTCGTCGTCGCATCCGAGAGACGCGGTAGTCGCCGCATCAGACCGAGGAGTCCGGGTGACAAGAGCTGACAATGACGATGATGCAGGGTGTGTACCGGAGTGTCCAAACAATGGACCGTCAATTGTGTGCGCAGGTGCTTCTTTGGAATCTCTCACAGTATAGCTGCACTAACCAGTCGCAGTGAAGGCCACGCAGATGGCACCGCGTGTCTCCGGTGCCTCGACTGCTGAGTCCTCCTGCTGGGCCTCTAGATCCTCGTTGAAATCGCGGCTAATGATAGAAGTCACTGAGCCTCTACTCCTGTCAGGCTCGCCGGACGCGCACGTGGCCTTTTCGCTGTTTGTAACGGCGCGCGTCTCTTGCGTTCACCCGACCGCGAGAATGTCGACCCCTCTGCAGTGCAAACAGCACTCCGCTGGCGGGAATGACCGCTGCGCTCTTTGAACGAGTCAGAGAACCGTAGCAAATACACGTGCATGTGCTTGGTGTTAGACGTCCGCCTCACCCGTAATTCGCGTGAGTTCCCACACTAAAGCCCATGTTGTTCGCTTGCCTCAAGGGATGTCTGGATTTGAATGGCCATCCAAACTTATCGCGCTTCAAGGATATTCTAACAGAGCAATGTATTATCCTCGTTACCCGAATGCAGCAAAATCACAGGAGGACGCTGTAAAATCACGAAGACAATAACAAAATTGTGATCACAAAAAAAAAAGAAAAGAGAGAGGAAAGTTGTTTTAACAGCGGAGCTAAGCTTGAACTTGGTCCAGTGGCGTTAGAAGAAAAAAAAAACGCCGCCTGTAAAGGGTGCACCACCGTAGATAGGGTATTATAACAGTGAAGCCGGCTTTCACGCCTGCTCGAGTGTGAGCACAAGGGGCATATGCGTATGTGCCCCCTTCTTTTCAATTTTATAGGTGATAGTCTTTCTCGCTCTACTAAAACTAAAAAAAAAAAGTTACGAAAGCTTGCACTCACGCGCAAGACGAATGGCGAAGCTCTTGTTGGTGAGCATTGCTGGACACATAGTTAAGTGTCATTATCAGTTTATTTGCATAGTTGCGAAAAGGTGTCGTCGTCTCCTTCGCGGCGAGTGGTGGATGCAAAGTCACCCTTAGCATTTTAGACTTCCACCGGCTCTTCGTCATCGGCTCGATGCAGCAGTGGCAGGACCTGAAAGTCGTCTCGGGAAGGGGTGGCACACTCGTAGCCATGCCTCCAATTATCCATAACGGCTTCTAGAGAATGTGGCGGCCGCGATGACCTCTCTTAACCAGGGTGTCTTTTCATCTTTAGCATGCATTAGCGCTGGAGTTTGTTTTAGGGGCGAAGCACCTTAGGAGCCCGGGCTGTGGGCGTCTCCTGTAGTCCCGGTACTAAAATACTGGGACACTCGTTTTCCAACGTTTCTCGCTCGGAGCGTAACGCGTACTGAAAGAGTACCGGAACACTCGTTTTCCAACGTCTGGCGCTAGAACGTTAAATTTCGTGCTTCAAAGACACGAGACTTTTTCAGCAAAGCTGTATACCTACCCCCAGTGGTTTCATCTCCGTGGGCAAAAATTACGGTCACTCTATCTCTCATTTAAGTGCTGAAATCCGGTTCAACACAAGAGAGGGCGCCACAGCCTCAGCAAGCGCGCGATTGCTCCTCCCACCGGCGCTTCTCCGGCGCCCAATGAGCGCGCGCCGTGTGTCAAGAGGGAGACTTACAGTCTTTGAATACACTGATACACTGCATGCTTCGCCCCTCCACAGTTTTCACGTTAGTAGAGAAGGCCCAGGATTTTTTTACATGCGGTTGCGCTTGACGACAGCGCTGGAGGTTTGTTGCTATTATTATATTATTATTATTATTATTATTATTATTATTATTATTATTATTATTATATTATTATTATTATTATTTGCTAAACCCACTGCGCGAGCCGGGGACACGGCGGTTGCCGCGAGGCACGCGCTCACGAGCGCTGGGCATTTTCTTGGTAATTTTTCCTGCAACGGCGAACTCACGGCATCTAAAACAGCTCCGGTGTTAAAAATTTGCTCAGCTTGCACTGGTGGTGCACGGCTGGAGAAACAGCGGAGCTGGGCGTCGACCTAGCTTCTAACACGTGTCGTTTTTATGGTCTCCGGAGGATTCAGCCTTGGGTTGTCAAACTCAAAATTCGAGCCAGTCGTGGCAGCGGTAAGGCAGGAAATGTAAATTGGAGCACAGCGGACTCGCGATCCACGGCCGCTGTGCGCGCACGCGGGACCTGTCGCCGACATCAGTTGTGCGTGCCTAGCTGATCCCGGGTAGGTAGCGCGCTTATCGATGAGGTCCAAGTGTAATGGGTGCCGCCCAGGGTGTGGCCCCTGTCTGGCTGCCGGCGTCTGCGTGACCTGTTGCCCGAGCGCGGCGGACCTGTTACGTCGCCGGCTATCTTTGTTTCGAGGTTTTCTCTCTCTTAGTATATTGAGTCTGCTTGAGTGACCTGATTACTTTCAGCAAGGGCTAATCGGTGTCAGTACTTCGCTTTCTTTGAATCAAGTGGTGTTCTCTTACGCGTGAACCGTCACGAGGACGAGTGTGCCTGAAGGGAATATTTAGAAACCGAAAGCGGCGCCTAGAATTTAACTGAGCACGTAACGTCACCCCAAACGTCACGGTTCTTCGCCCCTTACATTGCACGTAGTTGCTCCTGTAAACTTCGCAGCTCGCGACAGTTTAGTGTTGGAGAGAAATCGCACTCCTTGGTCACGATTCACTATAACGTCGCCGGAGGTATCGGTAAGACGTAAGGCCTCGCAGCTCGGGTGCCTGCGACACCAGGCCCCATCATTTGCACATTTACGCCATCACGAAATTGCGTCGTGTATCGCGGGCGGGCTTTCGCGAGATGCGCGCCCCACTCTCCTTCCTGGCCTTGGCCACGCTTACGGAGCGAGCATGAAATGCAACCGCCGTCTTTTCCGCTCTGAGGTCGTGCGCAGCGCACCTCTGACGCGTCAGTCGCCCTTCCATGAGCGCGACACGTTGTTCCGCGATTCACCGGAGGGCTGTTCTGCTTGCCGGTGCCAGAGTAGACGAATGCGTGCTGGGGTTTTCGGAAAGCGCTGTGACTAACGGCTGCATAGTTCGCTTTCTCTCTTTCTTCTTTCTTTGTTTCAATACATCCGGGCCCGGCGGGCAGGCACCTTCCAGACCCATTTCGCTCAGACCTGGCCGTCTTATACGGTTCCTGTGCGCGTCTGCGCTCCTTTTCAGGTGTTCTTCCCCGCTTGACGTAAGCTCCATTTGATTCAGACGCGATTCCCTGCAACGCCCGCACTGGTGCACGGTGCGCTGCACCAAAGTCCTCGATTCGCCGCTGCCGGAATGGTGCCGTGCACCGCGTCCCTCGATTGCTCATGGTGCAGCCGCGGTGCCGCCGCGGTGCAGAGAACTGCTGCACTTGCTAGGGAGGAGGTGCAGCGATTCGGTGCCATGAGCGCGCGCCGTAGCTAGGCGTTGCAGGTTGGCAGGCGGCTACCGGCAGGTGTGGCGACCGCGTGAAAATGTACGTCGAGGTCGAAGATGCGCGGGACGACCTCGCTGATGCGTACGGCGCAACCCAGATGGCCGTCAACACCCAGGGTATATGGACGACACGTAAGGATGGTTAGCAAACGACTATGCCTGCACCTCCCTCGATTGTAAACACGCAGGGGCGCTACTGACGGTGCAGCCGTGGTGCAACGGCGCTGCGGAACCACGCCGCTGCAGTGCATCGGCACCACAGAAATTTCTCTGCACCCTTGCCGTGCACCGCTTCTGAATCGAATGGAGCTGTAATTGCGTGACTGGGGCTCCTGAGTCGCTGCCTGGACTCCTTGACCGCGCGTCGCGACGACGGTGCGGGCTGCGTTCTTAGGGTGCTTCGATTCACACACGCGCCACCTGTCGAACCAGTCCCGGGAGAAGGCATGCCGCGAGCCGACGACGGGCCCTGTTATGTCTAGCCGCATACTTAGCAGCAGCGCGTGAGGGCACGTTAAAAGCCGCCGCTGAACCGGCAAGGAAGTGAAGAAGGCGAGGAGGCGGAGAAAGAAGAGAAACCCGCAGGGCACTTTTCCCGGTAAACCGCAAGCTGCCTCGCCGGTTCCGCCGGAGCTGCGAACACGTTATTGCGTCGCGCTGGTTTGCTAGCGAGAGTTGTTGCCGAGGGAGGTGAAAGGACCCTGGTAACCTCCTGTAGTCTGCCCCCTGTGGCTCACCTTCTTCGCTGCCGCGTGCAGAGGCACACATTTTAATGGGATGCCTTGTATGTCTCACTGATGGCGTATGTCGCGTCGAAAGCGCACATCAGGAAAGCCTGCTTTGTCTGACGATGCTGCTGATGATGATCGTGGCTGAAGTGAAAGAAAAAAATAACGCTTCCCGCGGTCGGAATTGAACCTGGGTCCGACGCGTTGTGAAGCTGACGTGTACCCGGTTGCGCCATTCTGTCGCGGTCAAAGCTGTTTGACTTGGAGAAGGGGGTACGGACGTGAAAAATTGGGCAGAAAAACCATACGCCCCCTCTCCGTCTAACGACGACGATGGTGGAACGCGGAGGTTTCTTCGTGCGGAATCAATTGACGAAGGGTCAAGGTCAAAGCCGCTGCGACCAGAAGTCCAAACTTCGGGCCAGTCTGTCAAAGCTCGAGTCAGCGTCCAAACTCAGACGAGAACGAAGGAATCCCTCACTAGAAAGCTTCGCGTTCAGCCATCGTCGTCGTTAGACGGAGGGGCGCATGGTTTTTAACTAAACGCGCGTTTATCTTGTCCATTGACCATACTTTACCTTCTGCACTAAGGGTGACTGTGGTTGTTCATCATTAGGCTATGGAATAGTGGAGAATTTGATCGAGTGAACCCGTCAGGTTTAATTTCAGCTATATATATAGATTGATAAGATAAAAAATAGACACGAGCGCGAGAAAGAAGGAGTAGAGACAAGACACGAGAGACGTAGATAGAATAAGTTTACTGACGTAGAGGAGACTGTTTCAAAGGCTGTGGATTGGTGGTTTGTGTGTGTCGTCGTATTGTCGTCTTTTTTGTGTTGTTGTATAAATAAAAGATAATGTATATATATCATAACGATGAAATATATAATATATAAAAATTTACTGGCCTCTTGGCAGAGAGGACTCTGCCCTCTTCGTGTTTTATCGAGCTGATCGTGAGTATATGATTATAGTAGATGAGAAGAAAGGGAGGAGAGAGAGAGAGCAACGAATGCAGAACATTGCGTCGAAGGGATTTCCTCATGGTGTTGCAACGAACCTGAACAGCTGCATGCGGAAAGCTTGAGCAAAGCGCACCGAATGCATTATACTATTCGCGTTGGGAAGAGCAGTGTTGACGGCGGCGTGGCTTCCGGCAGAAACGAGGCGTTTCTTGCACCTGCCTTCGCTGTTACTTTCTGGGCGCGTGATGTTTGTATCGTACGCCTCGGCAGAAAAGGCTGCGCCCAGCGGGGCAACGTGGCGGCTTCGAATGCTTGCTTGCGTAACTCTCATTTCTTAGCCGTATGGATGCATCGCACGGATGGCTGGTGACGCAAGCGGAGGCGCTGATATGTTTGTGCCGGCGATGTGTTCATGCAATTCCCGAGCTCCTTTTCCCTTGCGATGGTATGTGCTTAGGTCCTAGCCTGTCGCCACCATCAATTACGCGTGACCGACGCCCAGCTTGCCTCTCTAGCGCGAATAGGTCGCTGCCTCCCAGGGTGTGGTTTGCGGCAGCGGGCTGTCTCGCGCTAAATCCAATTAGGTGACCTGTTGCTCGCCGTCGAGCTTTTTTTCCCTATATATGCGTATTCCGTTAGCTCTCTGTGTATTCCTGTGGCACGAAGAAGAACCTTTGGAGTGTCCGCGGGTTATCCGCGGTGTGCCCGAAACTGTAAATCGAAGAGCCTCGGTGTTCCCTGTAATGCGTCGAAATTTGAAAGTTATTATTTTATGTCTTACTTTTTTTTCTGTTACCAAGAGGTCTTTCGGAGCTTGGGTGGAGCTGAGGGGGTAGTTGCCTAAGGTGAATTTGTTTAAATTGAACGAAAATGTGTTTTGTCTTCTTGGGCCCTTTACGCTCAGAATCGCCATGCGGTGCTCGACTTGATTCGATTAATTGCGCAGCTTGAGCCGTTTGTCACGTTGTCCTTGTTCCGCGACTAAACTCCGTCGCGCCTCCATTGCAGTACAATTCAGTCGGTTTTTTTTTGTGTGTGTGATGGTGCGCTGCCAGCACCCCTGCGCACGTACACACACACGCCTGTCCATCACGGGACAGGAAGCGCGCCGTCGACGTCGTCGGCACCGCCGGCACGCGCCGGCACCTGCGCGTTCTGCCTCACCGTTTGTGTGCAGGGCTGGTGCTTTCGGTGCGCTGAGGCCGCGCTGCTTTGTTTACAGGCCGATCAGACTGGTGTTTCGAGAAACTGGGTGCTTCGTATCCACTCGTCCGAGGATCTCCGGTGTTCTTTTGCTTTGCCTTTCAGCGCAGTTGAAAGAAACATTAAGCTGTCTAAAAAAAATTGAAAGCTTTCATTGGACACATGCATTTTTTTGTGAGTGCTAGCGTAGCTCATTTGGCAAAAATCATTATTACGATGCTTTAGAAGAAAACTGGTGGTTAAGCATGCTGCCACAAGGGAAAGGTCGTTTTTCGTCTGCTTTGTAGGTGGCAAGTTTAGTAGCTAGTAGATGTGATTCAGTTTTTTATATTGTTGCGGCGGACATGTTGTGCAGTTATTCTCCTGGGTAATGAATGCCGGTCTGTTTGGTTTCTTATTGGTACGCAGTCTGCAAATCCTTATTTGTTCTCTACGGCTCCTCCTGTGCGAGTGTAGTCCCCGAGTTGTCCGCGCACTGTCCGAGAACGTTCATTCGAGGAGGCCGCTCTGCGGCAGGTGTAGCGGGAAATGACTTAAGTCAAGATTACAAGAAAATCACAATGTGGTTCTCCAGTCATGCTTCTTCCACGGCGTCAGTCTTGAGCGACCGCGCTGGTGTGGCGTGCGCACAGAAAGCAGTTATGTTGAGGCCTGCAAAGGGTGCTTCACAGGAAGCATGGGTGTCGCAAGGGAAAGCCAATTTTGCGAAGGAGGGCGTAATGAAACGTGGTGTAAACCAGCGGCAAGTGTAATGGAGACCATTTCGACACAGGTATATCTGTGTAGACTCGTTTCCTTTCCGTTCTATCTGTATGACATTCACTTCCCCCCACTCCGCCACACCGACAGGCGTTCCGGTTCCAGCAGGTGTGACAAATTGCGCCTGTTGACTTTCCCTCTAACCTTCCAGTCAATTTATTT
The DNA here is from genome assembly GCA_013339765.2 of Haemaphysalis longicornis. Classification (NCBI taxonomy): domain Eukaryota; kingdom Metazoa; phylum Arthropoda; class Arachnida; order Ixodida; family Ixodidae; genus Haemaphysalis; species Haemaphysalis longicornis. The sequence goes on along the minus strand of JABSTR010001308.1, from coordinate 183,755 downwards.
ATTTATTTATTTATTTATTATTTATTATTTATTTATTTATTATTATTTATTTTTCGCAATCGTGAAAAAAAAGGTTCCGTTCTTTCTTTCAATTCTTTTTGTTGTTGGCGAAGGCGCTTATATCAGCTGCTGCATGAATGGTTGCCGTGTCGGATTTCATTGTTCTTGCGAATACTACAGGGCCAGCTGGAAAGATTATTTGCTGATTTTTTTTGAATAAGGGATAGCATTTAGATTGTATATTTCTCCTGGTCGGTGTTATGGCGCACTCGTTTACGCGGCGTACGTCGTAGAGCCGGCCTGCATCATTGGCGTTCGTGAAGAGAAAGTCGGTGATAATTTGATAAAGCTCGGCGAACTAGAAGTCGTCAAATTTGAACCAGGTGCTGAGACCTTTACGGAATTAGCAGTGCGTTAGCTCAGAAGGACCTTGCCTTATAGCACGATGTACTTCAAAGCAGTGTTGGCTTGGTGCGTTGCGCTCCAAAGTTGTGTCCACAACCCGCGGAAGTCCTGTAAAAGCCTTTACGCGTTTGAAACCTCTCAACGTCGCCTTTTGCGGGGCGGCGGCAAATAGCAAGGCGCGCAGTTGCAGCGTTGTCCGCATAAGACGCTCGAGAGTTTGCTTTTATCGTTGTAGTGAGCAGCCCTCTTCAGATTGTGCGTGTTGTGGCGGCAGGAAAATAACGTGCATACACTCCACATTCTCCGATTGCTGCATCCGCGGACGCAGCTTTAACTGCACACTGCACGCAACTGCCATGAGACTGATGAATCCCAGCGACCAGCAGCTCCAGGCTGGGCGAACAGGCGCGTGACTAATGGATTGCTGCCGAGGGCCGCAGGAGCTAACTGCCCCGGCGTTGCGAAACGCTTTGTCCCCGTACTCGCCTGCAGCCAGTCTCGTCTGCTACCTTCTGCAGCTGCAAAAAAAGAGAGGTCCGGTGCTTGGCAGAGCAGCGCCGCTAAAGCCCCGCCACTTCCGGTGTGTTTAAAAGGATTCTCTCCCCCAAAAAAGGCTTGCTAGGAGACGATGTCGTGGCGTTTCCCTGCAGCGCCTATTTCCGCTTGCTTTTTTTTTTTTTCGACGGCACACTCACGAGAGGACTTGTGCTGCATGCGCGCCGTTCAGTGATTTGTGCTACGTAGCTAGAGACCGGGCTGGTAGATAGAAATGTTTACCTGGTCCACGAAGGAGTGTCCGTATATAGCTACCTAACTTTCCCGCTTAACCTGGGATCTGTAAGTTATAGCGCCGCTTCCGACAGCCTTTACGTCTCTCAGCTTGCAGGCGGTTTCCGTTTGTCTCCCAATGCGCGCTCGAATCGTCCCCAGTTTACGTGCGACACCCAACTTTTCTTCGTCTTCGAACGCGTCTCGTATCCTTTCCGCGCGTGCGTAGCTCGCTCAGAATCGCGCCCTTGCCTTTCGTCGGTTGGCCAAACGTAGCGCTCTCCCTGAAGTCGAAGAAAGGCCCTGCACATCGGCACCCATCGACTGACCGTCTCGAGAAAGCGGGCCTTCGGGATATCTCGACTGTGCAGTGCGTGTTTCTCATTTTAGGCGGGAATAAGTCTTGCGCGTGGATGCATTGCGATATCGAAGACTAACGACGAGAAGTGAACATAGCGTTCGAGACGGCCTATAGCTGTTGCGTCGAGAATTTCGAGTTCGCATCGCTCGCGAGCAGTTTCGATGTTTAACAGGACTTGCGTGCAGTACACCTCGGTGCCTCCGGTGAACTAGCGCGTTTAATTCGGTAATAAGCGGTAAATGTTGTCGAGTTTGGGTGACTGAAGGAAATATGTGTGCACTGCGACCGATATTATTCCTGAACAAAAATATGACCTCCAGAATTGTGGATGACCGTAGAATTTTTGAAAAGAGCTAGACTTGAAGGACATTCCTCACTTTACTGGTTGATTGATTGTAGGGTTTTAACGCGCCGACGCAACGCAGGCGATGAGGCGCGCCGTAGTGGAGGGCTCCGGATTAATTTTGACCACCTGGGGATCTTTAACGTGCGCCGAAATCTCGTACACACGGGCGTTTTTGCTTTTCGCCTCCATCAGAGAAGCGGCCGCCGCGGCCGGGAATCGAACCCGCGACCTTGTGCTCAGCAGCGCAACGCCTTAGCCACTGAGCCACCGCGGCGGGTCCTCCTCACTTTACTGAATTTAGAATATATATATGGAGGAATGAGTCAGTTTTGCTGAATAGAACAACTCAGCTTGCAAATATATGGCCAGAATATGAGGAAGGGTTGGGAAGCTTTCTAAGTTGTGTTACAAGTCACCGAAGTTGCCGCAACGAACCAACTGTTGAATCTTTCCCATCCAATTTTTTTAATATTTACTAAACGAAGGATGCATTTTTTTCCACAAATGTCGGGACCATAGTGAGGACGCCTATTTGGGCCCGCCTTTTTTGTCTGGTTTTTACTCTAATCCGTGTGATATGGTAAGACAATTTGCTATTCCAGCTATTCATCGAAACGCCTCTTGCCTTTTGTGTGTCTAGCTTTCCCGCATAGCTGGTGTGTAGCGCCCGAGAAACCGACTTAATAACTCGTGCTACGCGGAGAAGTTAAATTTATGTGTCATGCAGCGAAGCCACTTTTTTTTTGCGTTGCCGGAGACGTGTGGCATATACAAAAAAAAAAAAAAAAAAAGAAAACGGAGGTGCCAGGGACATAGTTTCGGGAAAGGCTTCGCGCACCGCCATTTGGAAACCGCTGGTCTACAGCATGGCGTGCTTGTTCACTTGAAGCGCTTACTTCCCCGTCGCTTCGCTCTTCTCGTCGAAAGGTCACACACCGAAGCTCTCCGGGAACTGCGGGGGAAGTTAATGGCCCGTGTACACAGGCGACGGCGCTGCCGAGAAGGACATTCAAGAGCGCCGACCGTTTCGCGGGAAGGGAGTCTGACAGCGCAGACAACAGGCGCGCGTTTCGTAACCTCCGTGTCACGTTACAGCCTCTTCGCTTGTCGTTATCGCTTTTTAATCTTTGATTTTTTTTTTTAAGGCTGGCGTTTTTTCGCGTGAGTTGTCCTTCTCCGGCATATGATTAGGCGCTTGTGGACGCAGGGCGACGTGTTCTCTTAGTGCTGTTTTTTGTATGTGTTGTGTGTGCGCGTGCGTTCGCTCGCTTGCGCGTGTCCATTGCGTGTTTAGTTGCAGAGGTCTCGTGCCTGCCCCCTCTTCCGTGAACGCGCGCGCTATCAAATTACATCGCACGTGAAAACTAAACTTGTCCCTCTGCTGGGAAGACTACAGCAGGAACGCCCATGACAACCTCGTCGCAACGTGCGCAACGCTGTCGTTGCGAAGTGTTTACCAAGAGTTCTCGCCACAGGGCTGCTCACTGGCTGAGGCGTTGCGCCACTGAGCGTGAGGAAAAACCCGTTCGATTGCCGGTTGCTTATTATTATATTATTATATTATTACTATTATTTAATTGAGGCAAAGGAAGCGGAAACGTCCATGTGTGGAGATTTCCGCGCACGGCGAAGATAACCTGCAGCTCCTCCCCTGGAGCGCAACCTCGTAGGCCACGTGTTTCTTTTGCGCGCGAAAACCACAATTTAAATTCAAAATTTGAATTGAGTTTGCCAAAGTTGAGTTCCGAATTCCGGGCGACTTTGAGCTTTTAATGCTGTTTGATTGATTGTAGGGTTTAACGCGCCGACGCTTCACAGGCGATGAGGCGCGCCGTAGTGGAGGGCTCCGGATTAATTTTGACCACCTGGGGATCTTTAACGAGCGCCAAAATTTTTCGCTCTCTTTTCGCCCCATTAGAAAAGCGGCCGTTGCAGCCGGGAATCGAACCCGCGTATATCGGGCTCAGCAGCACCAACGCATTAGCCACTTAGCCACCGCACCGGGTGCTTTTGAATGCAGTTGAAATAAGCTTCAATGTTCCCATGCTATTTGTCACGGCGCCCACGTACGAGGGATTGAAATTATCACCGTCGACAAATATGTAGTTATCGGGGGTGGATTTCGCAGCGCATTGTCGAAGATTTTTCAGGCCACCCGTAGCACGTACGCTGTGCGTTTTCTCGTCGCTGAATGTTTAGCATTCCCACTCACATTTGGAAAGCTCCATTTGGTATCGCAACAAGGTGAAGTCAAGTGTACACAGCCTGCGTCTCTGAACCCGCGCCGCTGGACGCAGCTGCTCCCTTGAAGTTCGCCCACGTAACTCGCGAGTTTCGCCTGCTAACTGGCCACCCCACGCTGCTCATGCATACTGAAGTTAGCCACGCGCAGCGACGGCTTCGCAACAGATGGGCGCTTGCGCAGCCACCCATTATGCATGCAAAATGGGATGATACGGAGTGGTGTATGGGGCTATCCCTTTTCTTGTAGCTCCAGAGTGGATGCCGTGTATTTTTGTTTTAAGCCACCCTAGCCTGAAAGCGATTAATCACGCGCACGCATTTCTCTGTACCCCCCGGCTCCCAGTAACCCCGCAGGCCCTCAGGCCTGTTTCTGAATAAAGTCGCTCATTCATTCACTCTTCAGTTCGGTTCCATTAGCTCTTTTCAGCAAATTTTTATTCAATGAATCAGTTAATCTATTGGTTCGTTCAACAAATCAATCAATTGGTTCGTAAATGGCTACCGGTGTTCTTTCGTGTAGCGCTGGTTATGAGCGTGCCAAGTTTTATTCGCGTGCGCGTCCTTTTTTTTTGTAGAGTGTGTGAACTCGAAGATTTTAACGGACGTCCCAGTGCACAGAAGCCGTCTCCGCGGGGAATAGAGCTGTACGCAGGTTATTAGGTTTCGGTGCACGTAGCAGGCCCTGACGGCTACGCTACTGCGGGGAAAACGCACTTATATATAGCGTGGTGCAAATACGTGGGGCCTACTAACATGCAGACGCAGAACTAAGGGAGTCCGGCCCAGCGTCCTTTATAGGGCCATGGAGACAGACGCAGTGGCGACTGTAAATCAAAAACTGCGCCAGTACTTACGGACAGTTTTATTGCTTGGCCCGGCCGTTTTCGCGAGCACTTGGTTGGTAATGGAGAAAGTGGGGGCCGCGTTTTCGCCGTGACCCGCGCGGGGAACTGTAAAAACTCCGAAGGCCGCCAATGGGCGTTCATTGCCTCTGACCTTGGCACTCCATCTTGCAGGGAGCCAAAAGTTATTCGGTCATAAAACAAGAGGGCTGAGTTGTTCAGTGTGGGCGCTGGCACTGTGCTTATACCTACCCGAAAAGTGGACGATCGGGGTGGGATGTAGGTCGTTAAGCCGCAAGTTTGCACGGGATGCGTTGCTGGAAAGTGTCGAGAGAAGACGAAAACGCGGGAAGGTAGGAACAGGGTTCGGGCGCAGCCTCTAAAATTCTCCTGCCTTTTCTTTTTCCGCAAACCAAAACGCGTCTTGATTACAAGATGCCGTAAATTATTGCCGATTGCAGCATACTTTGACCCGCATGTCTGCGGGGACCCGCATGTCTGCGAGTGTTTGTTGAACCACATTTTATTCCCTATAGGTGTCTGATTTGTCCAGTTGGAACTTGGGGATGCGCTTGCTGGAGGGGTATTGTCGACCGATACCCGTACGCACGAGCTCTACGAATTAATTTCCGAGCAGCTGTTTCAGCTTAATTATTCCTAACATTGTTGATTGGCACCGATTCCACGTATGCCCACAGTGGGTCCTGGGTTTGGCACCCCACCCATTTTCGACAACAGAAGTCCTTGTTCATCTTCAATAAACATCAATAATGAATTAATTCACTCACTTACCCCTTCATTCATTCATTCATTCATTCATTCATTCATTCATTGGTCGCGTTCCTGCCGTGAACCGCGTTCATGTGCAGTTGTGTGCCGCATGTCCAATCTCCTTGGAAACGTTTCGCGGAAGCGTGATAGGCCGGTCCAACGATGCGGCACCGAGAAAGGAAATCGACTCTGGCCGGCGGAGAGCGCGCGCGTGTGGGCAGACCGGAGCCGGGGCTCCCACGCGAGGTATAGCGAAATCGCCGACGGCGCCCAGCCCCAGTCGTTCGGCGCAACTCGACGCTATACGCGGTTGCAGCGATGTGCGTGCTTCGTGGTTCCCTGGATTGCCGCCTTCGTTGGGGATACCGACAGGCGTCGCGTACTGCTTGTGCCTTTCGTCAGCCGAGCAGCGGATCCTGAGACCTGCTGCTTCGTAGGCAGGAGTAGTCACTCTCGGAGGCATTTCGACGTCGGACAGAGGATATTCGGGCGGAGTGTGGAATACAGCGGAATTAGGAACACGCTGCATCTCGGCTGGTGCAGCTTCCTTCGTGCTACCGGTGTCCACAGCGTCTGTGCAGACGCTCAAGGAAGAAGTGGGAGGAGTGTAGTGGCCGACCCAACGCCAAGACCCGGTTCCGCCGCTTGGATTAGGAGAAGTAGTAATATTCGGAAATCGTTGACCAGTACTGCAACCCGTCAAGAGTGTGCGCGTACAGCCGCCGCGCCTTTTTTATTTGCCTTTGATCAAGTGGATGTACCGGAAATTTGGCCTTTTTGAAAACTAAGGGAATATTAATAGCCGGCGCAGCTTTGTCGCACAAGCAACTGCGATGTATGCACTACAACAAGGCTCCTTGGGGCTAGACTGGCTACCCTTGTACGAAGAAGTGCCGAAGTGTCGCCGCTGACGTCGGGGGAGAGATTCGCGCCGTCCGTTCGACTTCCCGCGGAGGCTGAACATTTAACGTTCGCCTCATTCATACTCCGTGCGATTCTGCTCCGGTTCAGAAGCCTTGCAGGAGGAGTGTTGATTCATCCGCCCACTCGTGAAGCGAGAGGAGGTAGTGGATGAAGTTTTCCCGCGGCGTTCACGAATCGTGAGCGGCCGCATGTGCTTCGCGCTCTTCGCCGGCTCCGGTTCCGAAGCCCTCGCGGAAGCGTTCGAGTTCGGCATGGAGTTGCGGCTGGAGATGTGCTCGTACCGCTTTCGCGTCGACGACGCCGTCTTCGTCCTCTGGACGTCGCAGCTCACCGCAGTGCTCACCCGCTGCTGGTGAGTTTCTAAGGGCCTGGCGACTGTGGACGGGGTGTGACAGTGCTTAATAGGAGTCCTTCGGCACATGGTGTGCTCGTTAGCCGCAGCTGTTGGGAGGAAGTTAACGAAAATGCGTCTCCTCTCCGATGTTACCGTGTGCAGCTTTTCTCACAAATGTTGTTAATGATGATGATGATGATGATCATGATTATTGCTATTGGTTTCCCGTTTGTAGCTGGGTGATGACGTGTCATCTTACCAAAAAGGGCTAATATACCTATGTTTTATACTCTTGGTTTAGTACTAGCGCTGCTTAGGGCAGGCACAAAAAGCTTATTAGGCACAAAATACTTTTTTTTTCCTGTTACAGGTGGTAACTGTTTTAGGTAATATACCCCTCTCTGCTTTTCGTCCACCAGCATTATAATCTTCTTCTCGTCGCCTCGACAGCCTTGCGTATGTTGCGTATGCAAAAGGTGTCTTCCCAGCAATGTATTGGTGTGTAGTAGGAAAGCATATACTTTGAGTAGCGGCGCGCGGTTGTCCTTGCCGGGAAATGTGAGGATTTATAGAATCGTGGGTGTCTTTTTAATACTCGTAATTTAATTAATACTGGTATTTTGTTTCAATGCTGGTCTGTGCGCGCGCGCGCCTTTATTTCAGGTCTCACAGATTCTGGCACGGCCAGTGAAAAAAAAAAAAAAAAATACCGTCAATGGGATGTGGGTTCCGGCTGGTTTCCCTGCAGTATTCTTTCACAAAGGTGCGAAGGAGTTCAGCCATTGCTGGGCGAGCTACCTGTCCCCGCGAGCTGTGGCCTGCGTCGGTAGTCGTCTCCAGCTCGCTCTGGCTTGGGCGACCTTCAACCTGCTCGCACGAGGTGGCAGGACGCAAATAAAGCGCGCGCGTGTGCGCTCACGTGATTTGGCGAATGTTTTGCTCGCGGTGGCCTCGTTTTGGGAACTATATCCGAGCTAGATGTCGGGTCCCGGCCAGCGGAGGGGTGCCAGAGTCGCGCGCGTCATCGCGCTTCGTTGGAGGGCCCCTATAGCTAGAGGTAAGATGGACTTGCTCGGTAATGGGTTCTAAATTAAGAGACGACGCCTCCCTCAGCTTTCTAACGTTTAATTTTCATTTCCGTGCGCGTCTGCACGCACATGCTTATATACGTGTCACAAAGTCGGGGAATCGAATAACAAAACAACTTCGGCGGCTGTAACACACCAGCCAGAGTTGTTATGTCATAGAACCAACATGGGGCTTTGAACGGCGACCGACGGCCACTGATAACTGTACATGCGCTACTTTAGTTAGTCCTAAGTTCGTGTATGTCTGCTCTGGGCCCACGACGGGTAGCGCGAGGTTGCATTTGCGGTCGGCGACAGGCGAACAGCTATGGTCCGTTCACTCTTTCGGGAGGAACTCTGTAGCAGGTACTTAACGCTTCGTAAAGGGCGAACTACAGAACTGATTGCCAGAAGCTTCGCATGTGGCCATGCGCATTTTACCTGATGGCGTAATTGTGTCAGGCCACAGCCGCTCGATGGACCATCGAGCAACCGGTTCCTGACACTGGCACGGGCCATATTCTACTGGGAGGCACTCAGTAGGTAAGTGGAGATGTGCTGCACTGCCCTCCTGTGTCTTTGCCCACATCTGCCACGCGAAGCTCCGGTTGTTTGGCCTTCTCTCCTTCACACAACGGGTGTCTTCGGATGTTCCCGCATTTAATCTACCGGTAGCTTCTACCGGAAGCCAGTAGCTTCTAAAAACGCGTACGCGTTTTCATGGAGAATGTGGACTCAACCGGGAAACAAATCTCTATCTGTCTGCAACGCATGATGTGTCCCACTTTCGACGCTATATAAGAAAATGCTAGTGATAAAAGGTATCTGAAATAAGTACGCTGCCAACAATGCATTTGTGCTTAGTAGAAAAGCATACTTTACGGGCTCCTGGTGTGCAGCGCACCATGTCCTCTGTGAAGCGCTGGATAAAGGGCCCTAGGACCTTCCTGCTTTGCTATAAAGCTGCTTGTACGTACCCTGTAAAAACGTATTTTCAGCAATGCAGTTGTGATTAGTAGTGAAGTCGATTTTAAAGCTGCTCGGTGTTCAGTGCCCTACAGGGATACACGGGGTCTTAATTAGCTATTTTATTTAATAAAAGGCCCTAGAGCCTTCACTGGTATCGGTCTTTATATTCCCCCTGAAATTTCTTCCCAGCAATTCGTATGCGTGTAGTAATGAAGCTGCTTTTGAAGGCGCCTGGTGCTATAGCAGGGCAGTGTATGCCTACACATTATTTCACAATTCCCACGTGGGAGTGACTGGAATCTTTTTCCCTTTCCTTTTTTGCGGCGGTCATTGTTCTGTGACGTTATTGGAAGACTCGTACTTTATTCGTTTGAAAACTTCAAAGTATTAAGGTGACCAAAGTTAAGGAAAAAATAGCATGTAACTTGCATTAGTATTACATAAATTACGTTCGTGTTTATGTATGATTATGGTTTTACTCATGATTTTTGTGTATTTGCGAATGATTGTTTTTATACTTATAGGCAGGGCTTTGTTTCGGTGTTTTAGCACTTTAGGAGAATAATAATTGATGTATGTTTATGCGCTGAGGGAATCGGACTGCCTTAGTGTGATTACAGCCTTAAAGTTCTATTTCTTTCCGCCTTCCAAAAGGCTGTGCACCTGACGGCCTGTTAACTTCAACCCTTCACCACGTTGCATTTAGTTACTTTTTGTCAAGAATCTACATTTATCGAGGAGGATCACAGGCAGAGTGTGTGTTGTTTCCGTTATTAAAACTATTGATCCAGAGGCAAAATACACTTGACATTTGCAGCGCCTGCTGTATCATGCGGGACTGCTGCATTTGGATGTACGGTGTAGTTAATGTTTGCAGGGGAAGTAACCTTCCGGAGCCAAACTGCGAAGTAGTGTGTCCTTGATCTATCCAGCCCAAAAGGGAGGAAACGGCCACCTTTGTGAAGCACTGTGTGTTACAGTTGAGGGGGAGAATGGCATGGTCTTCTGTGGAGATTAGGAAGTGGTCGTTGGAGCGCTGGCGGGAAGAAGAGAATGGCGGTTGCAGGGTTGTCATAGCCGTTGTTGGCTTCAGTGTATTGCAAAAACAAAAAGAGTGAAAAATAGACCTTAGTTGATGGTGAGCTGTCATATGCAATCATCTCGGTTCAAAGTAAAAACCTTTAGTCATCGTCATCATGAATTACCAGTTTGAGAAGGGAAATATCGGAAGGGTAAATATTTACAGTAACTGATAAGGTAGGGTCTTGTGTCTTAAAGCTAGAACAGGTTGTTTGGGAACAGAACACTTAGTGATGAACTGCACACTAAATAGTTAAACACGTGGCCTGTAGAATACAAATGGCACATTTCGACGCGTGTCAAAGTGTGATAATGTCCACCCCCAAATCCACACAAGGGGAATTTCCGCCTTCCCGAAGCCATCAAGTAAACTACAAAGCTGTAGAGGTGACTTAAAGGAGGTGGAATCCTGGTGGAGGGAAAAAAAGGGCTATGTAGCTTAGGATACTGTCACCCTGCTATGGGGTAAATGTGCCTTTAAAGTGTGCGGCCCATGACTGCAATAATTAACAGAGGCATTTCATGTAGATGTGTGGAGACCTGAAGATGGCGGGTGTTGTCACCCTGATATGTGGGGGTGCCATCAAAAACTTTACCATCCCTTCCCAAAGAAAGTTGGAAAGAAAAATCAAGATAAAATCTCAAGCCAGTGTTGAAATCTGCAGCAGATTGGTCTGGTCAACTTTCAATTTTTACAACAACGCCGTTAGTGTCTCTATTATGGGGATCTTTTGTGTCCATCGTAAACTTTTTAGTGCCCTTTTCCACAATCTGTTGCTCCTTCTTTCACTAGGAGAGACCAGGAGTTTAGATTGTCCCCCATATGGACTAGGAGGGATGAAATTGGGGAGGAGCATGGATGATGCACCTTTACAAATTGCAACTAGACATTGCTAAATTGGCGAAGGCATCTCCGAACCAGGTTCCGCCGCCTTCTTCATGTAATGGTAGTGTGGTGGATGAGTGGCAAGCAGCTGCCTTGGTGTTGTCGACAAAGATTGATTGATTGATTGTAAGGTTTAACGCGCCGACGCAACGAAGCCGATGAGGCGCGCCGTAGTGGAGGGCTCCGGATTAATTTTGACCACCTGGGGATCTTTAACGTGCGCCGAAATCTCGTACACACGGGCGTTTTTGCTTTTCGCCTCCATCGGAAAAGCAGCCGCCGCGGCCGGGAATCGAACCCGCGACCTCGTGCTCAGCAGCGCAACGCCTTAGCCACTGAGCCACCGCAGTGGGTATTGACGACAAAGAGCCGAGGGCAAAACTTAAGTGGTGTACTGCATGGTGAGAGATAACAGCAACAATACAGGAACAACAAGGAGCCAATGGGCAGAGCGGTGCTCTTAGTACAGCCCCAAATGTGGACTGACTGAACCACCCAGAGGGTGGAATTCATACACAGAAGTGGCAACGGTTTCGTCGTCTTCGCAGTGCTTTTGCACACAGCCCTCACAGGGTACAGACGCACAAGAACACCATTTCCTGGGTTCGTGAGAGCCGGCGCACGCTGAGTCTGATATCTGAGAAATGGGGGAGAAGAGATCTCAGCGAGTGGAGTCTGCTCGCAGGTTCAAGCCGCTACACGTCCCCGCTTGTCCAAGATTTTGCAGCTGTCGTGGGCGTAGTCACGCGGAAACACTCCAACTTGTCGTTGCATTATCGAGGAAGGTGGGCTCTGCCGCTGAGCGCAGGCAGCTTTCCCGCACTACACAAAGCCTGCAGCACATGCGCACAGAGTAGCGGCACGCTGAATCGTAACATCTCAATCCGTCAGTCCTCCTTATGCTTGCAGAGGGCGGGAAGGGATTCCTCATCTCTAATCTCCAAGGAATAGCTTTAGCTCTGGAGCAAGAGGACCATCCCTGTGATTTGTGGACTGAATTTTTGTTGCGATCTTACAATTTAAATAGTTGCGATTCTATGACCAAAGTACGATTGAAATTGCTTGATCGGTGTGTACGATCTTTTTTGCCCATGCTTACTGATTCCCTCAAAGTTGTGGAGGTGTTTGGAGGGGCTGCAATTAGTACCGCTTAACCCACTTGACTAGTTCCCATTCAACACTCGAGGTGTTCGTCATGCATTGCGATGCTGCAGCACAGAAATTATGTTTGTGCCTTGCCATTTATACAGACTCTCGTCTCCCTTCACCTTTCCTGTGCAGGTCTGCGCTGCAGTCCCTGCACAAGGCGTGTGCAAAGGCGCGGGAGTGCAACTACTTCCAAGGGGGCGGGACCCACCTCTGGGTGCAGTACTATGCCGAGAGGATCCAGTCAGACCAGTCCTGCCTCAACGAGTGGTGCGTCCTCTCACTCTCGTGCTCTCCTACAAATTGCACAAAACACACCTTTCAGCAATTCCCATGGCACCTCTTTCACGCGTACACAAAAAATTTTGTGCTTGTAAAATGTTCTTTAGTAAGCCTCTACTGAAATAAAGAGCCTTAACTGCAGCTCCTAATTCAAGATGCTGACATTTTCTACAGAATCTGTTTCGTTTCTTGACTAAAGCTATTCCACTGTTTTGAAGGTGAAGTGCGTGCACAGTGTTTTTCCTTCTGCCTTCTGTGCTGTGCTGCCAGCTAACATGTTCTTTGTCGCTTGAAAGGCACGCCATGGACGACCTGGTCTCCAAGAGGCCACCGACGCCGGACTATGATCGCTCACGGTGAGTAAAGGAGCCGCCGTCCTTTCTCCTAATACTTGCACAATCATTCGTGCGATGCGCAGCTATCAGCCTTGTTTGTCTATTTATTTTGTTCCTCGATCACAGAGCCATATAAGCCAAAGGAGTAGGCTCATACATAACACAGCTAGGCACACGAGAATGGTTTTTCACTCACAGACAGTTGCCAGTATAAGGTTTTAGGGCCGTGCCCTGTGGACATTTTGGCCCCCCCTGCCCATCGGTCATTGTTATGGGTCATAAAAGAATTCTTTTATCTATCTGTATTTTATTTCATCACTGCTGCTGCTGCTTTGGGTTATCGTGCTGGTCTGTGCCGTAGTTAGAGGCTTACCAAGTACAGTAGGCTCTCGATAAACGGAACTTCAAGGGACCAAAAAAATTACTTCCATTTAACAGGAGTTCTGTTTACTTGGAGATGTGGAAAAGTGTAAATTTATGTGCGTACACACTTATAATCTACTTCATAAAACTCAAAGCACTGGAAGGCACAGCACTCACGAAGTTTATTAGTCACTGTGCACTAAAACTGCATCAATTTTTTTTGAGTCCTTGTAAGTTCATCTTCAGGTTTCAAGGACTCGCCCTCAATTCAGGAAAATCCTGCAATCTTGTCTGCAATCCTGCAAGTCGGATATCTCGTCTCTTGAAAAAAAAAACCTGCACGCCTGAAGCAATTCGCAATAATGTTACAGTCAGAAGTGTTAGCAGTCAGCAGCAGTCAGACAACGTGCTTCGGCTCGAGCACTGTCTTCATGTAAGAGCCGCTGTCGAAGTCAAGAAAGATGTTCCTGTTATTTTATAACGTAAGCGCATGGTGGGCACACTTCTGTGCCACCATTGAAACAACAGAGGCTAGAGGCACCAACTTTGCGAGTGCTTATGAGCCAATGAGTTTAGAAGATGGCAACGCAGTAATGAAGCACGAATAGGACCTAGATGGCATGGACGAGGCAGCAGGGGCAAAGCCGTGTAACCTCGGTCACTTGAATAGAGACCAAACGACTAGAACAAAAACTGCGATGTTGCATTTGTCGCGCTAACACGGCTGACCGATGAACGGGACGAGACTTATAAGGCCAATGAGGCTAAAAAAAAAAAAAAAAAGAAAAATGAAACAGCCGGACCCGGAAAAATCTGATGTTCATGGCAATTGGTCTGACAAGAAGTTTCATTTTCAGTTCCATTTACATGGTGGCTCGGAAATTTTAGTTCTGATTACGGAGTGTTTTTTTTACGTTATCTGAATACGAAACCAACCAACTTTCAGACTACTGTTCCGTTTAAGCGGCAGTTCCGTTAAAGCGATTTACGTTATTGAGATTCTACTGTACTTGCTTATTCTGAGGCGGTGGTACCCAGTTCACAAAAGAGCATATCATATGGGAAACAAGAAAAAGTCGGAAGCAAATGTGCGATTCAGGTAAATTTGAGCGTCTGTTGAGTCGTAGCAACATCAGCAGTCAAACTGAGGGCCTCTGTACTATAAAAGAAGCGTTTGTAGTCTACAGAAAGTTGTCTTGATCCAGTGGAGAGATGGCGCTAGTGCTAGTGCTAACTTCATCAAATGGATTGACCTGGAATGCTAAGCTCAAGATGTTAAACAGTGGTAGTTTTCTAGGTTTGGCCAAGTGGTAAGTAGAGAAACTTATAGGAAGATGTATAACCGCTGCCTGCAGTTTGAGCTTTGCTGCTAGACTCTGGTGCTGCAGTGAAAACGGATTTAAGGAAACACGTTCAAGAAGTGCAGACACTCAACTCGACTCGCTGTATGTAGCTGGTCCCATGTTTATTTGTAGGGGGGCAGCTGCTTGCTCAGTTAAATGCCTCGAAGCTTTTCTTGCACCCATTTGGGCTTCTCAATTGTCAGCGTTATACTTGCCCTGACTAGTTTGCGGGTGGTCCAATCTCGTGACATCCCTCGCCATGGAAAACGTATATGACAAGAAGTGAATAGCAGATTGCATCTCGGTGAGATTCTGATGGATGATCAAAAAGCCCCCGCGTTTCTTGGAGCCGATAAAATGTGCGTTTTACTTATTGTGTCGCCAACTCAAGCACTACAGGTACAGCTCTTGACAAAGTTGTGGGCCCAGGAGCAACGTTTCAATAATAAAATGCAGCACGAGTCTTTGGAGGTCACATTTTTTTTCTGTTCACTGCAGACGAAGAATAAAGCCAGCCGCTAGCCTTTTCAAATCTTCTCGGAGCGCTTTTGTTGCAGTCACCATTCGTTCTTACGTGGGCCAAGAGCTGCCGACACAGTGTTTGTGGTATTGCACAGTTTGAGCTTATTCCCTTGTCTTGTCTTCACTTTGCAGGCCATCGCAGAAGGAGGAGACTGAAGCGCTGATCAGGAGCAAGCTGAAAGAGCTGATGATGTCGGTCGATCTGGACGAAGTGACGAGTAAATTCGTGAGTGAACCTTTCTTGCCTCGAGGGAGGAGGTAACCCATCTGGGGAGAAGCCTGCTTGTGCATATGTGTCCCTCGAAAAGATTGGGTTCCTTGTGCTCAGTGACTCAGGATCCAGGTAGCAAAGGGGGGAGGGGGGAGGGTGACCCTGTTTCAGTGCCCGCCCAATGGAAATCAATTTTACTAGCTGCTTTTGGTGCGCTCTTTGTTGTGCCTGCCTGAGGCCATAGCCTCTGTCCTGTCTTTCATGTCGCTTGCAGCAATCGTGGTCTTGTTTTCACTAAAGCAGGAAGAGGTGTTGTCATTTGATTAGACCTAATTTTAAGTCATGACTTTCTTCCTCCCATTTGTGCATGTGCCTGCCCAGTCAGAGTTTGAGCATTTCAGTCAAGACATCCCCATCCGCACTCTGCCATTCACTAGAACGCAATCTTTGCTCGGCCAATGATTGTCACTCTTGGGTGCATCTGTGGCCCCCCTGGACCAGCGGACATCGTGGAAAAATAACCAAGTGTGGGGTTGGTAGAGGAGGAAGGATGTTGACATCTGACATGCTGATGTATTTTCCACAGTCTTTCTCGTGCGCTTAGGTACTTGAAAAAAACCCAATAGCGCGAACGAAAGAGGACCGAGGAATAGAAACACGTAGAACACAAACGGGTGCTGTACGTGTTTCTATTCCTCGGTCCTGTTTCGTTCGCGCTATTGGGTTTTTTTCATGAACATGAACCAACTAACTCGCACCAGAGTCCTGCTTAGGTACTTTATGCATGGCCTGCTCGTTTTTTGCTTTCCCGCAAAGCTTCGATGTATTGCGGAAAGAGCTTAAGTAACAGTTCTGTCATGCGCTAAAGCCCCCCCAAAGAAAGGCATTGCCTGGCGTAGTGAGGCCAAGCCAACCCTTTGCTCCACTGCCTATGGCGAAGCTGAGGGTGATGGCGGAGTCCCCCTGTGCAGATGCGTTCCCGGCTAGAGGAGGAGCTGGGCGTCAGCCTGCAGGAGTTCAAGCCGTTCATCGACCAGGAGATGCTCACCATCCTGGGCCAGATGGACGCCGCCACCGAGATCCTCGAGTACCTCTACCTCGGCTCCGAGTGGAACGCCTCCAACCTCGAGGAGCTCAAGGACAAGGGGTGCGCCCTACTTTTCTTCTCCTCCTCCTCCCCCTCCTCCTGGGGACTTTTTCCTGGGCAGCCAGTGTGTGCTCGTCAACTGGGTGTGCTGGCAAAGTTTCAACTCCAGAGGAACTCTGTGTTTCTCATTGGAGTATACGTGGTGGCACAGAAAGGAAGGTTCTTGGTGGAGTGTTAAGCTGATTTAAATGAAATTGGCTGCCCCCCCCCCCCCCCCCCTTCCCAAGAAAGGGGTGGGAGCCTAGTCAATTGTGGGAGTTAAATGGCAAAAAGTTTTCTGTTTTTGTTTTACGTAGCTGTGAAATATTCTGAACTTTCAAAATCAAATATTGCAACCTTGCAGCAGTTGTAACCTTGCCCAATAACAGCCATTTTCCGTGTATTGCAGCATGCGATACTTGTAAGAAAAACTCTTTTTTCTTTTATTTTCGGTGAAAACTGGGGCAACTTTTATTTGCGCTAGTTTTGTGATTCTCCAGAATTCTTGTTCTTCGCTCATTGCATTTCCTACATGCAGCAACCTTGAAGCCAAATTGTGGTTGTTAAGTTTGTTAAAGATAGACAACTAGAGCTTTTGCTTCGACCTATGTCACCTCTTTGTTTCCAGTTATAATTAAGTCTGAAGTTTCTGGATTCTTTTCCTGCTCTCTTTTTCTTTCTCTGCTCGGTTTGTCTTTTCCTTTTTGTCGAAAAACCTGTTGTGAAAATTACGTGCTGGCACACAGTGGCTTATCAAACTTGGCAAAAAAGGGCAGCTTGGTCTTGGTTTCTGGAACCGAAACTTTCAGTCAGACCTTTAACAAGAAACGCACTTAGGTGATTTATTACTGCAAGCCGTAAAAAATGTGCTTATGTGATTGAATGTGACTTTGCCCAAATGGGAGAACGATTGGTGCTGTTTTAGCGAGGTAATTAAGCGAGGTATATCATTGTGTCGGCTGTGTGACTTCACCAGAAACCATCCTCTTGATACTTGGGCGTGTGTTCAGTAAGGTGATCGCGGGCAGCCAAACGTTAACTGCTGTACTTCGATGTATTTAGAAAATATTTTACATAGCTAACTCTCCGCAAAATCCAAACGAAAACTTCAAAGTAGCATGCCAACAAGAACCCTCAGCCTAATGTATGCTATAGGATGTGATCTGCCATTAAGAAGTTCACTGTTGGTTATAGTCCTTTGTCATGGACCGTGTCCTTAATGCCATTCCCGCTTGTGCAGGGTTGGACACATTCTAAACGTAACGCGGGAAATCGACAACTTCTACCCGGGCCTGTTCGACTACTTCAATATTCGCGTCTACGACGACGAGACGACGGAAATGCTCAAGCACTGGGATAAGACGTACAAGTATATAGCACAAGCCAAGTGAGTTTGTTTTTCCTCCCCACCTACCTACTATTCGAACTTTGCAGTCGCGTGACAGGTCACTCACAAAGCAGAGAAGGTGAGGCCTCAGAGTGATGCCAAGGCCTGTGTAGCAGCAGAAACCTTCACTGAGAGTTGTTGCTGTTGAACTTTTGATCACCGATGATGATGTGCCTTGCTTGATACTGAGATTGAGTTTTACTGTGCTCGATGAAACGACCCTTTCATTGGTAATTGAGGATTGTAATAATAATGAGTGCAGAGCTCTTACAAATCCAACCCATTCTTCCCCCCTCACGCAGAGAGCAGGGCTCGAAGGTGCTGGTGCACTGCAAGATGGGCATCAGCCGGTCGGCCTCGGTGGTGATAGCATACGTGATGAAGGCCTACGGCTGGGACCTGCGCCAGGCGCTGGACTTCGTCAAGACCCGCCGCAGCTGCATCAAGCCCAACTCGGGCTTCCTCAAGCAGCTCGAGACCTACCAGGGGATCCTGCACGCCAGGTACTCCTCCCTCTGATGATGATGAGCGGAGTTCTTCGCGCTCAGTCTCGGCGTTTTCACGTTCTGTGCAAACATTGAGAATCACATTGCTACAGTGGAACCCCGATAACACGTCCCACGGTTTTACGGCAACCCGCTTCTTACAACGGATCACCGCGTTCCCGGCAAACTTTCCCTGGAAACAATGCATCGAAAACCCTGATTGTACAATGCTCTGGTGCACGTAGTCCGCTCCATACGATGGACCTTGGCGAGGATAAACCAGCATTTTTGCCACCTTTTACACTGTCCTGCCACCTCGTCCTCAACCACTTTTGACACTGCTTGATGTGCAAATGTGGACAGCCTGCCACAGGCCCGACAACTTGCTGAACAGACTCAAGCAAGCTGACGGGTTCTGGCGGGAGCTTAACCTTCGACGTCCCCACACTGCATGCAGCAAAGCGCCAACACGCCAACCGCGAGAACTCGGAAGTCCAGGGGGCCGGCAGACCGCCAATTTGACTACTGCTTTCCTGATCAGTTCTTCCTTTAACGACTCTCTCTGTCCCCCTGTTTGTTGTTTCAACCTCCGCATTGGCCCACTGTCGTTTCTTTCTGGCCTTAGTCGGTCTTACCACCTGATCTCTGCTTATCAGTGTTGTCACTTTGTTCCCTTCTTTCCCACTTTTTTTTTCCCATCGCCTCCCTGTGCTACCGTTCGTTTTGCTCCCCCTCCGTTGTGGCCTGGTTGTGGCCTTGGCAGTTTCACGCTCTCGCCTTTCCCCCTCTCAATTTTCTTGGCCATGGTGGCCTTCCCAGCTTATGTCACATGTGAGGGCAGGGGCGTAGCCAGGGGGGGGCACACCGGGCCCCTGCCCCCCCCCCCCCTGAAACGTTTCGTGCCAGGCTGGGGTGCGGTTCAAGTAGCCTGAAAAAGAGCCTGAAGTCGCCTGAAGGCGCGGAACCAGCAGTTTTAAGGACATTCTTGCTCATATAAAGCTGAGAACAAGGGCTGTGTCAACATCTGATCCCTGTGCCCGCTCCAGATGCTGTACATGGCAACATATACAGCCCGGCTGCATTTCGCGCTGGATACACACAGCTACACCGGGAATCTGCCGCAAGCCCATCGAGGCAGTCCCGCTGCTTCGCTGGTGGAATAGTACGGCCGGGAAATGGCGGAACAGCAGGAAAAGCCTCATATAGGCATACATGTGGTCTGGACTTTAGTGTCATTCCTTGTCTTTACACTGGTACAAAGTGTAGTAACATGACAGAGCACGTCACTGTATTTTGTTCAGTCAACTAGCAATGCTTCATGTGTTTATTTTTCTACCGACATCGCATTTCATTGACTATTGCAGTTCCATAATTTCTGCTGTACGAAAAGCATTGCTCTGCCCATCTTGTATTTCCTCCACATCAACAAAACTGTACAATTCTCTTTATCACGGAACTTTGTCTTTCTGGCACTATTCCATTGTTTCCTTGACCTCCCTCTTGGTTAGAATCAGCATCCTGTATTTGCATAACCGGAATTTTACTGAAGCCATGTCTGTTCGATTTAACGGCTAGAAATAGAATGAAATTTCAGAAACGTGCAACAAGCTCGACACTCAAAAGCAGTGCATAAGATGTTCTGTGAAGCGCAAGTTTACTATTCATGTTACTACCACAAAAAATAACAAAAAAGGCGATTACTGAAGGATGAAGACGCACGTTTGCTAGCTTCACCGCCATAATATACGAATGTGCCGCACATACACTCCAGTGCGATTCGAAGGTTATCGCGGGAAAGCTACTCTTTCAAATGAAGCAGACAGAACACCAGCTTTAGCAAATCTTCCATGCCAGTTTCGTTATTGTCGTCATAGATAAAGGCAACCAAGTCTGTGCTTGATAACAACCAATGTAATGCTTGAAACCCAAAGGGTGGCAATTCGTGCGGGCCATTGTGGTAGCATGGAACAGCCAGCAAGGCAGAGAAGAGTGCGAAATCTTGATTTTCATGGTTCCGAAACGAAACCGTAGGCCGGTGGCACGCTTGGCCGCTCGATGCTGGCGCGGTAACCTTCAAATCAGGCTTGACTGTACTTCATAGCTGATAAGAAAACTTATTAGTCCCTAAAGGAAAATCTAAAACACGTGAATCTTGATAGTAAACACCCAGCGTTGGCCTCCATTTCCGCCTGACAAATTTCGGGGATTGCGCGCCACTTACGAACACTCTCATGATCACGCTCTCGAGCGCGTGCCCGCATAACCGCCTGCTCTATGGACGAACGAATCGCCCGTGGCCTACCCATAGACCGACGAACGGGAATTTAGGTCATCATCATTATCATCTAAGCTCCTTAAGGTGGGCTTTACTGTTAGCGTTCAGCATACACAAATCTCATGTTGAAGTCGGTTATTTAAAGCTTCGTTTGAAAAACAATGTGCAAGAAGCTTTGCCTACATATTTCCCCCTCCCATCTTTTGGTCGACCCCCCCCCCCCCCCTTCCCCCCGAAAAAAATTCCTGGCTACGCCCCTGCCAGATGGCATGGGGGTCGCATGGCGCACGGCTGACAGGCTAGCGCAGACGCTGCAGGGGGGAGGAGGGCACAAAATAATAGGCATTTCTTTTTTAGAAACTTGATATTTCAGCCGGGGGTTCGCAAATAAGTTCTTAGCCCACTTGTCGCGTGAGACCATATTTAGGACGGCATTTACGCGTACCCTGATCATACGACACCTCGGTCATACAATGCTTTGAAAGTTATATTATCGGGGCTCCTCTGTATAATGAGTGCGTACAAACCAGAAAGAAAGTTTGCCGTGTTACATGTGTTGTAGTGCCTTAAAAACTTTTATTCAAATTACAAAAGAAACTTATTATACGTGAAGCATACCTGGGGTCTTCCTGTATGTGGGTCTGTCCAACCTTCCATTCCAAGTTGACCCTCATGGTTCAAGCTCCTCTGTGGAGTTCACATGCCCCATGCATGTGTCCTTGTTTCTTGTGTGTGTGCACTGCTGTGGTGCGGTGTTGGTGGACTGAGGAATGAGTGTGATTCTCAGGTGGCCCACTCTTACGCATTCTGACACCCTTCGCATGAAGGTTAGGTGGGCCGAGAATAGGCGCACATGAATAGTGATTTTTGTCTTCAGATCAAAGACAAAGGGAAGAATGTTTTTTTTTTTCTCGCAGACGATTTCAGAGTGAATAGTTCAAACAGCTGCAGAAAAAAATAAGCAGCTAGAACCGTACTTACCCGATTGTAATGCGCCCCCGATTCTAACGCACGCCCGATTTTCCAGGCAAAAAACCGAAAAAACTTGCACCTCCGATTGTAACGCGCACAGAACTTTGTGAGCAAGAAAAACGAATGCGAGAGAAACGGGCAATTTATTTCCCGAAGTAATCTCGCGCATCTCACTCCTCGTCGCTCCTCACTCCTCGTCGCTCTCCGAGAGCTCCTCGTCGCCTTCCGCTGACCGCGACATCTCGTCTTCGGTGCCATCAAGCGCGTTCGCGATGCCACACTTCTGAACGAACGTTCAACCATGGTCGATGGGATCATGGCCCACACCAGGCACGCCCATCCCGCGAGCTTCTCCAGAGGCGCACGCTTCAGCGAACCGCTCGTTGTGAACGCATGGGAGCCGCTCGTAAGCTGTGTAAGCAGCGCACCTTCATTGCCACTGCTCCCATTGCTGTTATCAAGTGCGCAAGTGGAATAATTTGACGATTTGTGTTAACGCCGAAAGAAAAGCCTAGGCGCCTAAATTCGAAAAGTTCTTGCTAAAAACTTTGGCGCCATCTTGGGATGGCGATGGCGATGGGTGGGACGAAATTTCCGCTGTTTCGGCAGTTTCGGTTTTGTATCCGATTCTAACGCGCATGCGATTTTTCGGCCTGTTTTTCCGGAAAAAAAGTGTGCGTTAGAATCGGGTAAGTACGGTATGTACCATACTGCAATTTTATGAGGTAGGGTAGTCTGCACTGTCATGCTAAAAGCCAGTGTTAACAAGGAAATGGGAGAAAATCAAGATGTTATCTCATGAAAGAGCATGAAAATATATTTTGAACCAACGTGATGCAATTGTGGTGGTGGACGCGAATGCTCTATCATTTTGTCTCTTTTGCTGCCCACTATGGGCAAGCTAAGTAAGGCTGTGACTTCTGCTAAGTGGACAAATAAGTAGCCAAATTCAACATGGGTTTATCTGTGGAATGCAGTCCCAGTTGAAAGGTGGGCAAATTAACTTCAGTGTCACTTCAACATGCTCTGTTCCACATAACAGGGGCAGGCATTGTTTTTCACGAATTAAAGCTAGAGCTTATGATTTGGGAACAATTTTGCACACGTTTGTAAATTTTGACATCCCTATATTTAATGAAATGAGGCACATAACCTTAGGCACTGATTAGCTTCATTATTTAAACCTAGTGAAGGTCGCCACCTAAGCTGAATGTTTATCCTGAAAGACCTGTACATGCATTTCCGGAAGTCCTTTCTCAACACAGCATGGGAGATTCCACTGCAAGCTAATTAAAGTGCAAGCAAAATGTAATGGCACAGTGGTTGCAATTTTGCGTTATTTGCAGTCATTATGTGCAGTTTCTCCTGAAGGAGCCATGAAGATAAAATACGTTTGTTTTATTAAAACGACTTCGTGTTTTATAGTGCCCCCAGCGCTTGTCCGGATGCAAACGATGTTTTATTCACTGAGAAATTAATCAATTTATGTTTAAGTTTTGATTTTCCCGCTAAATCGTGTGTTTGCGTGGTCTGCAATGACATCACAGGAGCCGACCGCTCTGCAGCCGATTGGAAAGCCTTGTTTACTGTTAGTGAATCTAGGTGGCGCCACCATACCGTGGCAAGCCGTTTTCTGCCTCTGGTTTGTTTTTTACCGTATTTGAACCTGGCTTGTTTTTGTTCAGGGAGAGAACAATCGTTTCGTGAGACAGAGTGCTCGCTCGACAAATATGGTCACATAATACACTGTGGCTTGCATCAATCGGCAAGCGTCGTCTAAAACTACCCCAAAGCCCCGCACTCCTGTGCAGCTAAACCAAGCATAGTTCGCACAGTTCCAGCAGCAGTATGCATCGGTACTTTTATGTTTACATGTGCTTCGCAACTTCCACTGTCAGTCCCACCATTCTTACTGCTTTAAAAAGGATGTGGCCTAAATTTAAGCGCAAATAGCCTGTTCAGCAAGCTTATAAGCTCTGCCTAATTTGCGTTTGCTCTTGCCGGCCTCCGCCAATCGCAGAGCTGGCTGGTACGACATTATAGGTTCTGTTGTGGGAAATGAGCGAGTGGGTCGCATGGTCTTTCCCTTTTTTTCCTAATTATACAGCTTATTTGAGCGAAGTTTACGTTAAAAGTGGTGTCAGTATGATTCTAACGAGGCAATCTTTTGAATGAACCGCACTTGTGTTTTCTCTTCATGGCTCCTTTAAAGAAGCAGTCTCGCCAAACAGGCTGCCCCATTATGCGTCTTTGGGCCAGCACTTAACGGACCGGAAAGACACCTTCTAACCCAGTTCTTGCACTTACTCGAGGGTCAAGGCTTGACTGTGATGCTCGTTTCCACTCTGTCTCCCTTGCAGCAAGCAGCGGCACAACAGTATCTGGCGCTCCAAATCTGAGACAAACCTCAAGGACGAACGACCGGACCGTGGCGGGAGCCGGCGTGAGGGCCGCACCGCTGCCACACAGGCGCTCACTCTGGGCACCACTGGTGGCGTTCGGGGCGGACCCAGTGATGGCACAGGTCGTGCTGGAGGGAGCGGTGGCGGCATGGTGGGCGGCTCGCACAGCCTCCTCATACCCGGAAGTGTGAGCCGGCCAAAGTCCTGGTCTCCGGATGACCTGGCCTCTGATGCGTACTTTGCAGCCAGCAACAACAACGGCAGCAACCACTCAGACAGCCTGCCTACACCTTGCCATGGTAGGGTACTACTTCGGGCAATTGCTCCGACGCTCGTATTTTACAGCGGCAGCTGTTGATGGCACAGGTCTCGCAGTTGCATATCTGCCTGATGGAAAAGAACTGTGATACTATCTATGTCTCCAATCTCTTTACTCGTACTAAGCTTCCGTTCATTTAGTCATCGGGGATGGCACTGATGACCATCCTAAAGTTTGCCACGTATATTACCGCCAAACTTAATATTTCTTGCTTTTGCAATAATCTGTTTGTGCGTTAGTCGCAAAGTCACTGCACTGTATCGGCTGAAGAGCTAGAAAAGGTGTGAACTCAAAGTTAGAAGTATAAATTATTTAATTACCTTTGGTGCCCCTTTGACGTGAGCTTCATGTGCTTGATTAAAAGGGCACATTATACATTTGCGTGTGCTTGTGTGTGTCTCCAAGTTAAAAAGAAAGAATACCAGAAGGACAAACGGCCCATTGCAGCTGGCGTAGGTGAATGGCCAGATGTCACAACGAAAACAAATGCGGACTACAAAGCTTTGCAGCTGTGACGATAGAGGAGGGGGTAGTGGCACCTGGTGGGCTAATTGATAGGGACCACAATTCATTCCGGAGATGCGCAGTGAAATGCCGACCGCAACGGACATGCAGTTTCTTTTCCCGCAACAGATGCTGCTAGCTTAAAAGAAGGGGATGTGGCTTCCGAAATCAACTTTTTATTTCTTGAGGGTTTTGATGAAAATTGGCACAGCAATTGGAAATTCCTCTGTGATAACACCATAAAAATTTTAAGGTAATATTTTGAAAAAAATTATTTATAAAATTGTCTTTCTCTTCACCTTGTACCGAGCTTCAGCATGATAGAAAACTTGTTTGAAGTGCACAGCATTCCAAAATGAATGGACAAGGTCATGACAGGCATAGCATTCCAAAATGAATGGATGGACAAGGTCATGACAGTCTTAGATTTTTTTATTTACAACACAATTTTTTTTAGTTTTCTGTTTTTTATAGGCGAATGTACAACAGGCATGTAGACTGTGAACTGCGTGAATAAAAAATTCACATAAAGTAAATATGGAAAACCAAAAGTGTGACAACCTGAAATGTTCAACAGGAATGTAATGCAAGAAACGGAATCAAAACAGACCTAGCAATCAGGAAGAAATCACTGAAACAAGCGATGCAGGTGGCAAAAAAAAAAAGAAAAACTTGAGAAAACAACTTCCAAAGTTGCAACAAAGATTTCACTCATCAAAAGTCGCTAGGGTTGTTGCCTTTCATGACCTTTAAAACATGGGGCTTCTGAAAAGCCTTTTCTTGAAAATGGAATGCCTTTCCCAGTCTTATTCTTTCTGCAAACATCGTTTTCAGCTCTTCTGTGAAGAGTACATAGCCCAGTTTGTAGACCAAATGGGGGGGGAGATGGCTTTCAATGCAAACTAGGTTAGCTGGTTGTCCGTATCGCACTGGGCAACTTCCCTTTGCAGTGTTGTCACCATGGCAACAAGTGAAGCACTCCTCTTTTTTCTTTTTTACTTAAATTTGAAAACTGACTTTTGGATTCTTTTATGTTTAATAACCTTGCCTGGCGCAGCAACTTAGTACTCGCATGTGCAGAGGTTCATTGCCAAAAATTTACATACTAGAAAGATACAAATGAGCTACTTAGAAGCTCGGTATAATATTCTGCATAACTCCAACTTCAATGCATGCACATTTTTTTAGTACTCGTGGCATTCAATGCATTCACAATATTCCTCGCAGCGCAGCCATATGCACTACGCTATATATGTATGCACTGGTATTAATAATTTCCCGAAAATTTAAATTTGTTATCAAATGCTGTGACAGTAAGGTACATTTTTAACGCCGTGAACAGGTTTTTATTCCGAACTCAGACTTTGTTTGCATGATTACTAGAAGCGCACGGGAAACGTTGCACAAGAAAAGCAATATGGCTCGCGCGCATCGTAGCGCATGTTTACCGCAACATATCATACTTAGATTATCAGTGATAAGGCTCGTCAGGTCGATTTTAAGATTAGATCTAACGTCACAGGCTTAAAACTACTGGTGTATAATCGTAACCGGCTGTGCAGTCAGACGAGGCTCTAACACGCAGCAGCTATGCCATGCGTGCTGTAGCTTTTAACGCGCCGGCCGTTTCTTTCCCAAGGCTAGCGCACCTGCTGCCAAACATAGCAGTAACTAAGCGTGTAAACATTGCAAATCAGACGAAAAGTTCACTTCGTGAACCGCTATCACAAGTGCGCACACCGCGTTTCACTTTCCGGGGTAAAGTCGCATGCACCATGAAGCGTTCGATGACCTCCGCCTTTCAAGCCATGCAACTTCCCGTAATCTGGCTCTTGATGTCAGGCATTCCCATCGTGATGACGTCTGTGTTGAATATCACAGCAGATATAAAGACTGAGCAGAAACTTGGATGAGCGAAGCTGCGAAAATGAACTCAGAAACGTGCACTACGCAGTTCAGGCGGCCACCAACTTGTGTTGCTGCAGCAACGCCCAATCAGAAGGGCCATTCTAGCGCGCTCCGATCGAGGGCCAATCTCGCTTCAGAATATATATCGAGCTTCGTTTGTGTGTCGTCAATTTTCTGCGGTTCATGCGTTTGTGAATTAATGCAGGTAAGAGAGACGACCTGAGCCGTAAAGAGGATGATTCCGTCGATCTAATGGTACCAAAATGGCTGCGCCCAGTGGCACCGTTGCGGAGATACAGAGCTCCGAAAATCACCATTCTTTCGCCCTTTTGCACTGATATTTTGCCCCTGCGGCGGGCAAAAGTACTTTTATGCCACTTTGCGTCTGTTTTCGGTGGAACAACTTAGCAAATGCACAGAATAGAAAACGTGGAAGCCGAATATGGGGCTTTCAAAAAAAAAAAAAAAAAACGGTTTTAGTCATTTTTCCGAAGTTGAAAGCCGCGTCTCCCCTTAACCTAGGTGACGTTATTTGCCTCCCTAGGAAGTGCCATTCCCCCTCCTGTTAAGTTCTAGCTCCGTGTTCTAAGGGTACATGTGAACACTGGTCCTCTGTATTAGGGGTGAAACATCTTATGGGCTCGGGCTGTCCGCATCTCCTGTCGTCGTCGTCGCATGTAGTCACGGTACTAAAACACTGGGACATTTATTTTCCAACGCCTGCCTCTAGAACATTTCATCTACGTGGGCAAAAACGCGCACTAGAAGAACACACCGGGACACTTGTTTTTGAATTCCTCGCACTGGAGCGCTTCGTGCTTCAAAGACATGAGACTTTTACAGCAAAGCTGTATACCTCTGCCCCCGACGGTTTCATCTCTGTGGGCGAAAACGCTGAGGCGCAAAGAATACACTTATGCACTGGATGCTTCGCTCTCCTCAGGTTTCACGTTAGTGGAGATGGCCCGGGATTTTTTTTGCATTGCGGCCTTGCTGATTCCTTCAGAGAAAGAGTTTGCATAATCAGAGAATTTGTTTCGAGTGTTATTAGTTGTTGTGGACGTCACATTCATAATTATGGCACTAATTTAATTCACTGTTTCAGCTGACATCGTTCCCAGAAGAACAAAACCTCCCCGGAAACGGATTGGCCGTCCCCGCTATGGCACGGACCCTGCGTGCTACACCATACCACCCATGAGCACGCCAGCAGCTCAGCAAGCGAATGCTACCGAGCAGGAGAAGAACGCCAGGAACACCGCAGCGAATGGTGTGAAAAGCATCCTCCTCTTGGCTCCACCAGCAGCAGCCAAGTGCCCGCCTGCTGTTGCCAGCATTGGCGATGAAGAACAGGACGCTGGCCTTCGCCGCGTCGCTTCCGTGAAGGACCGCATCTGTGAGCTGGAATCACAGGCTGGCGTGCCCAAGGCGGCGGTGGCGGCGGGAGTGAAGCCGGCGACGAAGCCAGAACTGCCCAAGAGCGGAGCTGTTGAGCCGTTGGCAGCCGTGCGACCGAACAAACAGCCGCCGGGAGTGTTGTGTGGGCCTTCCAAAGCTGGCACTTCCGAGGATGGCCTGGTTACCCTGTACAGCTGCCTCCCAACGTGTGGCGAGGGCGAGTCGTCGTCAGAGCCGCTGCGAGACGTGCAGCCAGTGGCGTCCCAAATGAAGCCGTTGACACCAAAGCACACGGCTGTGATAGTGAAGTCATCGTCGACGCCCTCCACTTGGACATTGGGTGGTGGGGCTGGTGACGCCGACAAGGAGCTGGAACTGGTGTCGACGGCAGCGGAACCAGCACCGGAACGTGCTCCGACGACGCCCAAGGAAGCGACCTTCTCCTGGGTGTTGAGAAGGAGCACGGAGGACAAAGCACTTGCAACAACGGGTGGCCTGGGTGGCACCACTACGCAGAGGCCGGCGACGGATGTCGGCTCGCCAGCATCTTCTAGTCAGGCGTCCGGCCACCTGGCGGGCCGCCACCCTTCACCGCACTGCGATGCGGAAGAGTCCATTGCCGGCACCACCAAGCCATCAGTGGAGATCTGCAAGCTCCAAGTAGGGTTTGGGGAAGAGAAAAGCGCGAGCACTGCAGCAGACCTCTGCAGGGACACTGTGGCGGTTGTGACACCACACTCACCACTGGTGGCCGAGCTCCAGGTTGACGGAAAAAAGACGGAGCGCCTCGAAGAGCGCACTGGTGCACCGTTAGAGTGGGGAAAGGGTCAGCTCCCTCGCTGCCCGCTCCGCAAAAGGCCTTGCCTCGAAGAGAAAAGCTTTGCGCGGGCCCTGTGCCTTGAAGGGGGTGCCTTCCCTTCACAGACGCGCTCTACGCCTTCCACTCCACCTGAACAACTCCCACCGGGCTCCTGTACCCCCAGCAGGCAGATACTGCGCTCCCAAAGCCTGCGCTGCGAACACAGGCCCCGGTCCCTCGCTCTGCCCGCAGCAACGACACCGCCCTGCACTGGCAAACGGAGCCCACCCAGTATTTTCGCCGCTCAAAAAGGGGAAGTGCAGGCAGCGCCAGTCTTCCCATCAGACCCCGAGATCAGGCACAGCATGAGCACCCCCTCGGTGATGGAGGCCGTGAACGAGGTCCTCTGCGAGACACGCCAGGCGATCTCCAACGCCATGCACTTGCTCCCGCGCTCCAGGACACCGGCCGAAACGTACTCGCTGCCGCAAGTTTCCAGCCAAGGCTTGGAACACGTAGAGTCGGAGGCGGCACTGTCTGAACCCAGCGAAGTTCCCCAGGTGGGAATTGTTCGTCAGCAGAGGGCCGTGCTTGAAGGGCTCCAACCGGCACGGACAGCGACAACTGCCGCCACTGCAGCCACCCACAGCAAGCCTCCCACGGGTGACAGTGTGGCTCGCTCGAAGAAGGAGCAAGCGCGGATCATCAAGGAACTGGGGAGCACCATGCTCCCTTCTGCCGTTGCCGCCACCGATTCGCCGTCTTCCTGCAGCAGTGCCGATCAACAGCAGCAAACCGAGGACGACGAATCGGCGCTCGGAGTTGTGAAACGGCTTACCAAAGAGCTCGAGGCCAAGGCACGCAACGGCAAAACCAAGCCCGCCGGCATCGCGGAAAGGCTGGTGATTGTCGAGCGCAGTGCCGGCGACAGCCACGAATCGCTCCACGGTTCCGGCGGCGGCGGCAGTTCCAGCACCCCGAACTCTCCCGTCTGCGAGCGGCACGGCAGCGGCCCTCCTCCGCGCGGCTTCCGAGCCTTCTCCGAGGGACGGCCGGGCTTTGAGCCGCTGCCGGCGGCTGCGCCGCCCACGCCGCATCGGTGCACGAGCCTGGACGCCGACCGGCTTCGGAGGCTGACCGCCACGCGCAGCATTGCGGCGCTGCTGGCAGCGAGGGTGCCGCGGGACGGCGAGCCCCCGCCTCCGCAGCCGCCGCCCCCTTGTCGCGGGCACGCCTACCGTGGCACTCATCGCCACCCTGCCGGCCCCGCCACCCATGGGCATCATCAGCACCGCCAACAACCCCAACACCGCTCTTCCGGGCGGCCTCCAGAGGAAAGTGCGCAAGCAACAGGGCAAGACTCACCCACTGAGCAAACTGACCGTGCGGCAGAGGCATGCAAACCCGCTGTACAACACCATGTGATGACCTCCTCCCTCCTCCCACCCGTTTCCTCCCACCTTCTCCTGTTGCGTTTTCCTCTCACGCGAGCGTTAATGCGAGCCTCATTTTCCCCCTCCCCATCTCCTCCACCTCCTCTTTGCCTGCAACTTTTTTTTTATCCTCCATTCCGCACCCGTCATCCTCCAAAATACTGGCGTTGGTGGGTGTTTGGTGGACTCTGTAAAATTCTCCTGACAATGAGTGCGACGTAGACTTGTTTTGCACCCCCCCTTTTTTTTCGTTGTTGTTGTTAGCCCTCGTGTGGTTGTGCGCGTGCGTTACGTTGGTCCCCCACCTCTAAAGCTGTACAGAACGAAAAGAGTGAGTGCTTTTGTTTTTATTTTTCTTTGTGTGTGTGTGCGTGTGTTCGTGTTAGGTGTTGCTTTCGTGTGACCTCTTGTCCTGCTGGACACACACTACTTGGTGGCATTCAGTCAGGGCTGACAAGGCCTGGCCACATCTCTCCCTCCTTCTTTCCCTCCATCTTGTCCTTCGAGTCCTCTCTTGTCAGGACGTATCCTCCTCTTAGTCCACTTGTCGGTGTCGGGCATTTGCGCATGGTCCGGCACAAGTTGACCAAATTTGTTTCAGCAAATAACGGCATGCTGTAATGCATGGCGTAACCTCCTTGACAAAGCTCTGGCAAGTCCAGGACGCTGTGTGCAACATCTGTGACACACTTAAAGTGACCACTGTCAGTTCTTTGAGATCGCTGAGCTGCCCACGACGCTCTCTGGAAGTTTCGTTTTCTGGGGGTGTTTTCTCCGATCCTTAGCCTCCTTAAAGTAGTGGAAATGCATAATAACTGACAAATGCTTCTGACTGCCTACGAACAACAAAAAACAAATTCCTTTTTTCAGGTGGAGAGTAATGTTCCACGTTAAAGTCTCTGCTTCAGCACCTTGCGAGCTAACAGTCTTGCAAAGATAAATAATGAACTCCCATGCAAAAGAACGATAGCTGTTAGCCTCAGTTAATCTAGCCTTTGAATTGGACATCGTATCAGTAGCTTGACGCTGCAGGGTGAAGTTGTGAACAAAACTCTTTGTATTAGCCCACGAAAACTTTTCATTTTTGTTTTAGCAGTAGACTTTCACTCACATATGCTTGGCTTCACATATCACTTGGATCCCCTGAGACATTTACCGATGCGAGATTCTTTGCGCAACGTGATACGTGCTGCGCTTGCGCAGTATCGTTGTAGGCTTTTCTTATTCTCCTCAAATTTACCTCGGATGATGCTTTAGCCGATTCTCATTTGGCGTGGCTGCCACGCTGATACAGATGCATAATGTTTGTCTGCGACAAGATGTTCAGGGGTCCCTTTTGCCTTACTCTCGAAAGGGGCTTGCTGCCAGGAGACCTTTCTGCGCTGAAGTGCGCGCTAGTGGATGCACTATTTTTCTGCAGGACACAGCCACAGTTCTACATATGCATGGTTGAAGAAGGGAGCAGTGAGAGTGGAAGTTTAGGTGCAGACGCTACGTAACGATTTCCAACAGATGCCATTTGCAAACGCGTTTATCGTAAGTGTTGCATCTGGCTGCATGGGGCATTGAATTTTCGGTCAGGCAGAGTTTATAGAAGCATTGTAGTGCTTGAAGTTACAAGATTAATGGTTTGTGTAATTTTTTAAATGGTTCTCCTTTCCAATGTATTTGATATCGTGCTTGGTGATTTCTGCGATAATTCGTCACAGAGGACAGTTGTGCCTAAGAATATTTCATTTTTAAACCTCGATTTAAAACATTGCATTGCGTAGTTTCAGTTTCGGCTTTCATGGTTGTGCTTGATATCTTGTTATTCCTCACCGCTAGTGAGTCATCTGAAGTATAGATTTCCTTCAAATTGAATAATTTAACACTTTTTTTATTTGCGACACGAAAAACCCAACCGCGGCGTATCCTGCTAGCACCACGGGACATTATGCCATTCGTCGTAGCTACCATTTTTGAGGCAGTGTGTCGGGAAACGTGTCAAAAGCAAATAGGTTGTGAAATTTCCCATTTTCTTGGTACTTCAATGCAAAAAATGTGGTAGTTGGAATCAAAACAACCACTGGTGCTCGCGAGGAAGGCGTGTTCAACAAGCGCAAGTGTCTCAAGAAAGGCGGGGCTCTTGTAAAAAGCTCTTGCCACTGTACCAGCCCTCGCATTCGTTACTCTTGATCTTCCCTGCCTATTGGATTATTGTGCAGCCTTGCAAATGCTTGTTTGTATGCCGCGTTCTGTTCGCGTAGTTGCTGCTCTTCGAAACGAACACTGCCTGTGAGTGGAGTTGCTGTGTAGATTCTGCTTGCCCCTTTCCTTTTGCCACTGGTTCATTGCCTGCCAATATTTCTTTGCGCGACACCAGTGTGCACGAGAGGCACCTTCATTTGCTCAGCCTCCCGTGATTACGTCGAGCCTTACCTTCTGTTCCCACCTTGTCCATTTTTTCCTACCTGAAGGGAAGAAGACGTGCCATAAGATGTTACCACTGTTGTAGCTTCTCGCTCCTCGCGCTTCACGCAGTGTACCCAGAGTTGCCCTCCTTGGTCCTTTTGACTCACCCGCTATGGTTTTTTTTCCCGCCCATTGTTCCTTGTCCTGTATACTACATTGCGCGAAAGCAACAGAAAGTGGAAAAGCGTCTAGTGTGTCTACCGAAAGCTGAGAGGTATAGAAAACGAGAGAGGAATGTCTGAGAGAGTGGAGATGGTGATGTGTGTGACCGACGTGCACTAGACTGAGAGAAAATAT
Organism: Haemaphysalis longicornis; assembly: GCA_013339765.2. Classification (NCBI taxonomy): domain Eukaryota; kingdom Metazoa; phylum Arthropoda; class Arachnida; order Ixodida; family Ixodidae; genus Haemaphysalis; species Haemaphysalis longicornis. Next base: position 150,797 of record JABSTR010001308.1, on the reverse strand, counting down.
TTAAAAACAAGCAGAAGAACGCTGTTCTGAAATAAAGTGATTTTAGAAACCTGTCGTGCTGTGGCCTCAGTGACCTCTCATGGTGCGCCGGTGGACCAGATTGTGGACGGTCGGGTTTTTGCACGCACGTGTTAGTGCCCTGTCCGTGAAATTGGTGAGGCAGTGTCTGAAGGCTCTCTCGAGCAATGTCTGAGGAAGATGTCCATGGCCGGCCACGACACATGCAGAGGACAAAGGCATCAGAGTGAGAGAGGAGGACGCTGCTGCTGCCGGCTTCCTGTATTTTTCAGTTTATAGCTCGCCTGACTATAAGGTTGATGTGCAGTACAGGAAAGGGTAATGTGGGTATGCAACGCACGGCGTTAGGCCTAATGTCGCGCTTTGAAGTTTGGTGTCTTCATCTGGTAACTAACATACAATGAGTATGACATTGCTTGGCGTGTTAATGTTCAACATGGTTACTTAATGTTGGGCATAAATATAGGATGTTAGGCCTAATGTCACACTTTGAGGTCGAACGTCGTCTACCAATACCCATTGGAAAAGTTTCAGTAGAGGGAGAGGGTGATGTGGGTATGCTACGGCCCGACATTAGGCGTTATGTCATTCTTTGAGGTCTAACATCAACTGATATTTCATTTCTAAGAAAGTGCAGGCTGGGCAGTTCCTGGGCGGTGCAAAACTTTAATTAAACATGGTGAAAGGCTTCTGCCTGCACGTTAACAGACCTTAAAGGGGCCATGCAGACAAAACACAAGTTTGGTTCATTCGAAAGATTGGCTCGTTAGAATAACACTGACACCGCTTTTAACGTAAACTTCACTCAGGTAAGCTATATAATTGGGAAAAAAGGGAATGGCCATGCGACCCACTAACTCATTTCCCGCAAAAGAACCAATGATGTCGTATGCCCAGCTGTGTGGTTGGCTGAGGCCGGCAAAAGCAAACACAAGTTAGGCAGGGCTTACAAGCTTGTAGAACGAGCTATTTGTGCTTAATTAAATTGAATGATATTCTTTTCATAGCAGCAAGAATGGTGGGGTAAACAATGGGAGTTACGAACGCTCTCGTAAACATAAGAGCACCAGTGCGTACTGCGTGCACCAAGCTGAAACACTGAAAACACGAACAACGGGGACAGACGAGGAAAGACACACACAAGCGTGTGTCTCCCTGTTATTCATGCACTTTCAGGTTTTCGATGATGCACCAACTAGCCCAGCTTGCGGTTTTGCGAAATAACCTGCACAGCTATCCGGCGCATTGAGCTTGCACTGGCCAAGTGGCATAATTAAGCAACATCGTCGTTTGTTGAGCATAGCCTACATTTCCCAAAATGAGTTCTATCAACTGTAACAAACATTATCCAGGCACAAATCAGTCAAAAACAAAGCGAGGGTGGCACCAGCCCTGAGCAGTATGGTGGCGCCATCTAGGATCGAGGTTTGACAGGCAGTCCGCTGTTCGCTGCAGCCCTAGCCCGCATACTTGCGCTCACTTCAGCAATTGCCCTGGATGTGCCGTCACAGACGTCGCGAAACACAATTCAGCTGGAGAATCAAAATTATGGCTAGATTCGTTTGGTGCCGGATAACTGCGGGACAACCTCTCGTCCTGGGCCCGTTTCCAGTGGCCCATGGCGGTGGTCAGACCTTTGACGCAGCAGAGGGTGCTAGGAATCCCTGGATCTGGACAGGCCGCCATTGGAATCTGAACCTGACAACGTTTAACATGAGAGCTTTATCTGCAAAGGCGAGTCTAGAGGTGGTGTTCGAGGAATTATAGGGCATTAAATGGGATGTAATAGGGCTTAGCGATGTTAGGAGGACAGGCGACGCCTTTACAGTGCTGAAAAATAGACACGTCCTATGTTACCGTGGCCTAGTGGACAGAAGGGAACTGGAGGTGGGATTTCTAGTCGGTAAAAGCGCAGCTGGTAATGTAGACGAATACTATTGCATTAACGAAAGGGCAGCTGGTCTTGTAATTAGGCTTAATAAGAGGTACAAATTCAAGGTGGTACAGGGCTACGCACCTACATCCAGCCATGGTGACCAGCTGGTTGAACGCTTCTATGAAGATGTGGAATCGGCAATGGCTGAAGTAAAAACCCAGTATACCGTAGTTATGGGAGACTTCAACACTAAAGTAGGCAAGAAGCAGGCTGGAGACAAGGCAGTTGGGAACTATGGTATCGGTTGTAGAAATAGCAGAGGGGGATAATTAGTAGAGTTCGCAGAAGGGAATAATCTACGCATCATGAATACCTTCTTCTGCAAACGGGAGAGCCGGAAGTGGACGTGGAGAAGCCCGAATTGGGAGCATAAAAATGAAATAGACTTCATACTATGCGATAACCCTGGCGTCGTGCAGGATGTGGAAGTGCTCGGAAGGGTGAGGTGTAGTCACCACTGTATGGTAAGATCTTGCATTAGGCTAGATTTGAGGAGGGACCGTAACAAGCTAGTGCGAAAGAAGCCGATCAATGAGCTAACAGTAAGAAGGAAAGTTGAAGAATTCAGGATCACGCTGCAGAACCGATATTCAGCTTTAACCGAGGAAGCAGAGTTTAGGACACTGGAAGCCAGCGTCAATGTCGGGCACATTATCACGGAGTGTGCAGTAGAAGTGGGGGTACGATCGCTAGACACGATAGTACTGGTACACTTTCACAAGAGACGAAGGCTTTAAGTAAGAAACAGCAAAGCATCACAATCTTCACCCCAGCTTACACAATAGAACTAGGGAAGCTTTCAAAGGTGTAGGATATGTGAGGGGTTCCTCGGGGCGACCTAGCCAGTCCTGGCGTAAGCCACCCGCTAGCTCCCGGCGTGTCAACCACGCGGGCTCCCATGCCTACGGCAGCCCAGCGACGTTCGCCGATACGATAACACAGTAGACAGTAGTGCTGAAGCACAGCCGTTTATTTAGGGAATCCCAAAGCATGCGAGCACAAGGCTCGACGGCATTCACGAATCACGCCGTCCAGGTCATGATCGCGAACGGGAGGCATGCAGGCACTCACGGCGAGCGACAAACAATGTTCCCACCTGAGATACATGGTATCCGCAACGCCGCGATGTTCCGCCGAACCAGCCCCGACCGGGTCTCCGCCGAGACTCTCCAGACTCCCCTGCGCACACGTTCGCGCCGCCCGCACCCGCGCGCCCATGCCCGCACTAAAGATCGGTGGTGCCATCTCTCGAGGGACGCCGACGAACCAGCGGAGCGCCGGACCGGTTTCCGCGCACAAGTCCCTCTCGAAGCGCGCGCCGGCTCGGGATGCGTATTCGGGTTTCGGCGATGCATCACCCACGAAAGGGAGAAAAGAAGGAGTGCGAGAGGGAAACGCGAAGGGGCGCATGGTTGTTCCGCTGTTGTACACACTCCCCGCTACCTAAGACCGGCCTGCTGGAATGGCGTTGACGCCGAAAGTAGTGTGCACTCTATTATTGCCTATACTCATGCACTTACGTGAAGTGGCAAGTGTTTGAATACGCAGTGTGCGCTCTACCATAGCATCTGCTCATGCATTTACGTGAAGCGGCGAGTGTTTCAATCGGGCGTGTTGTACTTTGCTTTCTGCGACTGCCGCGCTGGGATTGCACAAAACGCCAGTTAAAAGTGCTTGGATTGGATTTCGCGTTTTCAGGTAATGTCCGCCGCTGTATAGATTTCAAGTGCCTCAACCGTTCGCAAATCGCCGCGTAGATGGAACGGCTGTTTCTCAAGCGGGCCTCCGTCAGAAAAGCGGCCGTCGCGGCCTGGAATCGAACCCGCGACCTCGTGCTCACCAGCGCAACGCCTTAGCCACTGAGCCACCGCGGCGGGTGCAGGCTGAATCGAATGGACTCTGGTTGCACTTCCGTTGCTGAATGTGTTGGTCCAGTTTCAAATCCCTTTTGATCTTTTTTTCTTTTTGTCATGTCCAGCGGTTTCTAGCCACACCTCACGCCTGCTTTTGAATTGAATTCTGGAAGTGTATTTGGGAAACTGGTCATTAGAACACTGTAGTCACCACATAAAAGGCCCTGTGACATACTATACACCCATGCTTTGCGATTAGTCAGCTGTACAGTGAATTTGCACACAAGACACTCTCTTAAAAGTGTAGTGTACATGCATATATGTAGGGTTGCCACCTGACCGGTTTTGGACCAGCCCTACCGGTTTTTTTACACAGCGGGCCTTTCCCGGGTTTTTTTTGGCCATCGTGCCGCGGTTATTTTTTTTTGGGCCCTTTTGGGTAAGCGTAAATACGCAACTACGACTTTAAAATGTGTCGACAAGCTGGCAAAACCGGAGCAAGGAAATCGCCCAGCGCTTCCGGATGAAAGGAGATAAAAGGAACCCCTGCCGCCGGCCGCGGTCAGCAAATGCGGTTCCCAAAAAACCCGCTAAATACGAACCCGCGTAAAAACGAGGTGTAATTCGGGGACATCAAAAAGAAAAAAAAATTTTTCCCCATATTGCGAGGTAAAGAGCCAAAAACTTTTTTGATGAGTTCCTTCAGTTTTTGTCAGTTTTCGCTGGCACCGCTCCCGACGTCCGTGTAGCATGTAGGGTCGCTGGGTTCCCGAAGTCCCTTGGGGAAAGCTTCCCCCAAAAGTGGTCCTCAGGTAAAACAAGGGGCGGAGCCGCCTTTCTTAAAAGAGCGACTGACGAGTCCTCTGGGAAGCTCCCACGCTCCGCGATAGCCACAAAGCACCGCTGGAAAACCCGCGTCAGCCATTGGACTGTCACTTACTAAACCTGTCCCCCTACCACTCTTGGGCAGGACCCGATGCAGTCTTTGGAGGCTTTTGTGAAATGTCTGCGGTTCATGGGTGGGAGTCATTCCCCCGGCATGACAAGAGTTCGGTGCGGGGTTCGCGCAACAACTTCTTCACGGAATCGCCGGTGGGCGAAAGGGGTCCAACAGGCAGACGGGGGAACCCCAAAAAAACCCCGGCCGCCGACCCACCAAAACTTTATTGTAAGCACCAGTTGCTTTCCACCCACAATGCGCCTTCGTTAAAGGAATGCCCCCCCACGCTTTTATGGTCTCGGAAAAAAAACTTTTTTTTAATTAGCCAATACGTTTTAGTCACCCGTTTGTGCGCGGTGAACGGCCGAGTCCTTCGCGCGTAAAAACCAAAAAGGCCCGGTGAAAAGAGAGCCACTAAAGCCAAGCAAAAGGGGGCTCCCTCCCTAAACCCAAAGTGCAAACCGGGGGAAAACGGGGACCAATTTAGAGGAAAAAAAGAGAAAAAAAAAAATTCGCGCGGGTTTTTCGGTTTTTTTTCAGTGCAGCACATTCAGAGCAATAGCCAAAAACTCAATCACCTTCAGTGAAAACGTTATGCAGTTTTTTCTGTAGGAAAACGCTACAAGAAATGACATTGCATGTCAAAAAAAAAAAAAAAAAACGTGGCGTCTTTTTTTCAACAAAAATTCGACATTCTACTTACCCCGCTCTCCACCCCCTGAAGGGCTGGTTTTTTCTTCGGGGAAAGGTGGCAACCCTACATATATGTTAGGGAGCCTACATGCGCCGCGGAAGGCGCGGCGCATGTAGGCTCCCTAATATATGTGTTACTGGGGACCACCTTGCGGTGCTGAACCAGCCGTAAAAGTTGGCATGCTGGTAAAGCCACAGTTTGTCGAAGCCATTTTTTTATTCTTCAAACTGGCTGTTTTTCTTTAATTTTTCTGCAACGTTTCCGGGCCTGTCACAAAACACCCAGAGGAACCAAGCTGACTTTATGCAGTTGTCACAATCTTCCTGAAAGCTTGTACTTATTGCCTTTCGCTTTCGTCAGAGTCAGCCAGAAATGATCTATTTAATTCTATCTTGGTGTGACGGCATACAGCAAAATAGGCCACCAAGCCCCATCTCTTTATTGCCACGGCATGATGACACGAGCAAAGCTTCCCCTGAAACGCCCATAGGTGGTACTACATACCACCTAGGAGCAACTGCTGAAAACGCATGCTTTGAATGCATGAATTTCACGCATGCTGTCAAAGCATTTCATAGTGGTTTACTTATCCCTGCATCAGTGTTTGCTTCAGACGAATGCTCTGACAAGTTCCACCAACCTTGTCTCGCCATTTGCAGTTGGCGACGTCACAGGTTGTCATACAGGAAAATGTATGGGGGGGCCATGCCTGTTTTCACGCTTTTGGGATTTGATGCGTTAGTAAGTGTGCTGCTGTGAGTGGCATATTTGTATTTACTACACTGTCATTACTGATATAGGCCAACTTGCTTTTACACTTTAGTGTCCCTTTAAAAGTGGGGTGTCTAGATGTCCCGTTTTTAAGGTCTGCTTATGCTGTCCCATCTCTTTGTCCCAGTAAACAATCATGTCCCGTTTCTGCAGGACTGCAGTTTCAACGCCAAGCAAGTTGGCCAAACCAAAAGTGTGCCAGCTCACTACAAGTATACTTAACAAAATTGACCGTTAAGCATGTTAAAATGTTTACCAAGAGAGAAAAATTTAGATCTATTCTTATCGAAGAACGCTTTGAAGTTTCTTGCGAAGACGAATTTGAAGAGGGATCATTTCACCTGTGGACTTTCGTTAAGTAAAGCATTGAAAAGGAACTTGAGATTGGAAGTCTTCAGGTACTTTGGTTTCCAAGAGATGGGGCAGGTCTTTAAAGAGACAACAGTGGATGTACGCTGCGCTGAGATTTCTCCCGTTGCGGGACTGGCTTTGTGTTTTCCTGGAACCACGGCTCTAGCAGAGCGTGTTGTTTCTATTGTGAACTGGACGTGGACATCAACCTGCTGTCAACATTGCGTGCAATGTTACTTGTGCAGCTGAATTACAACCGCGTCTTGCTTAAACGTCCTGCTTAAGGAAGCTCACACAAACGCGCAAGACTTGAAGGTAGCAAAGCTGTACACAACCTTCACGACCATCACGGCGGTTTAAGTACAAGATTGCAGCCGATTTGCTTCTTCTTCGCTGCTGCAACTTTTACTCCATCATTGTTGCTATTTGGTGGGACGCTGCTGAGCACGGGGTCGCGGGTTCGATTCCCGGCCGCGGCGGCCGCTTCTCTGATGGAGGCGAAAAGCAAAAACGCCCGTGTGTACGAGCTTTCGGCGCACGTTAAAGATTCCCAGGTGAAGATTAAAGATCCGGAGCCCTCCACTACGGCGCACCTCATTGCCAGCGTTATGTCGGTGTGTTAAACCCTACAATCAATCAATCAATATTGGTGGGAGCTTACTTCATTTTTTTGGGAGTAATAATGCTTTAACATCCCCTGGAGGGGGCAGTCTGCAACCTTCACGACCATCACGGCAGTTCAAGTCCACGATTGCAGCCGATTTTCTTCTTCGCTGCCGCAACGATCTTTACTCCATCGTTGTTGCTATAAGTGAGCTTCCTTCATTTTTTTTTTTTTTTGAAGTGGTAATCATTGGACGTCACCTGGGAGGTGATTACGTACGCTATAACGTATCTTTCTTGTTCTGAGAGAGGGTTGCCACAATTACGGCGAATGCAGGAGCTTTTTTTTTTTTTTGGTCAATGTTCTCCAATCTGATTGATTAATTGTGGGGTTTAACATGCCGACACAATGCAGGCGGTGAGGCGCGCCGTAGTGGAGGGCTCCGGGTTAATTTTGACCACCTGGGGATCTTTAACGTGCACCGAAATCTCGTACACATGGGCGTTTTTGCTTTTCGCCTCCATTAGAAAAGTGGCCTGCGGCGGCCGGGAATTGAACCCGTGACCTTGTGCTCAGCAGCGCAATGCCTTAGCCACTAAGCCACCGCAGCAGGTTACTTGTCCTATCTCCTTAAGTTGGTAGCGTGTTTTGGCCAATCTGGGCCATTCCCCTATGCAGATGTGCTCAGCATTTTCTCGGTATTTTAAACTGCGGACACGAGAAATTATGATTTCCTAAACAGCTGCGCTGTTAAAAAATAAATCGTTGGCAAAATACACCAACAAAGGATACGGAGTGGGAACTTAGAGGTGAATGCACGTAATTGAACTTTAAGTGGGATTGTTCCCACGGCCTGAGTGAGGGCTCAGTTAAAAATGCAACGTTTTAAATATGGGCACTTCTAGCATTAAATGTTTTCTCCCAATCTCAACATTTTATCTTGTGTACGCTCCCCCCTGCTGGTACCTCCAGAACTATGGTCACCCTAATTAAGAGTCTATATTGTAGATGCTCTGAAATACGCTCCTGTACTATGTCGTTTTGGATCTCAATAGATCCCCTCTTTCTCTCTTTCCATATTTTTAAGTATAGCAATCTTTGAGGTGAAAAGTGTGTTAAAACATGAAAAAGTTCAGTATAGTTCTTAGTGCTGGAAATGAATAAGTCACATTCTGCTCATCTTACACTTTGTGGCATTTCAGCTGCCCACAGGCTTGAAAGGTAGGAGAACACGACAAGTGCTTGACTTGCAACACACTTTATTTGTTTGCACCACAAAGATATACAAGTACAAAAAATCAAAAGCAATAATCACAAACAGAAGCTTGTGTCGTAGCATCTATAGGGTGGCCTATGCCAAACCATAAAAATTGCAGCAGTTGCAGCAGCACCCACACAAACAAAGCACAGCAACATCTCTCACTGAGTGCATTACAAAAAAAAATGCACCCACACACTCCATACAGATGATTAATCAGCAAAGCTGTGAGGTACAGCCCCTGTTTTATGTACAATCCATAGCCTACTCATTCAGCTGTACTTTGTGCAGTAGCGTGCTGCATGTGCACTCTGCTGCGAGAGACTTTTTCATTCCCTTTGATGCACCGTTCTCACTTGGCGGTGTCAGTAGCTCCGTCATTTATGAACCTACTCAACCTCTGCCTCCTTACTTCCAACCCCTCTCCAATCTGGGTTTTTCATGCGTGTGCATGAGGTTGTGCTGGGGGAGTTTTGCATATATGGGACCACTGGTATTTTCCCTTAGCTTAGCCATATAAAGCTTCCCTTTACAAACTTGTTGCAGGCAACAATGTAAGACTTGTACTGCTACTAAGAGATGCACAGACATCTAAGCTGCATGCCGCCGCAATCGCAGAGGATTTTCACCATCCAGTCTCGAAATAAACTGCAATGACGCCACAACCCCATGACACTCGCAAACTTACGCTTCCATGCGCCGTACTGCAGAACCACCGTACGAGAACCTTCAATTTCTGCAACCAGTTCAGCCCACTATGCCATATGGTATGGGAGTGCTCAGAGACCCTTTAGCCTCTTCTCAAACACCAGCCCCAGCTGTGAGCAGTGGGTGATCCAGCTGACCAGCTTAGACTTATCCGACCACCGTGACGTGGTTCAAGAGCAAGAGCACCCAGCGATTATGCGAGTTTTCTAGACTAAAGAAGTGCCGCCAACACAAGTTTGAGTGCCTCAACACCCACACACCAGCTTCCACACGCATTTGATTTGCACCAGTTTTTCATCACCACCAAGTAACCAGGCACTGCTTGCGAGTAACACGCTCCTTCGATCAAGCTCGGCGTGATCGTTTGATCGAGTAATAGGCAGACAAATCATGTGTCCCTGTTGATTTGGGCAGCTTAGTTAGAAATTTTTGCACCAGTGTACACCCCTCTTCCCCCTTATTTCGTTGTCATGGGCGAATTATCCCTATTCCCAAATTTGGTAAGCCTGTCACCCTCCCAGACCTTTGCCCCATTTCTCTCACCTCTTGTGTCGGAAAGACACAACGCATGGATCTCGCGCATCTCACAGACGTCCTCGACAGTGTCAACTTCCTTCTCGGCAACCAGATCAGTTACCACCCCCATATGTCCACTCAAGACCTATGTTCCACGTTCTGCTTGGAACGCACGTGGAGCACGGCCACGCGGCTCTATAAACCTTCTAGTCGGCCGCCTCCATTCACGCGCGTCTCCGCCGTACTGCAGCGCTGGCATCGAGGAACCCGGCCTGTAGCAGTGGAACGCGGTAAATTCAAATCGCCTTGCGCAAACCTTTAGTGTGTTTACCTTTGAATGAGCGCGACGGTACAGGAACAGCATGAGAGGTGAGCGGAAAAGTAAAGGGGGGCGTTCCCTTGGCAAATGTCTACAAAGACGGTCATCTTTTGATGACATTTGCATTGAAAGGAGCAGATACGCGGCCAATTTTTTTCTTCTTGTTCTTCAATAAGTCGTTTCTTTGCTGCTGGCCCCTCGTTCGTCTCTGTTCTAACCTTGCTGATGCATGGTTGGTCTGTCAGTTGCTGCCTGTCAGTCAACTCTCTCTTGAGGCTGTTCACGCTTTGGGTAAGTTGCTGAATCATCGCTGTCAGCTACGCAGTTTCTTTGCGGATGTCCTCGTTCTCTTTGCGTAGTATAGCTATCATATCCTCTTCCTTGCTCTGGATTCGCTGTTTCTTGTGTCCCGCGCTCTTCTCTGGGTTTCCCGTCTTGCCGCCGGTGACGCGCACCGTGTCTGCCCAGCTTACTTTTTCTTCTGATGGCGATCGTACGCGTCGAGTGCTGTTGTCGCGGCTTTGCCTTCTTTGTTTGCTATTGTCCCGTGATTGCAAGCGGTTCCGAGAAGGCGTCCTTGGATTGTGCGCAGCTGGAGTGTCGAGCGGTTGAATATTCCACGCTTGCGCCAGCTGTTCTTCTGCTTTGCGCCTTTCCGACTGCCGCTTACGCACCACGTACGGGGTCTTATATCTTGCTCGACACTGTTTATCTCCTGTGAGGTGCTTATCCCCACAAAGCTTGCACTTTGGTGTGCACGTGATCTTCTTTGGGGTTTTTCTCACCGCAGCCTCTGCATGCCCGCTCGTTTGGTATTGGGCACACATCTTTAAGATGTCCTACTCGGCCGCATTGGTGGCACACGTCTACAATTGTTTGCGATAAAGCTGACACTTGATGAGGGCGTTTCCATACCTGACATAGTTGGGAACCTTGCCTCCGCTGAAGGCTGCGATGACTGTTGTTGACGTTCCGATGCGTTTAGCGCCCAAGGCTAGCGGGTTCCGTTCGTTGACGATTCTTGCGTCTATGTCTCTCGGCGTTTCGCTGAGCGGTATGCCTCTAATTACTCCTTTAACTGTGTCGTGCGGGGTCGTGCGATATGCGCTCACCTCGTGTGGGTTTCCGCTGACGACGATGCCTTGAATACCTTCATAGCGTCTTGCGTTCTCTTCTTTCGGCGTGCTGATGACGACGATGTTTTGTTGCGCGTTTATGCACATCGTGTCTTCCTTTCCGGCTTCCTCGGTGATCCCGGTTGCCACGTGTATGGCGGCCATTACGTCAACTAGTCTTCGTCTTCGCCACGTGTCTTCCGCCTTGTGGTCGGACTACAATCTTGGTTTCCTCCCTTGGCATCGCCGGCATCTTTGCTGCCTCGTATTTCTTGCCTGCTTTTCGGTTTTGCGTCTGTCGTCCCCTTCGTTGGTGGTTCCCGTCTGCCGACGCCTGGCGTATTGCTCACCTGCAGTTCTCCATCCTGCTTCTTGGTTGAAATCTTCCGGTGGGATTTCCTCTCTCTCCACTTGCACATATTTTCCATGGCCCTGGTCTTGAGGGCAGGTTTCCATCTCTTGCTGTAATGACCCTCCCTCGGGCGTGCCCAGACTCGCCGCCAGCATGGCGGCCCGTCTAGTCGTTCTTCGTTAGGCTTAGCGTTGCGTCGTCCAGCACGTACTGACAGAAAAATCTAACAAGTCCGCAAATTTTCACTTGCCTGTTGGGGTTTTGGTATCCACTGATGTCGCTTAACTTCCCGAACACGCGGATATAGGTGGATGACCGTTGTGGCTAATTAGCACTGCATAATGAACCATCAATTGGGGAGCCGATGCGAGACACGTCCATTCACTTCGGCGATCGCAGCGCCCCCCTTAGAAAGGAAGGCCAAAGGACAGGGGGGAAGAAAGGAAATGGGGTGGGCGGAGCACAGTCCTTATGACGTCGTCTTCAAGGGTTCTCTTCAGAAGTCGTGCAGACCACTGCTAAATTGCCCGTACTAAATTGCCCATAAATGATGATTTTGAAGAGCGTCGTGTGAGAGGGATGTTGGGTCAATGTAAGTTGAGGTGTCGTGGTGAGGGGGAGTGAATGTACGAAAGCCAGAACATTTGGGGCAGTGCCAGATGAGGTGGTGGAGATCGGTTGCGATGGAGTGCTGGCAGTAGGGACATCGGGGGGCGTGCTGTGGATAATACCATTGTCGAATGGTCTCTGGTGCTGTACAGGTGTTGGTCTGGAACTTGTTCAAGATTTTTTATGCTCGGGTCAGGGCGGGGAAGGAGGTGAGGTGGCCTGAAGGGGTGAGTGCCTTGAGGCGTTTTTGTTTCAGTTGCCTGAATCTACGGTACCTGATTGCGGGAGCGAGAGTGGCGTCATCGTCAGGGCAGTTGGGCCAGGGGTGGCCCGAGAAGGGCGGCGCAGGGGGTCCATCGGAGGCTATTGTGAGAACGCCTGTGCAGCCACGTGAGCTGCTTGGTTCCCAGGAGCGCGCGTCTTCGTCGCCTTCTTCCACATCACTTCGTGACAACCCCTTAGCGTCATAGCGGGTTGCGTCAGCTAACGCTACGGAGCCGGTACCGGGACTCGACTGGGCACTTGCGGATTCGTTCCGGCAGGGTGGACTAGTTCCGTGGGTCGGCCCTCTCCATGCCCGCGCATTCGTCCCGCTGAGGGGCGACCTCCTAGCCCTCCCCGCGCGCGCATGCGCAGTCGGGTCCTAGTAAACCGCCGCCGTAGAGTGAACCTCGGCTAGTGGTTATGCTAAGGCTCCTTGATGTTGGCACGCTAACTTCCCGCGTCGCCTCTACAGGTTGTCGCGCACAGCGGTCACTGAATGCTGTGTCCCATAGGCGGTCTTCCTCAAAGCCAGCATAGCGGAAGGTACCTGTGTGCCTACACGCTGTTCAGAAGATGGTGCCTGCCTCAGGCATCTTTCTTTAAACGTATCAAACGTGGTGGGGTCCTCTCCGTGCAGGGAATCTGGTCCCTGGTGTTTATTGATCAGTTGCGAAGGTACGTTGTGGAACTTGTAATGATATCTCCGGCAACCACTTTGACAACGATACGTCCTTCGTATAATCCAGGCTAAACGTGGCGGGAGCGTACTCAAAGTGGCCGATACCCAATAGCTGTTAAACGGGCATGCGCACTTGTCCTCAAGAGCATACACGCACACATATCGTACCTTAGCGTCAAACTTATAAGTTTGACTTATAAGCTATAGCGCACGAGGAGTAGCTTCCTCCCCCTAGGCACAACTTGGGGACCAGTTATTTCTTTCGTTGTTGCTGACTTGTATCAGATGAATGTTCTTTATGTGTTTTTTCTGCACCGCCTCAAACGTCTTTGTAGTAGGTTTGGGGATGTTTGGGAGGTTCGCAAAGATCGTGTGGGTATATTTTGCTGTATGGCATACATTCCCTCCTTCACAAATTGGCTTTCGTTATGGCTGCGTGCAAGAAGGTGCATATCCGCAGCGTGCGTTGTTTATTCACATGCAAATACAGTGAGAAGGTTCGTGCTACGCCAAGTCATCTTTTGTGCTCCGGCGGCTTTTGTGCTCCGAGTTTCTATCATAACCATCGTTATTATAACGAACTGACTCTCAATCCGAACAATTATGGCATGATTACGGTGTTATACTCGCTAACGAACGCAATTAAAAAGTATACGTGCATATACAGTCGAGCCCGCTTATAACGAACCTGAGCCTCACGCGGCCTCCGTTCGTTATATCCCGAAGTTCGTAGAAATGGACCGTAGGAAAAAAAAAAAACGTCAAAACACAATTAATTTTTTCGCAAACAAGTTCGTGGTGGCTTTTTTTCTGCAGTGCAGACTTGGTTAGGGCGGTCTCTAGTTTATTTGGAGCAGCCGGGTGATCTTCGCCGGGGCCCTTGGCGTAAACAAGTTGTTTAAGGTCCTCTATGTAGCCCATTGAAACAGGCGCGTTTATAGGCGCCGGCTCAGAAGTTTCGTCGTCGTCCGCGTCCGATTCCTCCGCATCGGTTTATTAACGATTCCTCCGCAATTCATTAACGATACCCTCGTTTGTGCACCGTTCCGCAGTATCACCATCTTCATCGGCACAAACGAAATCGTCCCAGTCGAGGTCATGGCCACCATGTCGGAGTCGATGACTCGCTGCCACAAATCGCCGCCGGACTGACCATCGGAAGCGTCAGGATCGGCTTCAGGTTGTGTGTCGACGAAGCCGGCCTTGCGGAAACAATTCCGCACGCAAGTGGCTATCACCTCCGACCAGGCAGCCTTCACCATCTCTACAGCCGAATACAGCGAACCTTGAAGCGGCAAGTTGGCTGCCGGGCGGCCAACAGCTATGACCAAGCGCCCCACAACGCGGGGCCTATACGATGCCTTAGAAGCACTTATCATTCCCAAATCAAGCGGCTGCACCTTCGAAGTGGTATTGGGTGGCAGGAAAAGCAGGGTCACTGCTTTGCACGTTTGCACGTGGTGCGCAGAGCAGTTATCCATCCCGCCGAGCAGCACACGCCTGCCTTGCCTCTGCATGTGACGGTCGAACTCGCTGAGTCAATCCATGAATAAATCGCGCATCATCCAAGCCTTACCGTAGTGCCTGTAGCGCACGGGCACATAGCTCCTAAAGCAACGCGGCGTTTTCGACTTTCCGATGACGAAGGGCACGCGGCGGTCGCTGCCATCCATGTTAGTGCACAGAAGAGCTGTGACGCGCACTTTGCGTTGCTTCCCGCCAGCGCATATGACACCTTTCATAGCATGCGTTTTATTCGGCAACATCTGGTAAAACAACGCAGTTTCATCTGCGGTGTAGACGCCGCGCTCCGCATAGCTTGAAATAACTTCTCCGTTTTTTAGATGCGACGCTGAGAGGAGCATCTCTTGCCGGCGGCCCTGTCCTTCCTGCGTCGTCGTCGTCCGCGTCCGCACAGCTGCGTCTCTCCTCCGCTCACCCCCTCTCCTCTCGCCGTGATAGCGCGCCCTCTCCCCCAGCATCTGTGGCGCGCGCAGTGCGGCGCGCTCTCTTACTCCGCCGGTGTGCGGCCTGCGCGGCGAGCGGCGGCTGTGCGCATGTGCAGCGCCCTCTCTCTCCGCGGTCTCCTCTCCTTCGGGCGCGCTGCGCATATAAGCGGAGTACCGCGCTCCGGCCGGTCTCTCAGTCGACGGTCGTCCGCGCTACGCTTGCTCTCTCTATCTCGCATTACCCGACTATTGCTCACGCAATTCGAGTAATCGACCCAACGGAAATGCACAATGGAACCCCCTTCAGCGTCGCATCACACCAGGGTTCCCGCGAGGGGAGGTGGGCGTAATTTTTTCAAGCCACGCTGCAACATCTTGGTCACTTGCGGACGCCGCCTCGCCCACAATCAACTTAAAAACAATGCCATGCCGCACCTTGAAGTTATGTAGCCAGCCATTGTCTGGGCAGAAGTCGGGAAAGTCCCGATTTGCCTGCGAGAAGGTTCGGGAAAGCGACCTGCGCCGGCAGAGCTGGGCAGAGGCCGTCATTTGAACCTACATCACGGCGCCGGCCGTTCGCTGTAACCGATCGGCACAGCTCAAAAAAGTTCGTTGTACGTGGGATTTTATGCCATTGGAATAACCTATATTTTGATGGTCACACGCGTTTTGATTCAGTTATAAGCGAAAGTTTGTTTTAAGTGGGGCCGTTATATATGGGCTCGACTGTATTACAAGAATCGAAACCGATAAATATTTCCCCGCAGCTCTTTATTGTTTCCAACCCTTCGAGGCGTAAAGAACAAGTCCTGATATACTCGCGATGGTGTTCTGTGAATTTTCTGTCGCACTTTTTGCTCCGGCCTGAATTGCCCGCAACATGGCGCCCCTTTCTTCACACCTAAAATACCGCTCTGAACTTGCCAGTCGAGGCTTGACGCTCTGTCGGTTCACTTTCAAAATTTCCACGGAAGTAAACATAAGGAGAGCAGTAAAATATCTCTAAGGAAAGGCGTCAGACAAGGAGACACCATCTCTACAGTGTTATTCACAGCATGTTTACAAGAAGTATTCAGTTAATTGGATTAGGAACAGGTGGGAGTAAGGGCTAATGGATTACACCTCACTAACCTAAAATTGCTGATGACGTTGCCTAGCTAAGTAACTCGGGGAACGAATTACAAAGCATGCTTTCCGCACTGGACAAACAGATATGAACCGTGGAACTGAAAATTAGCATGCAGAAAAGCAAAGTAACGATCAATAACCTCGGGACGACACAGCGGTTTGAGATAGGTGGCGAGGCAGTGGAAGTGGTAAGCGAATATATCTACTTAGGCCAAGTTGTGACCCCGAATCCCAACCATGAGGCAGAGATAATCAGAAGTATAAGAAGGTGGTAGAGTGCATACGGCAGACATTCTCAGATAATGAATGGCAGCCTAATGTTGTCCCTGAAGAAGAAAGTGTATGACAGCTGCATCTTACCGGTACTCACCTACGGGGCAGAAACTTGGAGGCTCACTAAGAGGGTTAAACTTAAATTGAGAACGACTCAGCGGGCAATGGAGCGAAAGATGATAGGTGTAACATTAAGGGACAAGAAGAGAGCGGAGTGGGTCAGGGAACAAAAGCGTGTTAAGGACATATTAGTAGAAATTAAGAAGAAGAAATGGACGTGGGCGGGGCATGTAATGCGAAGGCAAGATAGCCGTTGGTCATTAAGGGTAACAGAGTGGATCCCTAGAGAAGGCAAGCGTTGCAGGGGCCGGCAGAAAGTTAGATGGGCAGATGAGATCAAGAAGTTTGCGGGGATAAATTGGTCGCAGTTAGCACAGGACCGGGGTAATTGGAGATTAATGGGAGAGGCCTTTGCCCTGCAGTGGGCGTAGATAGGCTGGTGGTGATGATGAAACATGGGGGATAATACGTCCGACGCTGGCGAATCATTACTGCAATATTTCTTTTACACCCCCGCGCGCCGCTGATGAGAGTCTCATCTTGGGACCGTGAATTTGGGACGCTGCTCCTACGTAATCTCACGGCCATTCTGTTGGTAATAATATCATTTTTTAAAAAAGTTTTCTGGTAACTCGTAAGCTCGTAAAACACTCTCGATAAAGATTACTTCCATACGTTTAAGGAATTTTTCATTTAATTTAAATATTTTCGCTGTCTTTTGAAAACGAGTTTATTTTTAAAACAAAACGCCGAACTTTGTTGCGAAGTGGCTGGAAAATTTTCCACTGGGTATGTGTCTCCGCTAACACCGGAGACATAACTACCTGCAATAAAAAAAGAGACCGTTAACACAATTATTAAGTACTAAATAACAGAACACGCTCCTACACCAAACCGACGTTAGGCAAAATGATGCGGTACGTGTTTTCTGGTCAATGAAACGCTTAGGCAGAACAGATTCTTCGGGCTTCGAAAAAGCCTCACGAGATCAGCCGATTGAAGACAGCAAAGACGAAGAACCTATTTCCTCACCGCTGCGCAAAACCGAAGGACGCATCTTGAAAGCTGAAAGACCAGTCTTTGGTGTGACCCTGAAGGAACCCTAATCTAAGCTCCAAATCCAGAAAGGAGACAAGATTATTTGCACGAGCTGAACGGCATTCCCACCCAGAGCGAAGAAGAGTTGCCATGCAGGAGTCGAAGTCCAACGAGCAACCGAAAGTCTCCTCCACCACTCCTGGCCGAACTGACCTCGCGAACACACCCTGTTCGCGTTCCTCACTTGGATCACTGACTCCTCGTGCCCCTCCGGGAACACCTTTGACTGACGAGGGAGGACCCCGCGTGGAGTCGCTACACGACTTCCGCGGGACGCCAGCACGCGGGTCGTGTGGTCGACAGAAGTCTAATGCACAGCAAGGAAGGAGCGTCCCGTACCCGCGCCAACTCGCGGCATTCAATCGATCCAATCGGGACCCTAAAGCCTTCGTCTTCCGGCAGCAGAACCTCGCTAGATGCTACGTCCGATGAAAACACGGCCAGCAGGTCTTCCAGCAGAAAATCACATCCCCGGAAGCAGTCACGCGAGCATCAGCGAGGAGCCTCATCGGGAAGCCGTCCTTCTGATGTACGCGCGGGGTCGACAGACCGGATCGCCTTTAAAGACCAGGACGGTACGACGGAGCCCAGCGCTCTCCCCACCCCGATCTCTTCGAGGGTCTCGATGCCACAGTCGCCGCATAGCGTTATGCCGCCTACTGAGGTGTTCCCCGCCACTCAGGCTAGTCGACCAAGCGGCAAGCCACCGCCCGTGGCCCGAAGGCAATCCATCGCCGAGGCGCTGTCGGCAGAACTGCTAACGAAGGCGTCTTCAAGGAGAGCATCGCTCGAGCCGAACTTCCGCGAGCCAGTCTCCCTCGGTAGCGAGCGGCAGCGGTCGCAGCGACGTGTTCTGGCGGTGCGACGGCTGTCGGAGCCTGGAGAACTGTACATGTCACGGCTGACCTTGCCTAAAAGAAGTTCCTCTGGTCACGGCTCTAAAAGACACACCTTGGGCACCCGGGGTGTTGCAGGCAGCCCGAGCGAGGTGAGACAGAAGAAAAATGGCAGTATGTTACTCCAGGTGTGCATGAGCATTGACGCGGGCCCTTTCCTAACAAAGATCGCTGATGTCTACATAAACATATATGCCGAAGCCCTCGGAGCCCTTCTAACGCTTTGTTATCTGAGAATATCATGAGACTGGCTTCGAATAACAATTCATACTACCGTTGCGTAGAACGTAGGATCCGCATCGCTGGTGCGATTATTAACTTCGGTCGTTAACGTAGTAGGAAAAGTTGCGGGGATTCCAACACGCTCAATACATATGATAGTGAGAAATTTTGTTACTCTGAGAAATTTTAGCGCTTGGGGTAGATGCTGCGGTTTGGTTGGGGTAATTGGATTATTTTTGCGTTAGCTTCCAATTCTTACAAATCACTGGTTCAGCTTTGCAGTATTTACCCGGAATGCAATATAGGCAAGGATCCAGTAGGCGTCGTCAAATCTCCACCCAACACACTGCGCACCCGTGACATATGATCCGGGGGGGTGATGTGCAGAGTCCTGGATAAATGCGCAACGATGTCATTTCTAAAAAAAAAGCGCTGGGGGACGCAGTGCCCCACGACGGTGCGCACCAAACGAAGTGGTGATCGAGGACAATCTGAGCGCTACAAACCAAGCGCCATCCCTTGGGGTATCCAAGCAACTCGTAACAAGCTTAACATAGAGAGCATAAAATTACAAAGGGGTGCTACGAACGGAGATTTGTTGAAAGCCACTGATTATATTTACTCACAACCCCGCACATGCCCGCCACCATACTTTTACAAAGCAGCCACCTATCGTGAGTTCCGGGAGTTCCGCAATTGCTCAGCACTATAGGGCCCTTACTTGTCCTTATCTACACTAATGACCTTCCTGGTTCCGTTAATTTCTGGTCTATTAAGCTTTTTGCGGGCAATTGTGCAACCTCTAACCACATTACAAGCCCAAGTGACGTCCACAGGCTTCAAGAAGATCTTAACCTGTCGAACTGCTCTGATAAATGGCTGATGAAACTAAACGTTAACACGTGCATAACAATGCGTATAACTAGAAGCAGCAAAGAACAGATTTCAAGCTTGTATTTACTGAATAACCCTGCCTTATTGCCTGTTCACATGTGCAAATACCTCAGCCTTCAACAGCCTTAGCACGAATGCGCATGTTGACTATGTAGCTAACAATGCTAATCGCATGTTTGGTTATCTGCGTTTCGCCTCTGTGCCTAGCTCCCATAAATTAACTTTGTACAAAACACTAGTCCGTTCGAAGCTAGAGTACGCCTGGGCCGTAAGGCACCCTTTTCAATCCTCACTCTTCATAGCCCTGGAAGCAGTCTAAAACCGAACAGCTCGTTTTATTCTCTCAAATTCTTCCCGACACGTCAGCGTAACAACGACGAAAACATCTCGTCACCTTCCTGCTCGTTCACTGCGCCAAAAATGCTACCGTCTCTGCATATTTCAGTTTTCTACCACAACCCCATTCTCAAACACTTTTCACTCGTCTTTCGGTCATACCTTCTCGGCCTGACCACGTGCATGAAGTAGGCGTACCGACACGCCGGGCTAACATGTATCACCACGCCTTCATCCTTACAACCCGCAATGACTGCAGCCACCTTCCTGCCTCCATCATTGATATACCCGATACTGTTAGATTCGAGGTTGCTGTACAAAATGCCCTGGATTGACAATGGACAATTGCTCTTTTTTTCCAGTACCTATCACCTTTTTACCATTCCTTCGTGTAAGGTTCCGGGCCTCGAAAGTATTCCAAATAAATAAATAAACAAAAAAAATTGCGCCCACCTCCCCTCGCGGGAACCCTGGTGTGATGCGACGCTGAAGGGGGTTCCATTGTGCGTTTCTGGGTCGATTACTCGAATTGCGTGAGCAATCGTCGGGTAATGCGAGAGAGAGAGAGAAAGAGAGAGAGCAAGCGTAGCGCGGACGACCGTCGACTGAGAGACCGGCCGGAGCGCGGCACTCATATGCGCAGCGCGCCCGAATGAGAGGAGACCGCGGAGAGAGAGGGCGCTGCACATGCGCACATCGCGCTTGCGCCGCGCGCAGCGCCGCCCACTGGCGGAGTGAGAGAGCGCGCCGCACTGCGCGCGCCACAGATGTTGGGGGAGAGGGCGCGCTATCACGGCGAGAGGAGAGGGGGTGAGCGGAGGAGAGACGCAGCTGTTCGGACGCGGACGCGGACGACGACGACGACGGACGCAGGACAGGGCCACCGGCAAGAGATGCACCTCTCAGCGTCGCATCTAATAAATAAATTTATAAATATTTTTTTTATCTCACACGTTGTTACAATTGTTCCTATCCTCCGCTACGAAAAACACGTGGACCCTAAACGTTGCTATCACTGTAGTAACGATGCCTTCTATCTTAATCGAACAAGAGAAACGTGAACTTTGCATGATACGTCCCACTGGGTGGTTATGCGGCTTTCTTTGCAGTGCACGAATTTTCTCTGTGGTGCGTCATGCTCCTGTGCTCATTTGCAACCTCTGGCCGTTTGTATAGGCGCGTTCCAAGTCCGTCGCATCGCTCTATGATGTATTTACGAGCAACTCATCCTTGTCAACAGCAATGCACAGATGGTTTCGCCTTCACACGCGTGCGCCGATGCGCTGTCGCTGCCGGAGCATTGAGAGGAAGCCGCTTTCTTGTCGTCGCTGGCGATGTATATTGAGATTGCGCCTCAGCTATCTGGCGATTTTCAGTGTGTGTGCAAGGGCAACAGAAACGGCTCCGAGATGGTTCACCCGCTTTGCGTGCAAATGCGGTTTTGCCGAGGGTGCTATTTGGTTGCTCCGTAGGCCTAACGCTTGGGATGGGGTCCAGCGCGTCAGTCGGTACCTGGTGCTTGGTGTACACTGGGTACTTTATCGAGTAGGTGCCGGTTCCAGTTGTTAAACCCCAAAGTGTGACGTCAGGCCTAACGTCTTTACCCTCAAAATGCCCTGTTAGGCCTAACGTCCTGCGGCTACCAACATTACAGCGTGCGGAGCAACATTCTCATCGTACATCGAGCTGTGAGTAACGGCTGTCGACGTCCACCTCAGGACGTGACGTTAGCAATATACACGTCGTGCCGTGGCACGCCTGCGTCACATCCTCCCCTTACTGCACGTCAATGTATCGTGGAGAGGGCCTAAAAAAGCTGCGACAAGCTTCGGAGAGAAGTGTTTTAATTCTTCTACACTTTATCTGATTCATCATCATCGTCACAGAAAGTTGGCTTTCCTGCTGTGCGTTATCGTTTACGGACATCATCAGTGAGAGGCTGAAAACTTCGCTTTAATATGCCAGGCTCAAAGATTTATATTTTCAACGAGACATTGTTCTTATCCATTGCATCGCAGATAACAGTAGGTCGTTTTTAAAACAAATTGGTCTCTAAACTTATATACCGACACCCGTGAATAAAAACGCTGGCGCAATTCGCAGCCGACACTTGGGAGACCAAAGACTCAAAGGAACGGCCAGACGCGACCAGCAAGGAGGAGATCATTAGTGGTGACGCTCCACATGCAGACTTGTGCTGCTTAGGTTAGCGAAAAAGCGCTTTTGTGCGCTTGCCGCTCACGTTGGCTCTTATCTAAAGACTGAAACTTTGTGGAGCCAGTGAAAAAAAAAAAAACTATGTTAATCTTCCAGGCTTAACCTGAGCTCTGTGCAAGCCAAGTGGGTGGTTGGCTTGTTCGTATAACTTATTTACAATACGCCATCGTGGCAGGGGCGCTTATGCCATCTCGTCACCAGCGCCACGTCAGAAGAGCATGTCTAGCGCACGAAGACACTAACGCGGGTTGTAAGAAGGTCGAATCGTTGAATAAGACGAATTTGTTTGGGTGCACACATGTAAGCAGATGTAAGCAGATGTAAGTTGAAATTAAGAAGAAATGGCTGTGGGCAGGTCGTGTAATGCAAAGGCGAGATACCCGTTGGTCATTAAGGGCAACAGAGTGGATCGTTAGTGAAGGCAAGCGTGGCAGGGGGCTGCAGAAAGTTAGATGAACAGATGAGATTAAGAAATTTGCGGGGATAAATTGGTCACAGTTAGCACAGGACAGGGACAACTGTAGATATATGGGAGAGGCCTTTGCCCTGAAGTGGGCGTAGATAGGCTGATGATGATGTAAGCATATATTAAGTCAGCTTACTGCCAATATACCCCCCGAACTTTCGGTGCCTTCCTTGTATCAAGCGTAACTTGTGCCCTCGACGAGTTAAGAAAAACATACTTTTGTCCTAATATCGGGTTCTCCAAAAGAGCTCAGTCCAAAGCAGTAACTCCTCTAAATGGAATTGGTTGTCGAAAAAGTAAAGAAATATAAGCAACATATTCGCCCAAGAATATATTCGGAGAAGGCAGTTTGCAACCTATACTTATTGAACAATCGCAACCTGTTAAGACGCGGTCGTACAGCACAATATAGCGCTATATTTCGTTGTGCACTGAAATTAGCGCACTAGATTTTAACAGCAGTCCACTGTGGTACCTTTCCTCAATCGATTTCCTACTGGACAGGATTTAACACCGTTCATCTGCTGTGGCCTTAGTTCTTTCTGCAATTCCAGACCACCGGTAACCCATTATTCAGGGTCAAGCTGGCGTACGCAGCGGGTGAGGGGCCACCGCTTTACCGAAGTGTGAAGTTTGCATCTTTGGGAATAAGAAGTGTCATACGAGTCGCACGTACGAAGGCGAACATCGCAATAAATTCCCCCGAATCCAATTCATAAGCTTCAAAAAGCGTAGCTACTATTCTGAGAACGCTGGAATTGCCCTGACTGGAAGAGAGCACCTGCGATTACTCTATAGTACCCGGGGAGATCTCTTTAAACCCCTTCGGCATCCTTGCGTTTTGTGATCACAACCGATCTCGCGACGCCACTCTCGCAGCCCCTGGTTCGTCAACTGCTTCTCAGAAACCGCTAAATTCTGATGCTAGCTGTCGTCGTCATCGGCATCCACCTCAGCAGCAATCCGCCTGAGTGGCAATTTTCTAACATGCGCTGGGCTGCGCCGCACGATGGCGCGGTGAGCTTGAGTTCGGTAAGGTACACCCCGCAACGATCGGCACCGCAATTACCAGCGCCGCTGGGCTCTCAAAGTTCACAGTTCCTACCAGTGTTCCCACCAGACGCCCCCACGATCGCTATGATAGAAACTTTTGCTGCCAACTAGGTTCCTTCTGGAGGTTGTGGGAGCCAAATAAGTTGGTAGCAAAACACGGACACACAACAGTTAGAAAAGGCGTATGCGACGTTTGCTTGACCAGTTCGTACCTTACCGAGAGAATTTATTTCAGATCCATACACTGTTACCTGGTAAGAAACAAGAAAAAAAAACACATTTTTCTAGACTAGTTATCAACTTGGTACCACGAGAGCATGCTTTACTATTAACAATTAAGATATGATAGGGCTAGGCATAGTGAAAATGAAAACAGTACATAGCTGCCGCCCGTTACATGATAGTATTTCTTCGGAAGTTAGAGCAATGTAAGCATCCTTAAAACAAGCTAAGAATTACGCAAATATTAAAAAAATATTCATCACGTATGTGAAACGTTCTCTCTTTTCATGCAGGGACGTCCTCCGGAACATCGTTGTCTGGACGCCGTTCGGCATTCACTAGGCAGAGTGTGTCCTACCAGGACAGCTCGCACCTCCGTTTGCCTACTAGCCATTTTCGCTCCCGTTGCCATATTTATCACCTACTATTTCCTGATTCCGTTAAAGAAACATATCTGTTCCACAGACGACTGCATTGAACATGCCAGCGAAATTCTTCGTAGGCTGAATACATCGGCCGATCCATGCACTAATTTTCATGCCTACGTCTGCGGAAGCCACGACCATCATCGAGATAACTCGCAGTCGGTGAGTTACAGTACTACGCCAGTCAAGCTCTTCAAGCTGCCATCGACGCAGCGACCTTGGATCACAATTCATCTTCGGCTGCTTCCAATGCTGCTGTAGCGTTGCTCACCTGCCTTAACAAGGCGACAGCCAGACAGTCAGCCGATCTATTCGGTACATTCCTGTCCGGCGCAGGAGTCAGTTGGCCAGTTGCAAAGGCATCGACGCAGCTGAAAACCGTGGATGTTCTTGATGTCCTGCTAAACCTTACCATAAATTGGAGGGCGCTGCTGTGGTTCGACGTGAAGATTTCGTACCTGGACCACGAGGCCAGTCCCATGGTAATGTTTGAAGAACCAGGACCCCTGCCGTTTCTTCGGATGCAAGAACTGTCTGGCCTTGGTTATGATGCCTACTCGTCGCTCGTAGAGGCCGTAGCCCAATCTTTGACGGAATATAAAGAACATTTGAGGACCGAAGCTATCCAAGAACTTTCCAAGGACGAAACTGCCATACGAAAAATATTGCTGCTACCAACCGACCAACACGACGCTCTGGTATCGCTGCACGAGCTGGAATCCCATCTTACAACTGTAGATGCAAACTCTTGGATAATGCTTCTTAGCAAGTACTTCAGATGGATCTATGGTTGGTCTTCTGACACCAAGGTACTCGTTGTGAACGAGCACATCTTCACGCAACTTTTGACTCAGATATCAGCCATTCCTGCAGCGCGCCTAATAAACGTTGTTGGCTGGATGTTCTCATACGTGTACATCTGGACGGTGAATTCCAGTTTTGATCTTATACACCCAGAGAGTCCCGCCAAGTCAACGATTGCCACGCTGTGCTTTCTCGCCATTCACGAATCCTTCGGTGTCGTACCGGCAGCACATCAATTTAGCGACCCTTTTATTGTCGGTGCTATTTCCAACGTGCTCAAGAGGACGATCCAAACAATATCGACCCAGATCAATGCTTCCGCTTTTATATCCGATTCAACAAAACAGATGGCACATAGGAAGATACTCTCGCATTTGCAGAATCCACCTTGGCCGGCGGAAGCATTCATCCGTGCAGATCAACTTGACTTGCTGTACGTGAACTTTCCACGCAAGCCTACCCACTCCTTTTTCGAGTTTTGGCTCCGTTCGAAAGAAGCGCTCAAAGCGACACTGTCAGGCCCATACTACAATGGTCTGATGACCGCCCGGTATCGCTGGCACGCAAGTCGGGCCATCTATTTTTACACGCTGAACAGAATTAGGCTTGGCTTCTCTGCACTCCTTCCACCTTCCTTTCTCAGCCGAGGATCGGATCTTATGACCTTCAGTGGGCTGGGATTCTGGCTCGCTCGTGAGCTTGTAAGGACCATGGACGAACGGGGCCGACAATCCCCGTACAGGGAGCGCGGTGCGTCTTGGTGGGAACAAGAGAAACCATGCGCATTGGACGCCGCACAGTCCACGACCGAGAAGGCTATGATTGGCGACCTCTTCGCGCTAGACGTCTCCTTGTCCGCACTGAAGAGCAGCTCTGACCAGCATTTGTCATCTTTGAGACTTCAACTGCTCGAAGACTTCTCACCAACACAGACCTTTTACATGAGCTACTGCAGTCACTTCTGCGACGAGCCGCAAGGACCAGCTATGTGCAACTCCGCTGTCAACGCCTCAGACTTCGCCGAGGCTTTTAATTGCCCCCCACAAAACAAGAGGCCTTGCCTGTTTTTCTAGAATTGCTTCATGATTAATCTGCGTAGGGTTTAGAAAGTGCCGTAACTTCTACAGATTCGTAGTGCTATTCCGAGTCATTCCATCTGAGTGTATTATTGCAAATATTTATTAAAATGGAAATACAGTTCACCGCCTTTTTGTGGCATTTGAACTGTGCCAACATGAACTAATTGAAGGCAGGAAATTTAATTCCGTACTTCATTCCTCCATTTATCTCAAGAGTAATGTTGTAACGAAAGCACATTTGCAAGGCTTGGAACTTTTGGGCTTTCACTATAATGTGGTGGAAAGGAGAACTAAGACGTGCGTCCGGTGATTCTCTACTGAAAGTTTAAATATTGCAAGCCCTGTCAGAAGCTTGCACGTGCATAGGCATTTGTACGCAGACATGTTTCAGGGTTATAGGGAGTTTATCTAAAGTATACGTCGTTAAAAAGATTTAATATCCGCCTGCAGTATCGTAACTTTCGCACATTTAATACTGTGTTTTCAGGCTTCACACCGAAGGTGGTGGCTTCCTAACAATGGGGGTTTAGTTCATAACAGAAAGTTATCTGCAAAATCTACCTTTTCCTAGAGTTATCAACTCTCGTTTTATAGAGATCAATTGATTTGATTGTTTCAAACCTTTATTGGAGGAAAGGGGGCCCGGTGGCCGTGCAGTGGGGGAATGGGAAGTGAAGGGATGGGGGGCAGCAAAATGTCTTCGTCGCACAATTGAATGTCCCTTCTTTGAGCACTCATTTCGCGTCCATGATGTTAATAAGGCTCTTGTCAGGATGGGTAGTCTTCCCCAGGCTACACTAATCTGGCAAGGCCACTCTGTATACCATAATTGCCTAGTGCTTGCAGAAAATCGATGTTGGTATTTAGATGGTGTGGAGTGTCCGTGCCTGGAGGACGTGACGGAACAATTCCTGTCTTTGGAGCCGAAATGGCTGTATGCCCACGTGAGGTGGTGAAGGTCAGATGATACGTTTTGTTGGCAATAAGGGAAATACGGGGGTGGGTGCCCATTCGGATGGTCCCATTTCCTCGTAACAGAGGGCGTGTAGGCACTGTGCTGGCGATGCTTTTATTAATGAATATCTCGGCAACCCTGGGTATTTGAAGGCTCTGTGGCAGATATCTTTTGGGAGTTTGACGTAATAGGGTAATCTTACGTTGAACACGCCTAGCATCCAGTTCCAGCCGTGGGTTCATGCAAGGCACGACGGCAGAAGGGGAGGGAGGTAATGAAGCGCTCTCCCTGGCAGCATCGTGTGCTGCTTGGTTCCCCGACCGGAAATCCGGGTGCCCTGGTGTCCACGCCACGCGTATTGTAACACCATTTCGCGAAAGATGTTGAAGGGAGAGCGTAATGATGTTGGCTATAGGGTGGTCTGAATATGTTTTCCGGAGTTCTTGCAGGACTTCATGGGAATCGGTCAATATGCGTGCCATTTGAGGTGTATTCGCAGAGTACGTTAAATGGTCCAGCACGGCCAGTACGCCTCGTAGCTCCGCTTCAAGGGGTGAACAGGTGTTCATCTCGAGCACTGTCGCGCCATCCAGGTGTGGTGCCTCTGGAGATCTCCATGCTACACCGATGCGTCCGTCGCGAATACTGGCGTCAGTATAGATGTCAATTTCCCCGGAGCGTTTGCTCATCAGGAGTCGTCGCTGAGCCTGTTGTCGGGCTTGCGGGTGCCTTCTGGGTATGTTGGTCTTCTGATGCATTACGACCTGAGTCGTGCGTTCCCAGGCCGGTGGGGTGCAGCGGGCAACGTGGCAGGATCGAGTTGTCTTCTATTGTCCCAGGCCACAAGAGCCAGGCCTTGGCTTGTGAGTTCGCGTCTCGCAGCGTTATGGGCGATGGTTGCTTCGATTAGTGCGGGCAGCGGTGGCAGAGCCACAGAACCTTCAAGTGTCTTTATACGGGTGTGTCGAGGCAGGCCAGTCATTGTGCGGCGAACCGCTCGATATAGAATGTCGAGATGTTTCATTTGGGTGGCGGTGAGGTCGTACACCGGAGCCCCATAACATATTCGGCCTACTGACACTGCCCTTGTCAGCGTATGTGTTGCCATTTGAGATGCACCCCCATACTTATTCGACATCGCGACACTAAGTGTAGCATCGGTTTCCAGCTTGACTTCAGTTGATTTATCCATTGTTTTGCGCTGTTGCTGCTGGCTAGCGGCAATCCCAGAAGCCTGATCCTGCCGGTTTCAGAGGGAATAGGTATGTCTGATATGTATACGACCTGATGGAACTGGGGATGTAACCTCTTGCTCCCATGGACTGCAAGAAATTCTGTTTTGCCTGGCGCTAAGGCAAGCCCTAGAGAGGGCAAAGTGTCCATAAGGCTCTGGAGAGCTGCTTGGAGTTCCGAGATCATGGATTCGACGCCGTGAAAGTCCTGCGCTTCGGTCCGAATAGCTATATCGTCGGCATAGATTCTCGCCTACTCTCGCCTACTCTGGTTACTTTCGCCATGGCCAAATTGATTCTCGGACCGAGATCAACTGAAAATAATTTTTCTTGTCAGTTCTGCTTCAAAATTCTACATTGGACTCAAAGTGGATCTGGGAATGTGGCGGAGCTTCGCGCACGCGCCCGTGTTATTGTTAGATTTAAAATTACTGTCTGTCTGTCTGTCTGTCTGTCTGTCTGTCTGTCTGTCTGTCTGTCTGTCTGTCTGTCTGTCTGTCTGTCTGTCTGTCTGTGGTCCCCCCCGCCAGCTGGCTGGGCGAAGGCGGTTTCGGCTGCCTAGCTTTGGTCAGTTGCCAACGGCAGCGGTGGGTGGGTGCCAGGTCCCACCCGGGATGCAAAACCCCAAGGGAGTGGCAGCGACTCCCTGGAACTGTATGGGCCAGTTCCTTGCCCCAGAGCCGATGCTGGACGCGGAGGCAGGCCCGGACAGCCTGGGTGGCTACCGAGGTTGGCTCTGGGAACTTGGCTTAAAAGCGGTGAAAAAGGATCCCTTATTAAGGGTCCGCCGCAGTCACCCCACGCGGGCACGACTGCTCGCTGCCGACACGAAGGTTCCTGGACAACAGGATCCAGGGCCTTCGATAGGTGCTCATGATGGCCAATGTCTCTGGCCTTTAGTAGCGACCAGTCTAGGAGGCGCGCACTTGCTAGGACCGAGGAAAGAGGGATTGGCTCACTTCTTAGGGAAGCTTCTCGTCCTCAGTATCGGGAGTAGGGCTGGTCGTACTCTATAAGGATTACTCCTTCCACCTGATGACTGCTGCCCGTATGGGGAGGGTTCCCTGGTGGGTGAGTGGTTGGCATAGGAGCACATAAGAGGTCCACCGAAACCCTATAAGTCACATAGGCCTTCCTAGGGAGATAGGTGATTCAGGTGCACATAGGATCGACGGATGCGTACAGGGTACAGTTTACCCCGTCTGTCGGACAGTTACCTTTACCAGTATCCGAAACCATTGAGACGAGGGGGATTAGTACCTATGTAGGCTGGGCAGGTGTCTCTTGAGTACTAGGGGGACCTGGTGGGTGTTAGCCGGGGCTGGTTGTGAAAGGGGTCCAGAGATTAGGTGTCGTCACTCCGTCGCAGGTTCTCCCTGTTCTTCGCTGTCGGAGCTCAGATGGTTGGAACCTACTAGTGGGGTCCGCTTGAATTCCAATTAGAACCGTCTGACGCCCATCCTGAGTTTTCAGGCCTATTTTAGGAGTCAGACATCTAAGGATTAGAACAAAAACCTCGCTGTCCCCATTCCCACCCACTTTCCCATAACCCATTCCTTATCACCACCATCCGCATCCCTCATCCCAACCTTCCCTGCTACCGTCCCAGGGGAGATCAGGGGAGTCTCCCCGGGCCCGCTCTCCTGGCTGTGGTGTCGCTGTGTAGCATTTTCCCTTTTATTTTCCACTTCGGTGGGTTTTTCCTTCTCTTCAAAACTCTAGTTGGCCTCGGTCCAGTTTTGTTTATTTTTAATTGGCGTCACCCGTGATACGTATGTGGTACGGGTTGGGCTTTTATTTTATATTATAGCCCTTTAGCTTTATGTCTGTCTGTCTGTCTGTCTGTCTGTCTGTCCGTCGATTCAACTCCCAGCTACCGTGACGAATAATAATCGTATATCGGCCTGCGTAGCTGCAAAAGGCTGTTTCGAAATGTCATATACGTCCAATTTTTTTAGTGCGAAGAAACTCTGAAAGATATGGGAGGCAATTGCCATGCCGATAATTAGGGGTACCTACACTTTGTTAACATAGAAACATTCGTTAACTATGTTGGTAGAGGATACGGCGTACATGGCACACAAATATGGCACACGGATTGTGATTCCCACGTGATTCCCCTCATCGAGACCTTTAATTTAATACCTCACAAGCCCTACTGACATCACTTTGACTTATAACACAATCTATGACTCACGCGACTATCTCATGACTATAACCAGGAAGCAATTTTTAATTTGTCCCACGTGATACCCTTCATCGAGACCTTTAATTTGATACCTCACA
Source organism: Haemaphysalis longicornis (assembly GCA_013339765.2). Classification (NCBI taxonomy): domain Eukaryota; kingdom Metazoa; phylum Arthropoda; class Arachnida; order Ixodida; family Ixodidae; genus Haemaphysalis; species Haemaphysalis longicornis. The sequence goes on along the minus strand of JABSTR010001308.1, from coordinate 120,215 downwards.
AGCCCTATCGACATCAATTTGACTTTTAGATGCGAAGCATCTTCAGCCACGTCAGCGTGTGGGCTGACGTCAGCATAGTGCACTATAAAAAATAGTTAGGCGGCGCCCGGTTTCGATCCTACGACTCTCTGGCCGCAACGGGAGGTACGTGGCCCTCTTCCCACTGCACTACAAACCGAAACGGGAGCATGTGCTACGAACGCGCCTTATGTCCTTCACTCATTTTTAATATGCATATTGGCGAGAACTCTAAAGCACCAGCCGTACTTGTAACGCTCTCTACATGCACAGAAATGAGAATCTGGTTAGAATGCTAACGTGTTAGAAGAAAATTATCAAAATAGCTGTATGTTTTTGTTTATTATTAAACCATGAACGGGAATGGGGCATGTCCTTGGACGCCGCCGAGGCTCAAGGGCTACAGGCTGCCGTCTGACGAGGGGAGGCGTTTGTGGGATCTCCATCGCCGTGCGTCCCTTTCTGAGTTGGGAACCAAACAAGGTTGTCCATCATGATCACCATCACCGTCGTCGTCGTCATCGTCTTTATCATCATCATCATATTCTCGCGTCAGATCGCTTCCACCGCATCATCATCGCCCGCACAACTCGAGCCGAACCGCAACTAGACGTTACATACGTTGTCTAAATAAAGAGACAAGAAGACACTCGTTCATACCAGGATTCACACTGCGGTCCCATTCGTGCTCCGATAAATGAAACAACATAACGGCAACACAATGGAACATACACGGAACCCTCATGATGCTCCGCATCCTCCTCATGGTTCCCCAAGGGAAGATGGTGCAATTTTTTACTCCTTTCTATATGCTGGCATCCTCTTTCTAGAGAACACGGGTGTAGAAGGTTCGACGTAGTTCAATGCAAAATAAAAGCATCCGCCAATGCAAGCTCCGCTTTCTAAGGGCGGTTGCTTTCAATAAATTATAGCTACGCAAAGAAGCACCTCGCTCAAGTGTTTTGTAAGTATTTTCACCCCCACCGTGAGTTGTGAGATATACTACTCTTTTAAAGCCTATAGATTTGATGGCGAGTTTGCTACAGAGGACCTTAATTTTATCACTTCCGAGGTGGTGGTGACACAAAGTTTCCGGTGTGGTGTATCACTTTTCTTTTTATCTCAGGCGAGATAGCATCGGAACGCTTGGAGTAATTTTTGCTTACGTAGGTTTAAGTCCTGTCCGCCAAACAGTTTCGAATTGGCCTATGCCTGCCCCCATAAAATCGGGTGTGCATAAGTATCCCTGGGAGAGCAGCAAAAATAAAAGGAGTGGTCAACGTTTCGAGTGCTCTTTTAAGAGATCTGTTATGCGTTAAAGGGACACTGAAGTGAATTTGTCAAGCTCCCATTTTTGCTTGCACTGCGTAGACTGGCTCAAATTAGCACACTTTTCATCGTTTATCCGGTTGACAAGTCGGTAATTATTTTACAAAGCGCGAAAGAAGAAAAACTACCATGCGTGGTTTGCGGCGGCCGCACCAACTAAAGGCTGTGACGACGGGAGGAGACGCTGCGTGATTGGTTAGCATTCAAACAAGTTCAAACTGCGACGGTTCTGTAAAACAACATGCTTGACATCCGACGGCATCGTTGGATGGGCATTTTCGATATCTCAGTAATCGTCGTACCGTGCTTCTGCCATGTTGCCGGTTGTAAAATGCATAAGATAAGCCTTCCAGGACGGCTTCGAATCGTAGCAATCCCTAGCCGAGGCCTACGCTGTGGATGAACGCCCTCCGCGTCCCCGCAGACGCTCAAATGCCAAGCGTTTTCCCCCCATATTTGGAGCTTGCCTCACTCATGCCTGTATCGTAAAAAGCGTGTTCGCACCAGGCCAAGGGTCTGTGGATTCTGGCCTGTGCCCACTGCCCGCGAGCAGTCGGTGCTTATGGCAACAGCACGCCAACGAGAACTCGCCAGCGCGCCAGTGTCAGCCTGCGCGCGTTCTGGGAACTAGTTCGTGGAGCAGTGAACATTACGGCCCAAAAAAGGCGAACTCAGTTTAGAAAACATCGGCCAAAAACGAAAAAGTCAACTTATAAAAAAATGTACCCCCGGGGATTCGAACTGGTGACTTGCAAAACAGTTGCAATAACATACCTAGCGCTCCAGACCACTCGTCGACGGGCGAGCGCTGCTGACCTTGGAAATATAAGGTATATAATGTATAACCATTTACACTTTTATTTAGTTTTAGCATTTCAAGCAGCTTAGGCGACTATTTGTTGTATTGCGCTCGTCGTGCAGTAAGCGGCCCCCGAGTTTCCACAATATCTCACGTCTAGCAATTGCATTTCTTAGATAGACAAGCGTTCGCAGGTGCGTAGTCGTGCTGCTGACCGCTGTGCTTGTTCGCCGAGCGCAAAAAAGTGCTTCCTGCACCCTAGTTTTACGCTGTACGGTAAAATTTTCAGTTGATTTTATTTCCTTAGTACCTATATTGACTTCGCTGACTCTTCTCCCGCCTTCAAGTGGCCTTATATTTTCCTACTGGCGTACCAGTCAGCGAAGCGTCGCATGTGCGCTTGTGCAGCGCTTGTGTGAAGCGACCTTGACTTGGAGCTAGATACAGTGTACAAACTAACAAAGTAATAAAAGGCACATTCCTCCATCCACAAACGTGTCTTGGCTTCGTTTCAACTGAGTGAACGAATTGCGACGACCCGTCGGCGGCCGGCGGACGAAACGCTAGGCCGACTGGCTCTGTCGGAAGGCCGGTGAGCCGTGCAGTAGCGCAGCCAATTGCCAGATCATCTCCTCCTGACGTCACACGAAAACGCCACAGAAAATGGGCGAGGGTGCAGAGAGGAGGACAGCATTTTCGAATTGATTTTTCTACTAAATAAATTCGCGTAAACGCGCTCAGAGTGATCGAAACAGGGACTAGGGACTCCGGACCACTATTTACGCTCGTAATCCCGCAATGTTTACAAATCCCTTCAGTGTCCCTTTAAGGGGACAATTAAAAGCCCAGAAGGGGCCCCGACACGATTTTCTTTCTACGGCACATGCGGTAGCCTCTGGTGACTACCCAAGGGGAGCATTATTTTAAAACATTTTATGAGACCCCACTGAAGCCGTAGTGTTCCTGCTTTCTGGGAAATGTCAATATCAAATTCATGATTCCAGAGGAGTCAATGAAAACTCCAGCAGTTAATTGGTAGTCGCCAATAACAATTAAGAGGAATTTATCCATGAGAAAAATACAGTCAGGGGTATACGTGTTCAACGCAAGTTCATATCTAAAAACAGGATTTCCCCGTGTTGACCTTAAAAGAGGCCATTATAGTTTGTTATGACATTCCAACGTGCACAATACACAGACATAACACAATTTCGGACATACACATAGTAGCGTATCTGTGGCTGCAATGGTGCAGTTCCGGAACCAAATCCCACACTCTTAGAACTGTAGGGTGTACTTGGAGTTGAACAGCTTCCCTATTCTCCCCGGCGTGGTGTGATTCCGGCCTCAACCGGCGTGGTGTCAGATGCCGTGCTCACTCCACAACGAAAGCAGAATAAAACTGCTCGCGAACTCTCTCCACGCTGGCCGGTGTTGAACAGCGGTTGCATTATTCCCGTGAGAGGGAGTAAAACGGCGAAGAAGCTGTGTCTCGCTTAGATGGAGCGTAATTGCATTTTAACTCCCGCATTGTTCAAAGAGTGAAAGCGTAACTAAACTCTAGAAAATAGCATTAAGCTGACAATTCGAGCATAATACAAAGCGCTTGCACGCGCACACGCAGCCACAAATACCCGCACATAAACACACACACAAACACGAACCCACGCACAGAAATACGCACGTATAGACACGCGTGCCTGCACGCACACGAATTTTATGCATAAAACCAGAGAGAGAGAGAGTGTGCTTTTTAAATGAAACTGTTCAGGTTCGCCTTTGCTGCATAGGAGAGAGAATCATCTCCTGATGATTCTCACTCGTACGTGCGCAGTATAGGGGAACCTGCAGTTTGCAATTGCACGAGATGATTCAGTCATCCGCAGTAAAAGCGAACCTAACCAGGTTCAATCAAAAAGTACAGTCGCACGAGATGGTTCTCACTCGTGCGCAGTAAAGGTGAACCTAACCAGTTTCAATTAAAAAGCCCAATCTCTCCTCCTTACGTAACGAAAGTTTGTTGTATAGCTGCTATCAGAATTCCGCTCGCGTTTGAAGGAAACCTCCGCTTCGGATTTGAAATTGACACCTACACTTAGCACAAATCACGCTAATGTTGGAACGTAGAAGCCCGATAACCAAACAAGCGGATGTAATAAATTATTTCACAAATTCTGGGTGTTGTGTGAGTGAATTTCAGTCGCATATATTGTAGCGTGGACAATCATGAATAAGAGGATGGAGCAATGAAAGCTAGAAGTTCTTTTTGAACACGTCCTGTAGTTATTGCAGTTGACATTTGGACATGTATTTCCGTTCGTCTTTGAGAGCCCCCCTTGTCTCGATCTACGAGCAGTTGTTTTCTTTTTTCTAGCTGGCAACGCTCTTATTTTAACGCGAACCAGCTGTCCAGTCAAGTGTAATTGCTGAAATTAAGTCGATAAAGCTTGTTAACCAGTTGCCGCTACATGTCTAAGAATAAAAAATGGCGCAAGGGAGTCCACTGCACCACCCTGCTGCGCTTAGGAAAGGCCACCCGCCTTTAAATGCTATAATTTTATTTTTTCGGCTCCAGTAGACATTTTGCACTCACAGATGAGCAAGCGACGACGCACCAATGATGGTCATTTATTTATCTATGCATTAAGCAATTATCATCATCGTCATTATAAGATCGAGAAAGACGTGGAAGAAGGGATATAACGATTCTGCGCATGCCATCTACGAGCGCAATTATCGTTACAATCTTGAGGGTGGTGTAGGACTGTGAAGGACTGAAGAACGCACGTGACAAACATCGCATACGAGGACTGGATCCGGCCAACACACGACCACAAGAGAATTCTACTCTCACTGTGGACATTTGCGTGTGAAGCCTCTATAGTGCGACGCACGTAACCCCCTTCCCTTTTCCCCCACCCACCGCAACCCGCAGTGCCGTCCTATTCATAATAAATTTTAAAACAACAACAACAATCTTGAGAAGAAGAAGATGATGATGAAGAATAAGAAGAAGAAGAGGAGGGAAGAAGAAGAAGAATGCGTCCGACTGCGACAGTTTCTAACTTTTCCTCTTTGCCGCCGATTTGCTAACCATCGAGAAGGCTGCTGGAGATTGCCTTGCTACGTCTTGGACTGCCTTTGACTGTACCGGTGCTTTTGTCGTTTGGGGGGACTAGGCTGGGCCGATGCCATAGGGATGTGTGCAACGCCATCCACTCCTTCATTTCGGAGACAGCTCGTCTGCAGTGTTAAAAACATTCCGATTAGGCTGACTTTTACTATAGTTTTCCTATTCTTCCTGTTTTTTTCGTGTTCTCTCTCTCTCTCTCTCCCTCCTCCTCTCTCTCTCTCTCTCTCATCTCTCTCTTACACTAACCACAATCAATTCTTCTGCTCCATTATTTTGCCTCGCTTGATTGATTGTAATGAAAACATAACTCTTCTTGGCCAATCCCCCTAAGTGGGTATGAGCCATTTTTCGGGCCACCACCACCACCACCTCGAATCATCCACCTAGGCAGCAATCTCATTCGAATTAGCGACTGATGTTTGGCCGATCCCCTGATTGGGTATGCGCCAATATAGTGAAGGAACAACAACAACAACAACCGACTGCGACAGAGCCCTCTCGCGCCAAGCGCCGCAAACCTCGCAATCCTTCGAAGTCCACCAAGAAATCTAGGCGCTCGAGGCCTGCTATAAGCTACCAGTAACAAGCCCGAACCCGGAGCTGCGAGCGCATCCCACTCCACAGGCGAGAGAGCACCGTGAGAAGGCCGGAGAGTGCGAGCCGAACACGCGCGGCACTGCGATGGCAGCCTCCGACGGTGAACCCATGGCTGCCTCCGCCATTATCGATGACGACCCAGCAAACCTCTCGTCCGTGCCGAATGCAGGCATTCAGCCCGGTAAGCCGTTCGCACTAGAGTATAGATGCGTTCTCTTAGTTGTTGTGCTTCCGTTTACTTCATAGTTTCACGGCTTAGTGGACACTAAGTGAGCTAGAGCTATAGGCAGGAAGCTAGTTTAGTATCCCGTTCTTTGTATGCGAGGCACGTCTTTTTCGCGAACACACTTAGCCATAGGCGTGCACACAAGAAGAGTGAGAGGAAGGGAGGGTCAGTTGTTTTTTGTTATAATTAATATTTGTTCAACGCGCTGATTCGGCCTGAGCATTTAGAACACTGCCTCCTCTATAGTGGCACCAGGGCCGTTTTTCAAACTGCAAATTACGTTTTTACCTTTCTGGCAGAGTAACACTGCCTCGGGATCAAAACTCACGGTTGTTTCTTTCAACGAAAGAAATAAATCAGGCGCATTTGGGCGTGCTTCTAAATGAAGTTTAGTTTGCCTCCTGATGTTAGAACCGACGATCCCGCGCTTAGGTTCAAAGCTGCCGACACACACGAGCGCCGTGTCGTCAGCCGCATTGACTCTAAACCATACGCACTTACGTTGATGCAGCGCAGCTATAAGGACGCATAAAATGCACGTCAGCTGTTTTTTCTGTTGCGGAGAGCATAACAGATGCACTCCCGAAAAAGGTCGTGTAGAACCCCGTATTGCCATTGTCTCCAACCCTACGTACCTTTTTTTTCCGGGTGTAAAATTGCAGTTGAAAGCAGTGACGAGGCGCCTGCAGTGCCTCAAGGAACGGGCGGCAGCTCCGCACCACAGGCTGGAAAGGCCGAGAATTCTCCCGACCCGGCTGTCTCCATCGACGCGACCGCTCCGGTAGCGTACGTCACTGACGCTACGGGTGCGGCGAACGATAAGGTCAGTGCATATACGGAGGGAACCGTGAGTTGATCTCGTGCTGCGCCTTAAGTCTTTACTTCGCATGGTGAACACGATAAGCCACCGACCATGCACGCGGTTAAGTGGGCGGTGGCCCCTATTATGGAACCCAGCTGTTAAGGCGTCGTCATGACCTCCAGGCGACGTCGAAAGCACAATCCCCAAGCGCAAACAAATTTACACAAGCAGCAGCCCTTTTCTCCACCTCACGCAGGAGATAGCCTCGCATCGCAAGTAAGATGTGTGGCATTGAGTAAAGGTCGAGCTCCCAAGAACATACTCTTCCGGTTTCCTTCCCTGAGATAACTTCGGGGAGCCTCACTGAACTGATCCTCAATCCAAGACATCATGAACGAAACGGGTGAAGTGCGGTACCTGCGATTGGCAAGGCGCTGGTCGCAATGGCGTCCTCTAAATGGCGACGCGTATGACGCGTGGTTTCCATTAGCAACAAGCCGATTGTATCACACGCCATGTTAGAGGATGACCAATTTGTGGAGGCGGCCGCTGAATGGTACTTCTCCTTCTTCAGGGGATGGCCACATTCACACAGCTGCGTTGTCTGTAGACGTCACGTCGCGTTATCGCAGCGCAGTTACTTTTTTAATGCGTAGCATACTTTGCCGAGTACCCCCGCAGCCAGGACCGTGTAACGCCCTGCATTGTCACAAAAATGCAGATATCGCGGAAGTTCCACCTGTAATCGCTATAATGGCGTAAATGGAGATAAGTGTTCGCACGAAATTTTTAAATTAATAAAATAAAAAATATATAAAAAGATACGGAAAATGGCGAACCCTTTAACGCCCAGCATTTCCACAATAATGAAGACTTCGCGAAAGTTCCAGATGTAATCGTTATAATAACGTAAATGGAGATAATTGGTCGGACAAAAATTTGACAACCTAAAAAAATAAGAAAAATAGTAAATTGAGGATAATGGCAAAACTTATAACGGATGGGATTTTCACGAGCATGCAAATTTCGCAGGGAGTTTCACGTGTAATCGTTATAATATCGTAAATGGAGATAATTGGTCGGACGAAGAATTAGAAAAACAAGAAATAAGAAAAATAATTAGGAATTACGGTAATTACCAAAACATCACGCATGGCATTTCCACATTAATGCAGTTTTTAAATTTCACCTATAATCTTTACATTAACGTAAATAACATAATTACTAGAGATAAATTTTGTAACATTAAGAAATTAGGAAAACATAAAAAAATACGAAAATGGCGAACCGTGTACTGCCCAGCATTTTCACAGTAATGGAAATTTCGCGAAAGTTCTACTTCTAATCGTTATAATAGCGTAAATGGCGATAATTGCTCGCACAGGATTTAGAAAAACAGAAATTTGGCTGCAAAAACTCGCACTCAAGACAAGCAGCCAAAGAATGCTAGCACTAGTAGATAATTCTCTGAATTTCTGCACAGTTTTTTTTATCCAACTCGATTATACGAAGCTGGCGTTAATAATTGTAATTATTGTTATTCTGGTGTGGAACCACCCCGGGGCCTCAGTGGCTAATGCGTTTTGTAGCTGGGCACGGGGAGGAGGATTCGCTGCTGGCCGCGGTGACCCTATTAGTAATGAAAGTGGCAAACGAGAACTCCCGTATATGTCGACATGCAGCACATGCTAAAGGTTGTCAGGTGGTAAAAATTAATTCCACGAGGTCCTTTCGGGTCTGCGTCAAGTCCCAGCTTTTGTGTCAGCGCGTAAAAGTCCAGAATTTGAATTTCTGTTCTGGTGTTACAAATCTTTCCAATGAACTAAACTTGTGTTTTCTCTCCTGATGTCCTTTTAAATTAGGACTTGTTAGCGTTTTCAAAATAGCTCGCAATTTCATTTTATAATCATCCGAGCACGATACGTCTCGTGAAGCAGCGTACAAATATCAAACACCAAAGCATTGCCATTGTGCGCCCGTCACGGTTGGTACGTTTGTCGCGCCCGTGGCCTTATGTTCCTATACGTTGACTCACGGCCGCACGCTTTCAGTGGCTAATTCCCTACAGAGCGACCTAGGAGCAGTTTAACTCCACGCATTGCTCATTCAATGCGGATATTGTTCATATGCCATGTTAGCTCGGCTTGTGGAAGCCCGCGGTTCTGAAGGGCGTGTATTGACTCACTTAAATGCGCTTCGAATGAGAAGAATGATCCTTAAATGACATGTCACGCCATTAAAAGATGTGACGTCATACCGGAGGTCGGCCCCGGATGTGATGCCACTCTCGTGCACTGCAGTAAAGCAGCAGTGGCTAAAAAAGTAATGGGCCGTGTGATTGAACAATGAGTGAAACGTGCACGCAATGCTCGTGAAGGCACGCGACAAGAAACTTTGAGGCGGTAGCGTTCTCTAAAATGACATCCCAGTCGAAAAACACAACAGACAAAACACAACAAAATCTGACAGGATGATTCTGTGAGTGTATGGAACATTGTCTTTCATGCAACAGAAATGTTTGTCATGCGACAGACATTCTGTAGTTCTACGTTAGAGGTTTCTGTCGCACGACAGACCATCCTGTTGTCCCAATACAAAACCCTGTTCTACGACATATATTCCTGTTGTACAACACAAACCTCTGGTGTGCGACGGCAATGTGGGTTGTGTTTTTCGACTGCGATCGTGCACGTCTGGTCCGCTGATTTTGCAGGGGCCGGCCGCCTGAATTGCGGGAAATCTCAATACAGGCTATGGAATTCGCAGCACAATCGTCACGAAAGGTGGTGTTCTTTACCCAACATTTAATAACCATATCGTTGAGATTCATCCCTTGAACGTCGGAAAGTTGCCTGTGTCCGAAATGTGCATTAGTAATCAGGTCTGCGGTGCGATTTACAGACGAAAAACTTTGTAATGACTCAATGATATTGCTACGTGCTCCAACACCGATATCAAGATAACATTAAAAGTGATTTCCAAAACTTAGTTTTGGTCTTCAACACTTCGCGATGCTGACTCCATAATATTTGCGGGCAAAAAAATAGCCAGTTCTGACTGCATATGGTCATTCAATCCAGTACAGTTATCCGGTACAGAAATATCAAAGCTGCTTGCTAGAGCCTGTTTTGGAGAAACGTGTCATTTGTTTTCATTTGAAATGTGCTTTACGGGATATGAGTATCTTCTGTATTTTATAGCGCTACTATCATAGAAGCGTACCAGGAGGAAACTACTGGCGCAAAGCTTGGTCGCACATCAGTGGGGAATTTTGAGAAAGTATCCTAACGACAGAAAATTGCTGTGCTCATTAAGCCATTTTCTGTGCAATGAAAAAATATTTTTTGTTCACTGCAGTCCACCTCGGTGAGGAATCCAGTGCCAATCTATGCTGGACGTCGAACAGCGTTGGCCGCGGCAGTGGCATGCGGCGATGTCGGGCTACTCCTTGCTGCAGTAGTGGATTTCGTCCTATCTGCTCAGCCAGCGAAGTTACCCGGAAAGGACGTCCACGTGGGCTCCAGCATTCACTGCATACATCACGCGGAGCTGATACTTTCAAAGCCGGACGATCCCCTACCAGGAGTAACTCCACTCGGCGTTCTCTTGGATTTGGCATATTATTGGAGGATTGGTATCTGGTTCGACCTCAAGTCCTTTCGGGCGCCCATGCAATGTGCAAAGCACGCTCTCCTGTTCAGCCCTGCGAGGGCAGCAATTTTGTTCGCCACTTACGCGGAAGAGGCCATTAGTGCGGAAGGCTACATCAAGTACTGGAACAGATTACACGAGACATATGCAACATATCCCTCTCGACGCAACGATAGCGAGGTACTGAGAATTCGACAAATACAACGTCACGTTTTTCATCAGCTCGGATGCGTACTACAAGAAAAAGTAAGCGAGCCCGTGCAGTGCCCACTAGCGGATATTGCGAACATTAAGCCTGGCCTGCCATCGGTTGAATGGATGAGGGAGCTCAATAAGAGTGCTGAGGTGCCCGGAGCGTATGCTCCCAGAGACCTTATCTCCACCAACAGCGCTGCTCTTCTGCAAACTGTCGACAAGATGCTCCAGCAGCACGCCTCGCATGACCTGCTACTTCACATCTCTTGGTTTTTCGTGCAGGCCTTATCGCCGCTCGAAGATCGAAACCTGCTGCCTCCAGGTAAAAACAACTGGACAACCATCGACAGGCTCCGAAGGCTCTGCGCCTCGAGGGTGGAAGTGTCGTACAGGGTGCTGATAAGGTCTATGGTAGTATCGCACCTTACGGATAGCAGAAGCAGGGCGACCATCGATGGGGTCCTGAAGCAAGTGAAAGACATTGCCCAAAAGAAAGTGTCCAATTTAGTATGGACTAATGACGACTCATTCAAGCGTACCGCCTCATTAAAGCTGCAAGACACGAAAGCCGTTATTTGGCCTCCCGAGAAACTTCTAACCGATGAGGGGCTGTCAACCACGTACGCCAATTTTTTGACGAATGAGAAGTCTCTGGTCGCCTTCTGGATGAATGCCGTTGAGGCCACGCGTGCTCTGAGGGATAAGTCTGAGTACGACGAGGCCTTAACTTTTCCGCTGAGCTTTATTCTTCCTTTCTTCATGTATGACTACATTTTGAATGCGGTGTTTGTATCTACTGCTGCTCTGTTTGTCCCACAATACTCTGGACAGGGACCCAAGTGTATGATTTATGGCGGCTTAGGTTTTAGTTATGCTGCGCAACTAGTGAAGGCCCTAAATTCAGGCGGCCTTAGAGTGCATCCTAATGGCAGTGTGAACGTGGGCTCGTGGGCTCCTGCAAACTGGTCTGACCTGCTCGACAACAGGTCTTCTTCGTGCTACGGGACATCCCGGAACCGTACCGTTTTCACCAACTTTCTGGCCCTGCAAGTGGCACACACAGCGTACAAGGCAGGCACGCATGATGCGGTTCCCGGGAATCTGATCACGAAAGTTTTTAGCGATGAGCAAGTTTTCTTCATCACCGTCTGCCTCAGCCTGTGCGATCTGCCACGCACCATCAACACCTTTCTGGGAGAACGTAACAAGGCAGTCGCGAACTTCCGAAAGTTCGCCGAGGCCTTTGAGTGTGGTGAACATACTCCAATGAATAACGCTGGACGATGTTTGTTATTCGAACCATGACATTTCTGGAATCGAGCTATGCTGTGAAATGTACGTTATAGAATAACGTGTGCTACCATCCTAGCACTTAGCATTTTTTTCGAGCTGAATGTTGGAGTTCATACGCAATGCATGCATCATGTCAGTGAAAATACGAGGACGCAAATAAAGGCAGCACTTAGTCAAACGGTATAGCTAGAATCAGTTGTTTGCAGTTTAGTTGCCTGCGTTACCTTGCTTTTTAATGTAAACCTTAGGAATAAAGAAATGTGTACTTGGGCGCATTAGAAATTTGCTGAACCTGCTATATATTCCAAACTGGCTACATAGCTGCTGCATCCCCGCACTTCAGCCGAATTATTACTCCAGTGCATTTCACAAGGCGAGACGGAGCGACTGTGGTGTCATCGGTTGCCTAAAGCTCTTAGCGATTGCTGTGGGCAAACCAAAATAAGTCCACGTGCCGTTGCACACGATAGACCCAGAGTGCCGATTTCGGATGCCAAGCGGTTTGTGCAAGCGAGATGAAGCTGCCCTGAATTGATTCCGACTCAATGTAGTTAACAATAAGCATTTCCGTTTAGATGCAAAGCATCTCTCACTCTCGGCTCCGTCGTCCGTCGTCCGTCCATTCACCGGCTTAGGAAGACACCGGCAACCCTGCCGCTCCAGGAGCCCTTTGAGGGGAAGCGTGCTCGTCTCGTGCCGGCCCAGGAAGACACCGGCAACACTGTCGCACCAGCATCTCATGGTCGGGGGCTATGTCCCTCCTTTGTTGTGGTGCCGTCCACACCCCCACTGCGCATGCTCGACTCATCTCGGGCGGACACAGGAAGACACCGGTAACACTGTCGCTCCAGGAGCCATTAAAGGGTAAGACACCACTGGGCGTTCAGCAAGCCGAGCATGCGCAGGGGGTGTGTGGACGGCGTAACAACGACAAGGGAGGGACATAGCCCCGTCGCATCTAAAAAACTCCCATCTCCCCTCACGGGAACCCCTGTGTAGATGCGACGCATAGGCGGAGCGGCGAAGGGACCGCGTTCTAAAGCGCGCATAACGTTGAGGGGACTGCGTAAGCCGGTCCCAGTCGATGACGACGTTGGCGTACTTGTAAAGCGGCGTGGACTCTAGGTGTTTGAGCCAAGCGTGGATGTTGCTTCGCCGGAGAACGGCACACCGGTTATATGCGCAGCGCGCCCGAAGAAGAGGAAACCGCGGAAGAGAGAGTACTGCACATGCGCCGGCCCCAGCGCGTCTGCCGCGGCTATGACGCAACACAATCCAACGCAATCCACTTTAACCCAATCCAATCCAATCCAAGCCAATCCAATCCAATCCAATCGAATCCAATCCAATGCCCCTCGCGAGAGAGTGTTCGCTATCGGAGAGGAGAGGGGGTGAGCGGCAGAGAGCGCAGCTGGCGCGGCGAGGAGAATGGGGGAGGGGTGGACAACGCCGACGACGACAACGACGGCGACGCCGGAGGGACAAGGCGAGTGAATCAGATGCTCTGCATCTAATAAAATTACACCATCTTCCCCTAGGGGAACTCTATGCGAAACAGCCATGGGCTCAAAGCATTTTCCCATTTTGTAGTTCCGGTAAGTGAAAAGTGTGGTAGTTACCATGTAAACCAAACTGTAAATATAACGGTAGCTGCGTACCTCAACCTAACGGAAACGACGAACTGAAAACTAAAGGACACTTGAATCGACCCCATGGCTGCTTCGCATACTACCAGAGTCCTTCAATGCTCTGATACTACTCAGGGTTCCCCTACGGGAAGATGGTGTAATTTTTTAAACTTCGCCAGGCTTCCTCACATCTGCGCTCTACATGTATAGTTCGAGAGGATCTTTGCTCATGTCCGTGCTACGAACTTGAGCGTACCACGGCTAAGCTTTCTCTAGGGCTGCCTGTGTCCGCCGTGATCTCTTCGAGGCACCTCTTTGGGCCATGTCTTACAGCGGGCATGGCAAGTCGCGCAACAAAGGCGCTCTTAACGTTCCTCCGCAGCACTGGACTTGCGAGTGAGCTATGAACTCTCAGACAAATGACTGTATCACCTGACTGCGTGCGTGCTTTTCGTGTGCGTCTCGTGTTTGAGTATCCATGTGTAAGTGAGAGTTATTTTCGTATGTTTCCATCACACCTTCACCTCCATATGGTGTCGCAAGTCGGGCGCCCAGCCGGGCTTACCTGCCTTACCTATTAACAATGTTTCTCTCTCACGAGTTCCGGACCGCCCTCTGATGGGACGAAGACACCAGGAATTCCTGCCAGAGCACTCGTCTTTCACAGTGATGACAACCGTCGTCATAGGAGGTAGGAACGCATTATTTTTCTGTGTAATGTAGCACATCCATGCAACCCTCTCCAAATCCAACTGCTTCGACCGCGTCAGAATGGCACAATCGGATCGACGTCGGCTTCATGACGCGAGTGACTACGGGAAGCGTATGTTTTCAGCCGATTCCATGATCATCGTCGTCGTCAAAGAAAGTGGGATTTCCTTCGGGCGTTTTCGACGCGACATACGCAAAAAGTGAGAGATCTAAAGCTTCGCTTTACATAATTAGAACGTTTATTCAAAATGCTCGCGTAAGTTCTAAGAATTTGTAGACCAACTTGGCTACGAAATTTTCTTGAGCAATTGTGTTGAGAAAGTTGTAGAGCAATTTGTGTTGACCAGTTTGGTATATATAGCAGGTGCTGGAAATTTCTAATGCGCCCAAGTGCACATTTCTTTATTCCTGAGGTTTACATTAAAAAGCAAGGTGATGGAACTGCAAACAACTGATACTACCTATACCTTTCGACTAAGTGCTGCCTTTGAGTGCTCGTATTTTCACTGACGTGATGCATGAATTGCGTATGAACTCCAACATTCAGCTCGAAAAGGAGGCTAAGTGCTAGGAAGGTACCAGGCGTTATTCTCTAACGTGCATTTCACAGCATAGCTCGATGCCAGAGATGTCATGGTTCGAATAACAAACATCGTCCAGCGTTATTCATTGGAGTATGTTCACCGCATTTAAAGGCCTCGGCGAACTTTCGGAAGTTCGCGACTGCCTTGTTACAGTCTCCTAGAGAGGTGTTGATGGTGCGCGGCAGATCGCACAGGCTGAGGCAGACGGTGATGAAGAAAACTTGCTCATCGCTAAAAACTTTCGTGATCAGATTCCCGGGAACCGCATCATACGTCCCTGCCTTGTACGCTGTGTGTGCCGCTTCCAGGGCCAGGAGGTTGGTGAAGACGCTACGGTTCGGAGATGTACCGTAGCACGATGAAGATCTGTTAGCGAGCACTTCAGCCCAGTTTGCAGGAGCCCACC
This sequence comes from Haemaphysalis longicornis, assembly GCA_013339765.2. Lineage (NCBI taxonomy): Eukaryota > Metazoa > Arthropoda > Arachnida > Ixodida > Ixodidae > Haemaphysalis > Haemaphysalis longicornis. Next base: position 104,843 of record JABSTR010001308.1, on the reverse strand, counting down.
ATCCCGCGATCACACTGCCGTTAGGATACACTCTAAGGCCGCCTGAATTTAGGGCCTTCACTAGTTGCGTAGCATAACTAAAACCTAAGCCGCCATAAATCATAGACTTGGTTCCATGTCCAGAGTATTGTGGGACAAACAGAGCAGCGGCAGATACAAACACCGCATTCAAAATGTAATCATACATGAAGAAAGGAAGATTAAAGTTCAGCGGAAAAGTTAAGGCCTCCTCGTATTCAGGCTTATCCCTCAGAGCACGCGTGGCCTCAAGGGCATTGATCCAGAAGGCGACCAGAGACTTTTCATTCCTCGAAAAATTGGCGTACATGGTTGACAAACCCTCATCGGTTAGAAGTTTCTCGGGAGGCCAAATAACGGCTTTCGTGTCTTGCAGCTTTAATGAGGCGGTACGCTTGAATGAGTCGTCATTAATCCATACCAAATTGGACACTTTCTTTTTGGCAATGTCTTTCACTTGCTTCAGGACCCCATCGATGGTCGCCCTGCTTCTCCTGTCCGTAAGGTGCGATACTACCATAGACCTTATCAGCACCCTGTACGACACTTCCACCCTCGAGGCGCAGAGCCTTCGGAGCCTGTCAATGGTTGTCCAGTTGTTTTTACCTGGAGGCAATAGGTTTCGATCTTCGAGCGGCGATAAGGCCTGCACGAAGAACCAAGAGATGTGGAGTAGCAGGTCATGCCAGCTGTGCTGCCGGAGCACCGTGTCGACAGTTTGGAGAAGAGCAGCGCTGTTGGTGGAGATAAGGTCTGTGGGAGCATACCCTCCGGGCACCTCAGCACTCTTATTGAGCTCCCTCATCCATTCAACCGATGGCAGGCCAGGCGTAATGTTCGCAATATCCGCTAGTGTGCACTGCACGGGCTCGCTTACTTTTTCTTGCAGTACGCGTCCGAGCTGATGAAAAACGTCGTGTTCTATTTGTCGAATTCTCAGTACCTCGCTATCGTTGCGTCGAGAGGGATATGTTGCATACGCCTCGTGTAATCTGTTCCAGTACTTGATGTAGTCTTGCGCACTAATGGCCTCTTCCATGTAATTGGCAAACAGAATTGCTGTCCTCGCAGGGCTGAACAGGAGAGCGTGCTTCGCACTTTGCATGGGCGGCCGAAAGGACTTGAGGTCGAACCAGATACCAATCCTCCAGTTGTATGCCAGATCCAAGAGAACGCCGAGGGGAGTTACTCCGGGTAGGGGATCGTCCGGCCACGGTATCTTTCGCTTGTGCATGAACTCCTTCAGCAAGGAAGCAGAAGACACCTCGTTCGAACCAGTGTTTGTAAGGCAGACCTCAAACATGGCCCGAGCCTTCGATCCTACAGCAAGGCGTCGGGTGCCTTCGGTGAAGACCGTGCGGAAGTAGTTGAACCATGCCTCGATGGCGAATCGATCTAGGACGGTGGCCTGTCTGTACGGGTTAGTCGGTGCCTTCCACTTGGAACAAACGAATGTTTCGAAGTCGCTGCAGGGATCCACGGTCCAGTTAAGCTTTGAAAGGATCAGCTCCGCATGATGTATGCACTGAATGCTGGAGCACACGTGGACGTCCTTTCCGGGTAACTTCGCTGGCCGGGCAGATAGGACGAAAGCCACTACTGCAGCAAGGAGTAGCATGACAGCACCGCACGTCACTGCCGTGGCCAACGCTGTTCGACGTCCAGCATAGTTTGGCACTGGATTCCTCACCGAGGTGGACTGCAGTGAACAAAAAATATTTTTTCATTGCACTGAAAATGGCTTAATGAGCTCAGAAATTTTCTATCGTTAGGACACTTTCTCAGAATTCCCCACTGATGTGCGACCAACCTTTGCGCCAGTAGTTTCCTCCTGGTACGTTTCTATGATAGTAGCACTATAACATACAGTGAAGACGCTCATGTCCCGTAAAGCACATTTCAAACGAAACAAACGACACGCTTCTCCAAACAGGCTCTTGCAAGCAGCCTTGACATTTCTGCCTATTAACTCTCCAGTTGGAAGAACTGTACCGGATTGATAGACCATATGCAGCAAGAATTGGGACATTTTTGCCCGCAAATATTATGGAGGCAGCATCGCGAAGTTTTGAAGACAAAAAACAAGTTTTGGAAATCACTTTAATGTTTTTTTTTGATATCGGTGTTGAAGCACATAGCAATATCATTGAATCATTACAAAGTGATTCATGTGTGAATCGCACCACAGACCTGATTACCGATCCACGGACACAGGCAACATTTCGACGGTCAAGGGATGAATCTTAATGATATGGTTCTTAAATGTTGGGTAAAGAACACCACCTTTCGTGACGGTTGTGCTGCGAATTCCATAGCCTGTATTGATGTTTCCCGCAATTCAGGTGGCCCCTGCAAAATCAGCGGACAACACGTGCATGATCCCAGTCGAAAAACACAACCAACATTGCTGTCGCACAACAGAAGTTTCTGTTGTACAACAGAAATATTTGTTGTGCAACAGGGTTCTGTATTGGGACAACAGGATGGTCTGTAGTGCGACAGGAACCTCTAACGTAGAACTACAGAATGTCTGTCGGGCGACAAACATTTCTGTCGCACAAGAGACAATGTCCCATTCCCTCACAGAATCATCCTGTCGTATTTTCTGTTGTGTTTTTCGACTGGGGTGTTATTTCCTTCAACGCTACCGCCTCAAAATTTCTTGTCGCGTGCGTTCATGATCATTGCGTGCACGTTTCAGTCATTGTTCAATCACACGGCCCATTACTTCTTTAGCCACTGCTGCTTCACTACAGTGCACGAGCGTGGCGTCACATCCGGGCCGAACTCCGGTATGACGTCACTTCTTTTAATGACGTGACATGTCATTTAAGGATCATCCTTCCCATTCGAAGCGCATTTAAGTGAGTCAAGTGACTTTGATGCACGCCCTTCAGAACCGCCGCTTTCCACAAGCGGAGCTAACGTGGTATATAAACGATATCCTCAGTTAAACTGCTCCTAGGTCACTCTGTAGGGAATTTGACACTGATAGCCTGCGGCCGTGAGAAACGTGTGGGAACATAAGGCCACGGGCGCGACAAACGTACCAACCGTGACGGGCGCAACAGTGATAATGCTGTGGTGTTTGATATTTGTACGCTGCTTCACGAGACTTATCGTGCTCGAATGATTAGATAATGAAATTCCGATCTATCTTGAAAACGCTAACAAGTCCTAATTTAAAAGGACATAAGGAGACAAAACACAAGTTTGTTTCATTGGAAAGATTTGTAACCCCAGAATAAAAGTCAAATTTTGGAGGTTTACGCGCTGACACGTAAGCTGGGCCTTAACGCACGCCCAAAAGGACGTCGTGGGTTTAATTTTTACCACCTGACAACCTTTAGCATGCGCTGCATGTCGACATATACGGGACTTTTCGTTTGCCACCTTCATTACAAATAGGGCCACCACGGCCAGCAGCGAACCCGCCTCCTAGTACCCAGCTGCAAAACTAATTAACGACTGAGGCCTAGGGGGCGGGGGGTGTCACGCCAGATTAACAATAATTCCAATTTTAACGCCAACTTCGTATAATAAAGTTAGATAAAAAGCTCTGCAGAAATTCAGAGAATTATCTACTAGTGCTAGCATTCTTTGGCTGCTTGTGTTGTTTCCAGCCAAATTTCTGGTTTTTCGAAGTCCTGTCCGACTAATGATCGCCATTTACGCTATTATAACGATTAGAAATACAACTTTCGCGAAATTTCTATTACTGAGGAAATGCTGGGCATTACACGGTTCGGCATTTTTCGCATTTTTATATTTTGCTTATTTTTTGTTGTTTCAAAATTTATCTCTACGAATTATCGCATTTACGCTAATATAAAGATTATAGGTGGAACTTCCGAAAAATTTGCGTTATTGTGCAAATGCCATGCGTGATATCTTTTACCTATTTCCGTAATTCTTAATTATTTTTCTTATTTCTTATTTTTTTCAATACTTCGCCCTTCCAATTATCTCCATTTACGCTATTATAACAATTACAGGTGAAACTTTCGCGAAATTTGCATTCTTGTGGAAATCCCATGCATTATAAGTTTTGCCATTCTCCGTAATTTACTATTTTTCTTATTTTTTAGGTTTTGAAATTTGTGTCCGACCAATTATCTCCATTTACGTTATTATAACGATTACATTTGGAACTTTCGCGAAATCTTCATTATTGTGGAAATGCAGGGCGTTAAACGGTTCGCCCTTTTCCGTAACTTTCAATCTATTTTTTATTTTATTAATTTAAAAATTTTGTGCGAGCAGTTATCTCCATGTACGCCATTATAGGGTTTACAGGTGGAACTTCCGCGATATCTGCATTTTTGTGAGTATGCAGGGCGTTACACGGTCCTGGCTGCGGGGGTACTCGGCAAAGTATGCTATACGCATTAAAAAAGTAACTGCGCTGCGATAACGCGACGTGACGTCTACAGACAACGCAGCTGTGTGAATGTGGCCATCCCCTGAAGAAGGAGAAGTACCATTCAGCGGCCGCCTCCACAAATTGGTCATCCTCTAACATGGCGTGTGATACAATCGGCTTGTTGCTAATGGAAACCACGCGTCATACGCGTCGCCATTTAGAGGACGCCATTGCGACCAGCGCCTTGCCAATCGCAGGTACCGCACTTCACCCGTTTCGTTCATGATGTCTTGGATTGAGGATCAGTTCAGTGAGGCTCCCCGAAGTTATCTCAGGGAAGGAAACCGGAAGAGTATGTTCTTGGGAGCTCGACCTTTACTCAATGCCACACATCTTACTGAGCGATGCGAGGCTATCTCCGGCGTGAGGTGGAGAAAAGGGCTGCTGCTTGTGCAAATTTCTTTGCGCTTGGGGTTCTTGCTTTCGACGTAGCCTGGAGCCCATGACGACGCCTTAACAGCTAGCTGGGTTCCATAATACGGGCGACCGCCCACTTTACCGCGTGCATGGTCGGTGGCTTATCCGTGTTCACCATGCGAAGTAAAGACTTAAGGCGCAGAACGAGATCAACTCACGGTTCCCTCCGTATATGCACTGACCTTATCGTTCGCCGCACCTGTAGCGTCAGTGACGTACGCTACCGGAGCGGTCGCGTCGATGGAGACAGCCGGGTCGGGAGAATCCTCGGCCTTGCCAGCCTGTGGTGCTGAGCTGCCGCCCGTTCCTTGAGGCACTGCAGGCGCCTCGTCACTGCTTCCAACTGCAATTTTACAACCGGAAATAAAAGTTACGTAGGGTTGGAGACAATGACAATACGGGGTTCTACACGACCTTTTTCGGGAGTGCATCTGTTATGCTCTCCGCAACAGAAAAAACAGCTGACGTGCATTTTATGCATCCTTATACCTGCGCTGCATCAACGTAAGTGCGTATGGTTTAGAGTCAATGAGGCTGACGACACGGCTCTCGTGTGTGTCGACATCTTTGAACCTATATACACGCGGGATCCTCGGTTCAAACATCAGGAGTCAAACTAAACTTCATTTAGAAACACGCGAGCTAGCCCAAGTGTGCCTGATTACTTTCTTTCGTTGAAAGAAACAACCGCGATTTTTGATCCCGAGGCAGTGTTACTCTGCCAGGAAGGTAAAAACGCAATTTGCAGTTTGAAAAACCGCCCTGGTGCCACAATAGAGGAGGCAGTGTTCTAAATGCTCAGTCCGAACCAGTGCTGTGAACAAATATTAAGAATTATAAGAAAACAACTGACCCTCCCTCCCTCTCACTCTTCTTGTGTGCACGCCTATGACTAAGTGTGTTCGCGAAAAAGACGTGCCTCGCATACAAAGAACGGGATACTAAACTAGCTTCCTGCCTACAGCTCTAGCTCACTTAGTGTCCACTAAGCCGTGAAACTATGAAGTAAACGAAAGCACAACAACAACAACAGAGAACACGCGTCTATACTCAAGTGCGAACGGCTTACCGGGCTGAATGCCGGCATTCGGCACGGACGACAGGTTTGCTGGGTCGTCCTCGATAATGGCGGAGGCAGCCATGGGTTCACCGTCGGAGGCCGCCATCGTAGTGCCGCGCGTCTTCGGCTCGCACTCTCGGGCCTTCTCACGGGGCTCTCTCGCCTGTGGAGCGGGATGCGCTCGCAGCTCGGGGTTCGGGCTTGTTTCCGGTAGCTTCGCAGGCCTCGAGCGTCTAGATTTCTTGGTGGACTTCGAAGGATTGCGAGGCTTGCGGCGCTTGGCGCGAGAGTGCTCAGTCGCAGTCGGACGCATTCTTCTTCTTCCCTTGTTGTTGTTGTTGTTGATCCTGATACTTAATGGCGCATACCCAATCAGGGGATCGGCCAAACAACAGAGGATTGTAAAAATGAATGGTACTCTTATCAATTCACGACACGCCTAGGAAGGATAATTTAGATCAGTTGGTTTTGAGAAGAAAAAAAAACTGGAAAATTAAAGCGAGGATGACCAATCTCAATCATAAAGAGAATCGTTTAGAATTTTCAATGTAGCGCAGGAGAGCAGAGCATACATCCCGGCGGCAAAACCCCGTTTCGGATGCCCCGAACGATAGTATAAGCCGGCCCCTGTTAGTGATATCCCCAAACTGCAGAGCGGCACCTCCAGGGACTGACGTCTCAGTCGGGAAAAACGTCGGCATGTCAACAGGTAGTGATCGACAGACTCGTCTTCGTTGCAATAGCTGCACAGAGCTGTTGGCGCCAGACGAGACCTGTGCAAGTACCTATTTAAACTGGGGTACTCGACAACGTAAGGCTGTGATAACCACCTCTAAGTTGCGTGAAGGGCACCATTCAGGTTTCCATGAGAATTTAAGATGATTAAATTCACTTAATGACAGTAAAACCGATTCTTGCTGTTCTCTGAGTTTCAGCATCCTACGGTACCTAGCTGCTGTTATTAAAGGTGTCGGCTCTACGACGTCTACTACAGGACCAGAAAGTGCTATCCTTGCTAGAGAGTCGGCTGTCTCGTTGAATGTGATCCCCGCATGACCAGGAACCCAAAGAAGATTAATTTCAGTGAAGTGAGGTGGCAGGAGGGACCGAAACGTCCGCAGAAGAGGAGTGTCTTTAGGGGAAGAAAGGGCTAAGCATACAGAAAAAGAATCAGAAATTATGATTGGAGATGTAATTGATACATCCAGCTTTCGTAGCGCCAGGACAATTGCCAGGAATTCCGCGAAGAATATCGGGATAAAATCAACCAGACGAACCGAAAAGGACCAGTTAAGGGAAAGGGAAAATATTCCTATACCGGATTTTTCTTCTCGTTGAGAGGCATCTGTATATATTATAGCACCTGGCTGCATGGAGGCCAAATAACCTTCGAGAAGACGATTGAGCAGTCGGGCTGGTAAAAGTTTAGCATTTTTGGGGAAAATGTTCTGGAATCTTCTTCCCTTCTTCTTCTTCTTCTTCTTCTTCTTATTCTTCATCATCTTCTTCTTCTCAAGATTGTAACGATAATTGTGCTCGTAGATGGCACGCGCAGAATGTTGTATCCCTTCTTCCACGTCTTTCTCGATCTTATAATGACGATGATGATGATTGCTAATTGCATAGATAAATAAATTACCATCTTTGGTGCGTCGTCGCTTGCTCATCTGCGAGTGCAAAATGTGTACTGGAGCCGAAAAAAATAAAATTATAGCATTGAAAGCCGGGGGCCTTTCCTAAGGGTGGCAGGGTGGTGCACTGGACTCACTAGCGCCATTTTGTATTCTTAGACATGTAGCGGCAACTGGTTAACAAGTTTTACTGACTTGTTTTCAGCAATTACGCTTGACTGGGCAGCTGGTTCGCGTTAAAATAGAAAAAAGAAAACAACTGCACGTAGATCGAGACAAGGGGGGCTCTCAAAGACGAACAGAAATACATGGCCAAATGTTGACTGCAATAACTACAGGACGTGTTCAAAAAGAACGTATTGCTGTCGTTGCCCCATCCTCTCATGCATGGTTGTCCACGCTACAATATATGCGACTAAAATTCACTCACACAACACCCAGAATTTGTGAAATCATTTATTATATCCGCTTGTTTGGTTATCGGGCTTCTACGTTAGCGTGATTTGTGCTGAGTGGAGGTGTGTTTATGTGCGCGTGTTTTTGGCTGCGTGTGCGCGTGCACACGCTATGTATTATGCTCGAATATTCAGCTTCATACTATTTTCTAGAGTTTAGTTACGCTTTCACTCCTTGAACAGTGCGGGAGTTAAACTGCAATTAGGCTCCAACTAAGCGAGACACAGTTCCTTCTTCGTTTTACTCCCTTTCACGGGAAGAATGCAACCGCTGTTCAACTCCACCTAGCTTGGAGAGAGCTCGCGAGCAGTTTTGTTCTGCTCACGTTGTGGAGTGTACACGGCATCTGACACCACGCCGGTTGAGGCCGGAATCACACCACGCCGGGGAGAGTAGGGAAGCTGTTTAACTCCAAGTACGCCATACATTTCTAAGAGTGTGGGATTTGATTCCGGAACTGCACAATTGCAGCCACAGATACGCTACCATTGTGTATGTCCAAAATTTTACGTCTATGTAATGTGCACGTTCGAATGTCATAACAAGCAATAATGGCCTCTTTTTAAGGCCAACACGGGGAAATCCTGTTTTTAGATATGAACTTCCGTTGAACACGTACACCCCTGACTGTATTTTTCTCATGGATGAATTCCTCTTAATTGCTATTGGCGACTCCTAATTAACTGCTGGAGCTTTCATTGACTCCTCCGAAATCATGAATTCTATATTGACATTTCCCAGAAACAGAAGCACTACGGCTTCAGTGGGGTCCTCATAAAATGTTTTTAATATAATGCTCCCACTGGGTAGTCACCAGAGGCTTCCACATGTCCCGTAGAAAGAAAATTGCGTCAGGGTCCGTTCTGGGCTTTTAAAGGGGTCCTGAAATACCTTCCGCCGATGCATGGATTTACATGTAAGCAAATAAAGCAATGTATTAGCGATCTCCTCCCGCAAGAATTTTGTTAAAGCGATGAGTATTAGCTGAGAAATCGTAAATTAAAACCGCGCATTATCGTCGCGCCGCATTCCCTCCTCCTTTCTACTTTCTCTCCGCTGTTGACGGCGCGCGAGCCTTCCCTCCCGTGATGCTGCGCTCCTCAGCGGTGACGTACTTCCGCTATTGCGCTCCTCAGACTGTTGTCTGCTACGGGCAAGCTCTTTTGGCTTTTTCAAATTTGTTGACACCATGGATCCCGCACTCCACTCAAGGCTGGAAAAGCGAACGAAAAACCTGGCCGCATGTGTGCGGCCTGGCCTTGCCCTTTCGCGGTGTACGTTGCTGCAGTTTCTATCGGCGGCCCGTGACTTTTTATCGGCGGCGAACTCGCAGCCGCACTATGGTGGCTAGAGGGGGGAAGTGTGACGGGCTGCAGTCGGCGGGGCGCACAGGGGAGCGATGAAATTCGGAGCGGAGTTGTAGATGGCGCTACTTGAAGCTGGTGTGCCGCCGTCGGGGCTGCTGAAGAGAGCGGCGCAGAGCCGCTAGCACGCGCGTCGCGCACACTTTGCGTTGAAACGGAGGAAAACGTTTGAGCGATAAAAAGACAGTGGTTGAGAGTCAATTTTTTTTATTTGTGCTGAAGAACATGTGATGCGCGGTGCAAACATCACGAGCTGTTTGCAGATAATACGATTAACTAAACTTATTTTAGAGAGGAGAGAAAAAAAAACCTATGCGTGATTCGCTAGCTAGAGAACGGCAAGAGAAGCTTAATGCGACAATGTAAAAAAAAAAAAGGAGAAAGAGTCTTAATGCGGGCTTGTTGGTGCATACTCAAATATCGAAAACAGTGTGCGGTCTCGTCTCGCCTTTCATTGTCCCGTGTATCGCTGTTTTCGATCTTTGATGAAGAGTGTATTTTACTCCCGGACGCGTAGCGGAATTTTCAGACGCTGGGTGCGTTGGCATTCACGAAAAGGCATGATGCTAAGTTAACGCAAGCAAATGGGAGAAGCGAACACGAACGACTCAGTAAAGGTTTGGTTCGTTGTTTCTTTCTTCGATGCGCCGATGTTGTGGCGTGTAGAAGACTTCCGATGGTCTGCGTTGGTGCCTGATGGTGACGGCAACTGATGACACGACGACGATGAGAGTTGTTGAGGGTTTTTAAAACTGATATTAAGCGACGACACATATACAGGATATTTACACACTGAAGTAGAAAGAGTAAGAAATGAAGTGGGATTCCTGGTCAGCTAAGACTTTGTGCACGCGGCACCCCCGTCAGCGACGGACCCTGACCTAAGAATACCCAAGTGGTGAGACCCTCTCTAGAGTAAATCCGGGCCTAAACCACGGTGGGCAACGCCCCCCGTAAGCCTCAAACGCTGCTTACTCTCTCTCTCTCCCCAGAAAAAAAAGGAAAGGATCCAAAGCAAACCAAACAAACACGACAAACACTCAAAAACCCGCGGAAACACGTGCAAGCGGCCGGGAACAAGCTTCTACGAGGGCGGCCTGCGCCGCCCGTTCCCACGATTTTCGTCCAAGGCCGGACAGCCACTCAACGCCAGCTGAAACCCATAACCAACCGTCTTAACGACCCGGCGCGTCCCCAAGATTCTCCGCCGTTGACAGGCGATGCCCCGTTAATTGGACCGTGGGCCAGAAACAGCGTGTAGGGACAAAAGGACACCGCGGCCGGCTCAGGCGTCGCCTCTGCCGCGCCCATCCCGGGCCGCAACGCGCACACCCTCGCACGCCTGCACTCTGCGCGCGCACGGGCCAACAAAGAGAGCACTTTCCCCCAAATCGACCGCTGTCCCGCTCCAGCCGACAGCTCCAAGCCTCCCCGTCATCAGAAGCGCGTCGGGCCAATTGGTTTTACAACCGTCCCTCTGGCTTAACGCGCTCGCAGGCGGCCCCGTAAGAAACCGCCGCCACGTCCGCGGAAAGCGCCTCGAACATCCGACCCACGCTTTCCCACGCTCGTAGGAGGAGGAATCAACTTTTACTGAGCCCAAGAAATCGGTGGTGCGCGCTGGCACCAGACGGGGTGGTTCCCTAGTTACGGGACCCATATGTTCCCAGCAGCTCCTGGCCCCTGTCTCGTACTGTGCTTTGGAACACGCCGTTCAAAACAACGCCACAGCCCAGCTGAGGCCCAAGACAATTCGTCTCCACGCAGGCGGCATGATCCAAAGGCCGTTCGCTCTTAGCAAGCTGGCTGCTATAAAGCCCTTCATGCGGCCTTCAGGAAACCACCGCTTCCCACGCGTTCGACTTTGCAGCGTCGCTGGCGCCTGGAACCCTTACAGACTCGGAACGCGGATTTTCAACTTAGTCCTTCACCCGTCCGGCGTATGGTCGGTGGCCACACACATAAAAAAATTAAAAACATACGAACAAGCAAAAAACTACGTTGGGGACACACGCAATAAATCGCGGCCACTCTTTGTCGTTCTGTTCGCTTCAGCGTTCGCCAGCACGGTATACCTTTAACAGAAGCTTTAGTATTGTAAAAGAATGTGTTCATGTTAGTGCTTTGGCGAACCTAACATGTAGCAAATATTTTTCAATACAGTAGCTTTTACAGCGCGGAATCACAAGGTCAGAGGAAATACATATAGCACAGCAATCCACATACGCAAAATGTTCACTAGAGCGCACATGAGCTTTTTATTTCATAGAACACCTATCATATTTACAGATCAGACAAGGAAAAGCAGCGGTATAGCAGCGGACTCTACTTGACCCTCCTTAACTTTAAATGCTTCTGGCGCTCCCTTTGAAGAGCCTTGTTCTTGTTCAAAGACTTTGTATACATGCAGCCTACCACAATTTTCGCAGTAAGTTCTTCGCGATGAAGCCCTTCCCCTACTTGGCGGAGTGTTACACTGCTCAAAAACTGCATAAAGTCGTGCACACTGAATGCGTGAAGTTTCTCGGTTGAGAACAACAACGTAAATGCATCCTCTAACACCGTTACAATTGTGACCAACGCATCGCCAGGGTACAAAAGGCCTCCTCTCTCAAACTGTAGCGTGCACACACTATCCGCAAGGCATTCAGTTGCTGCTCTGATGACTGTCAGGCCAGAAGCACACTACTGGCAAGAAATTTTACCACATAACTTTCTCGTTACATATCCTGCACGTTCGGTAACCGCTTCAACCAGGCAAAAAAACATAATTCGCGCTTTCGACGCCATCAGTGCACGCAACGTTACCTATTACATCGCACATGAATGGCACAATATCACGCACTGCACACCTCTGGCACAGTGGCACATGAGCTACGCTTCCGAGCTTCGACGTGACGGCGATCGACGTACACAGCGGGGTTTACTACGCGGGCGAGTGGGCGGGCGCGCCGGCGGGCCCGCCGGCGAGCACACCAGCGGTGTTTCAGCGCCCCTAGCGGCGCCGGAAAATTAAATCGCACATCGCGCCTCTCCTTTCCACGGCGCGGATATATACGTCGCCCGTCACACTTTCCCCCACTAGCCACCATAGCCGCACGGGGAGGATCGTGCGCTCGTTCCCTTTGATGCACCGCGCACTGTTTATCCAAAAAGCCCGTCTCAGATGTGGCCCCGGTGGTGCCGGGTCTTATTTTGCGGCGGTGGTAATTCCTACCGGCGACATGTGAAAAAGAGCATTTAAAGCTGATACTGAGCGCGTGCAGAGAACGCGCAGGTTCGGATCGCTTTATCAGTGGCGATGAACGGGAAGATGCAGAGCAAACCAGCGCCGCACTCGAGAAGCGTGCACGCGTGTTCTGACAAGCTGCCACCATATCTTGTGAACGGTAGTAATAGAGTTTTAGAATTACGTATGCAGCCGTACGCAAACAGTTAGCGAGCGCTATTTTTTGCATCGTTCGCACTGGGCATGCGCCGTACGTTAAGACGCTTCTGCGTTTAGCGGGCGGAAGAATAGCGGACGCTATTTCAGCAAAACAGCGTGCGTACGTGAGGCCGCTTGCGTTTCTAACATGGCGGCAAGTAGCGCGACAACCAACCACGGTAGCGCTCTTCTGTGGACAGTAATTTGCTTCCAATGAACCAAGTTCTTTGCCCCTGTGTTTTTAAATACGTCGAGTGGTTAGCACGTCGCCCTCACGCAGATCTGTATCGTCGTAACATCGCTGACTGTCTTAACGAAGCTTGCAGCTAAGCCAAGCCAGCGACCGACGTGTGTGTGTGATTTGATTGATTGTGGGGTTTTAACGCGCCGACGCAACGCAGGCGATGAGGCGCGCCGGAGTGGAAGCCTCCGGATTAATTTTGACCACCTGGGCATCTTTAACGTGCGCCGAAATCTCGTACACATGGGCATTTTTGCTTTTCGCCTCCCATCAGAAAAGCGGACGCCGCGGCCGGGAATGACGTGTGTGTGTGTGTGTGCATCGCCTCCTGTATGCACATCAGCCCGGGTAGGGTGCAGGGTTGCCACTGAGTTTCGAGTGAATTTCGCCAGGCGGCGAGCAAGAAGTCGCCAAACTAGCCATTTTTTCTTCAGATTTCGCCAAAAATGTCGCCACACTTCATATCTGTGGTAGCACCTAAAAATAAAAAGCTTCTAATTTTGTATAATCCCATTCAAAACAATTCCATTACATTGACATTTTTCAATGCCAGTCGCATCGTGCGCTTCAAAATTCTTGGTTCTTCGACTAGCCTTTAGATGGCGACGCAAGGCTAGCCCAGTTATCATGGCTAAACTTCTAGTACACTCTAATCATAGGTCTTCAACGACGGTGCGGGGCACAAAACAGTATCAGTGCAACAAGTAGAAATACCTTTGGTGAAAGAGTATAAATATTTAGGAGTATGGCTGAACGTCAGCGAAGATTACACGCACGCGCATGAGGCTCACCTTAAGACGAAAGGAAGACGGAACGCGATAGAGCCCTCTGGGGATACAGAAATACGAAATGGTAAGGGGAGTCTGGAAAGGGGCCATGGTACCAGGATTAACTTTCGCTAATTCGGTTCTGTGCATGAACCAGAGACCCAAGGGGCCTGGAGGTAAATCAGAGGGCGGTAGGCAGATTGGCCCTAGGGACCCACAGCAAAAGTACAAATGAAGCAGTACAGGAAGATATGGGCTGGTCGTCTTTTGAGGCGAGGGAGGCGCAGAGCAAGATAAAGTTTGAGGAGCGACTTCGTGACATGGAGGACGAAAAATGGGTCGCGAGGGTGTTTAAGTATGTAACCGGACCGCAACTCGCCGTGCGCGCACTTTTTTTCCACTCCTACTGCGCATGTGCAAGATTTTTTTAAGTGCGAATGCACTTTATAAGCGACCCCCAACCATCCACCGCCGGCGGCGGCGGCGGCGGCGTCCGCAGTGCTCCTCTATATTTAAAAAAGAAACAGCATCCGGCGCCAGGTTTCGATCCGAGGACTTTGCGGGCCGCAGCCCGACGCTCTACCGAATAAGCCACGGACGCGACGCTGATATCAGTGTCAGTGACGCGCCTTATATCTTTAACGCATTCAAACTAGGTCGTCAGCGGCGTGCGTTGGCGACTCAGCGGCGTTATAGCGGCTTGATAACTGCGTGGTGTACACGTGATACTACAAACCCGATGAAAGAGATGGAAGAGAAGGCGGCGAGGCGGTGGGCTGCGGGGGCCGAGCGCAAGCGCCGCAAGCGGGCCGACAACCGTGCATTCGCACTTTCACATTCTCCCCCTCGGGGAAATGCGGGGGAATTTTTAAATGTTTTTCGGCTTTCGCCGCGTCGTCGGCCACCGCCATAACTCTATGGGCCACCGCAAAGGAAGCTCGCGGGCCATTGTGTGAGGAGGCATACGCGCATACGCCGCAAGCCACAAATATCGCTCGGAGCTTCACGATCGCCCCCTATTTTATTTTATTCCTGGCGTCAGTCTGTCTGCTAGTTTGTAGCCGTGACACGGGCCGTTGGCGCAGCATATAAGCGTGCTGGAGCCACCCGAGGTTTTGTCACGGAAAAGAAGTCTGCCGGGACCTTTTATATCACGGCATTGAGACTGCCCTCCGCATATAAATAGGACGCCATCCGGGACGGGACTAAGACTGTAGGTACTGACGGTCGTGGACACCTGGCACGAGAAAATATGAGGCTGCGTCTAATCTCACGGCAGCCGTGAGAATTATCTCCGAGGAAATTCTCATGTGCGCAGTTTCCATAAAAGCTGGCTGGCCTAAACTTTGCTGAATAAGAGTACGTCCCAACGTAACCTAACATAACCTCACCGAACCTAGCGTAACGTGACCGAACGCGTACATAACCTACCCAAATCCAGTCCAACTGCAACAAACGTGATCTAACCCAACCCAACGACACAGAACACAACCTATATTAAACGTAATTCAACACATTCTAGAAGCCCTGGGCGTCAATTTCTTGATAGTAAAAACCACAGTAAAAAAAAGTATTAACAAAATCACGATGAGCGAAAACGTCTGAAAGCTAAAAAAAATCATCTTAATGGCGGGCTCGAACCCGAGCCTTTGCGTTTAAAATCCCACGGGCGGCGCTGTGAAGCGCGCCTCCATGACGTCGGCTGTCGTCGCACATGTTGTCTGCTTCACTCGGGCTCGCGCTCCCTGCTGTTTCTTTGCACTCAGTTGACTTTTGATGCTTGTCCGCACCAGATTTTGAGTGTGCGCAACCTTTTTTATCATCGCATACACTAGCTCAAGGCATCAGTAAAAGTATAGTTTTGGCTACCGGCAGCTACGGAACTACTCACCTAACGGGGCAGAAACTTGGAGGCTCACTAAGAGGGTTCAACTTAAATTGAGAACGACTCAGCGGGCAATGGAGCGGAAAATGATAGGTGTAACATTAAGGGACAAGAAGAGAGCGGAAGTGGTCAGGGAGCAAACTGGTGTTAAAGACATATTAGTAGAAATTAAGAAGAAGAAATGGACGTAGGCAGGGCATGTAATGCGAAGGCAAGATAACCGCTGGTCATTAAGGGTTACAGAGTGGATCCCTAGAGAAGGCAAGCGCTGCAGGGGGCGGCAGAAAGTTAGATGGGCAGATGAGATCAAGAAGTTTGGGGGGATAAATTGGTCACAGCTGGCACAGGACCGAGGTAATTGGAGAATAATGGGAGAGGCCTTTGCCCTGCAGTGGGCGTAAATAGGCTGGTGATGATGATGATGATGACGACGGAACAAACCTTGCCAGCGTCGCCCCATTCCTTGCCAAGCCGGTCCTGTGCGGAGCGCGAAGAGTCGGAGCTAGGCGTCAGCTTCTGCACTAAGCAATTTTCGAACTAAGGGAACAGCCAACTGTTAATAACCGACAACAGCGAAAATACACGACCAAAACAAGTTCTAGGCCTTCAAAGCTGCCGGCTTTGGCAGAAGGCATTACTATTCCCCGTAATCATATGTAAGTAAAGCAGTTTTTGCAACCTTGCCGAACGCTCGAAAGTATTGTATCCCATCACTT
Source organism: Haemaphysalis longicornis (assembly GCA_013339765.2). Classification (NCBI taxonomy): domain Eukaryota; kingdom Metazoa; phylum Arthropoda; class Arachnida; order Ixodida; family Ixodidae; genus Haemaphysalis; species Haemaphysalis longicornis. Next base: position 88,438 of record JABSTR010001308.1, on the reverse strand, counting down.
TACGTTGACATGGCACGAAAGTATGCTGACATGCAGTATGGGCTGCAGAAACTGTAGGTTGAGTTCCAAATAACGCACTGTGTGTCCAGGCGCGTGCTGGTTTTATACCTGGCTTCTAACCAGTATGGAGCTTTATTGAGCAAAACGAGTCACGTCTACGGTAAAGATACAGTAACACCATGTTTGTTCAGACCTGGAGGGATATTCCGGTACATTTCCCAGAGCTATATCTTCCCGATATTCATATATGTGTTATAGGAAAACTGCACTCAAGAGAAGGAGGAGAAAACTTTATTTAACAGTAAAATGGAGCTTATTAGTGGGCCGGGTCCTCAGTCCAGGACAAGACAGTAGGAGTAATTTTCTTCAATTCACAGAACACCATCGCGAGTAGATCAGGACTTGTTCTTTACGCCTCGAAGGGTTGGAAAACAATAAAGAGCTGCGTGAAAATATTCATCGGTTTCGATTCTTGTAATATATGCACGTATACTATTTATTGCGTTCGTTAGCGAGTATAACACCGTAATCATACCATAATTGTTCGGGTTGAGAGTCAGTTCGTTATAATAACGATGGTTACGATAGAAATTCGGAGCAGAAAAGCCGCCTTCGAGTGTTCTGGAAAACGCTGTTTGGGGCGCGATCGCGGCGGCGTAGCACAGACCTTCTCACTGTATTTGCATGTAAATAATCAACGCACGCGGCGGATATGACAATCAAGCAGCACCGCATTCTGCACTTTAAAAAAATCCACACGCTTTTCGCGGGTGGAGTTTTACTGCCATCTCTGCCATCGATACATTGATGACGTAGCGTAAGCGGAAAAGCACATTCAGCAGGATGTAAACCTTATCAAGAAGGCCGTCAGTGACTTGCGGATGGACGTCAAGTACGTGCCGTACTCTGTCGACACCCAGTGCGAAGCGATCAGCAACTTCGTCAAGCAGATTGCCAAGGAGCATGGTCTGACGACAGAGGAGATTGAACTACGCAGGAGAACTTGGAGGCACTCATCACACTCACCAAGGCAACATTACCGGATGTCAGGATCACGCTAACCGGGTCGTCGCTGAATGGCTTTGGTCTGAAGACGGGCAAGGTTGACATGGACCAGTCTCCGGTCGGGAATGGGGACGCCGTGAAGCTTTTCATCAAAACTGGCGCTCTTCTTCTGCAGTGCCCCAAGTATTCAAACGTGCAAAATGATTTCTTTTACAAAGTGCCATGAATACGCTTCGGGAACGTCGGCATCAACATCTCCTGCGAGATCAGCCTCAACAACTGCAGCTTGCTCAAGACCTCGAGGCTTCTAGACGACTACGTGTAGCTCGAGCCCAGGGTACAAACTCTGGGGGTCGCATTCCTGTTTTGGGTCAAGATCTGTGGCCTCTACCAGCAAAAGAAATACACGTTGCCAGCTCACGCCTTTGCCGTCATAACCGTGTTCTTCCTGCAACAGTGTAAGGCTGTCGTGCTGCCGGTTCTACACGAGGTGAAAGTGTGCGATGAGTTCGAGCCATACGTGAAGCCTAAAGATCTGGAGGGCCGGTGGGCGTTCAAGAATTACCGCTCCGTGGGCCAGTGGTGGGTTGAGCTCCTGCGCTTCTATGCCGTCGAGTTGAAGCTCAACAAACACGTGGTGTTCATCAGGAAGTCCCAGCCCATTCTCATCGCCGAGAAGTGGAACAAGCGCTACATTGCTATCGAAGATCGGTATTCGTCAAAATGGAACATGGCCCGTTCCATCCCGAGCGAGCAGGTGTGCCTGTTTTTGAAGGGCTGCCAGCGCTGGTCAGTCGTCAACTTCCTACTGCCCAAGCTCCGGTCGGGGCCCATGTTCACCATGTTGCCCGGTCCTTCTCATTGCAAGGACGAGTCTGAGTCTGGCCAGGAAGAGGACACTCAAGGGCAAGAAGGAATGGCAGAGACAGCCACCGGAACTCTCGGTTTTGACCAGGGAAAACAACGGTGATGATGGCGATGAAGAGCGAGGGGATGGTGCTAAGGATAACGATGAGGATAAGTACCTCTCGTTTGACGAGAATGTCGTTAGCAACCCCACCCCGTTCCGGACCCGGCCACAAAAGCCAAAGGTCACAAGACGACAACGCCTGCTCCTCCTCAGAAGTTTGTCAAACCGGAACCGGGACCGGCGATCCCTCAGAGAATATTGGACGACCTCGACCTGTGCAGCGTGGGGTACTTCCAGTACAGCTTCACCGGGATACTCTCGCCTGCGGAAAGGTGCCACCGCTGGTCTGCTCCTCCTGACAGAAGAGTGGACATCGGCGCGAGGACTGCCCAGACCAGCGCCTTCCCGAATGGAAGAGGCTTCCTGAGATGACCCGTACCTTCACGAAGATACTCAACGATGTCTGCCAAGACGTTATAAATGCCTGCCCTCAACAGCCGCAAGAAGAGGCAGATCGCCAAGATTTGCTTCATAAACCGCAACTCTTGATTCGGGAGTCGCACAAAAACGCCAAGCTGACCCTGTACGGCTCGTCGTACGACGGCTTTGGCTTGGCACGGTGTAGATAATCTCGGCATTTGTCTGACCTTTGACAGCAGTAAAGACGGCAAGGACATCAGTCACGTCAGAATGATGAAGTATCTTGCGAGGAAGTTCTACAAACACCCAGAGCTTGACGAGGTCATTGCCATCACCAACGCCAAGGTGCCCATCGTAAAGCTTTTCCACGTCCCGAGTGGCTTGAAGGCCGACTTCAGCTTGTAGAACAGGATGGCGCAGCAAAATACAAGATTTCTAAAGACGTACAGTAGCATTGTCAACCGAGTCCGGGAACTGAGCTGCATCGTCAAGCGTTTTGCGAAAACGTGAGACATTTGTGACGCCTCACGGGGAAGCCTGTCCTCCTATGGATACATCCTCATGGCACTCTACTACCTCCAGCAGCGCAAGCCACCACTCATTCCAGTGCTCCAGGAGCTGAACCAGAGGTTGAGACAAAGCCAGAAGTGATAATCGAAGGTTGGAATGCGTGGTTTTTTTAGGACATCGACTGCCTGCAAGGCATATGGAGCGAGTTTGGTCATAACGAGTCCGTGGGGGAGCTATGGCTGTGCATTCTGTGGTTCTACACGAAGGACTTCAACTTCAAAGAAACACGTATTGTGCATCCGTCAGAAGGCCCTCTAACCAAGCTCCAGAAGATGTGGAACATCCGGTGCATCGCCATCGAGGATCCTTTTGACTTCACCACAATCTCGGTATTGGGGTGTTTCAGAAGATATAAATGTACATATCGAAGGCCTTCATCAAGGGAAGGTCCATGTTAGAAACCCCGAGAGACAAGCTTCACGCTACCTATTTTACGCACGTGAACTATTTCTTCGACTCACGGCAGCTGACCCACGGACAACGGCCCAACGACGGAGGGTGTCACCGGTGCGACAAGATCGGCCACCACATCAATGAGTGCTCGAAAGATTGGCCACCGCGTCAACGCGTGCGCGCGACAGCCGACTCCCGGCACTAGCGAGTGTGAAGACAGGACCACTCCCAGCCGCCAGAGGGACAACTCCCAGGGCTAACTTTGGCAGACGGTAGATGCTAGGCATGCATGTATAAACCACAAGGACCTGTTCCACGCGCCTGTAGTAATAAATATGCGATCTGCGGTAATAAACATGCGACCTGCATCTTCTTCTTCATCAACATCATCATCATTATCCTCATATGTACTAGTGCATGCGGAAAATACCGCACAGAAGAATGTCAATGAACTCGCGACGGGAATGTCCCCTAATGTATGTATCCGCGTGCCATTAGCGGCAACCACAAAAATGAGCGCCCTTCCATTCTGTGAAGGTGGATGGGATGCGAAGCTGGGCGCAGTCCACGAAGTGCAAGCAACAAACCCAGTCTGTAATTTGCGATTGAGTATGCTTCCTAGCCAATCAGCTTAATGAAACTTCGAAGGACTCGAGCTTCATTTCAGCAAACACACACGGGGCTGCGTCCCTAGCGCGTTTTTGCAGCCACCCCTTTCCATAGGGGCGATTTCTTGTGCAAGCCGGGTGAACTTACCAAGCGTTGTAGCCCCACCAATGGCCTAGCTCCAGGCCGGGAGTCGCTTGTACCTATTTTTCCGGTAGGTGCCCGGCGGCACAAAGGCACACGAATGCACATGGTGCCTCCCGCAGCCACGGTGGACGCTCAACTCGTAACCGCCTGTGGTAGGACATGCCGCCAGACTCTTTCACCGCCGGCCATGGTGCAACGCGGCATGATGGCCAGGGACCCCGCCAAATGGACAAGGGTCAGGGGCCCCTCGGAGGGGTAAAGGCAGCTTTCCAGCCATGGATTCCCCTGTCAAGGGTCCGCACTCGACCAGGGACCCTGTACCCATTAAAGAAATCGGTGAGTGTTCGGTGGTACCAGGATTCGAACCCGGTACCTCCCGCATACGAGGCGAGTGCTGTACCTCTGAGCCATCGCTGCGGTTTAGCGGTGGCTAAAAACTTTCGGGATCAGATTGCCAGTAAGCGCATCATGCGTCGCTGCCTTGTACGCTGTGTGTGCCGCTTCGAGGGCCAGAGGGTTGGTGAAGAGATTACGGTTCGTGGATGTCCCGTAGCACGATGAATAACTGTTAGCGAGCACGTCACACCAGTTTGCAGGAGCCCACGAGCCCACGATAACACTGTCGTTAGGATGCACTCTAAAGCCGCCTGAATTTACGGCTTTAACTAGTTGCCTAGGTACCTCACTGTCAGTGTAACACACATCCTAATCAGCTCGACCAATGAATACACCAGACAGGTCGCATTCGGTAACTATTTTTTGTTTCCATGTTTTTGTCTTATATGCATTACTTTGCTTGTTGAATCGTCTTGATATTCGTTTGTTTTTAGGAAGGTTTTATTTATTTATTTATTGTCGATAAATTACACAATCATCGGCAAAAAATATGATTTTGGAAGAAACGCAAAACGCTAAATCATAAATTAGGAAAAGAAGAGGACCCAATACCGACCCCTGGGTTACATCTGAGTGAACGCCGCCACTTGCAGATGGTGTGCCAGTACCGAGAATCTACGATTGTTTCTGGGAGTATGAAAGAGAAATTTATTGTAAATATTGTTATTACGGTCATCATAATCATAGTGTACACTATTATCATCATCATCACTGCAAATGTCTTTCTGCCGCTTTCGCCCTAAGCCGCACACTTTTTCTTCGTCGTGTGCTTCGTTCCTTCTGCACTGTTCTCCTCTTTGTAAACATGAACCAAGTTACCCAAGCGTCAACCTTAGCAAGCACAAATCAGATCCCGCACGTGGCCCATGTGTGCCCATGGAGCACAGATCTACTCCAAATTTGGCGATAAGACTTTCAGTGTGAATGTACACTGTACAGCAGAAATGTACAGTGGGCAAACTGCTGGGCGTAGTTATCATTATCATGTCCGGAAAGCTGCATCTAAATTCTAATGACCTCAATGTACACTCAAGTGGTTATCTACGAATACGTGGTAGTAGTGTTTTCAAGCGGTATACTGGTGCCGTTTTCGTCGTTGTCGCCGTTGTCCTTGACTATGCAGACTGATATTTCCTGCAACCCACACAGGACGAAACGAACCACAAACAGATGCATGACAGAAGTTGCAATCAAATACCTTCCCTCACTCCGCCCTGTGCCACCGCAACTATATATACACCCTTACAGGTACACAAGCATATGCAAGAGGTGCAACATTGCGGTAGCCACTCTACAACACATGGTCTGACAGTGCCCCAACAAACCACAGGCCCCTGAAAAAGGCATGCGTACAAATGGTAATGACCAGTGGGAGGCCACGCTGTTCAGCTCTCTTCGCAGAATACAAGCTGCTGTCATCCAACTGGCAGAGGACGTCGCCACGAGTTCCTGGCCGCCCTCTGATGGGACAAAGACACCAGGTATTCCCGCAAGTGCACTCGTATTTCACAGTGCTGACAATCGTCGTTATAGGCGGAAGGAACGAATGATTTTTCTGTGTAAATTTGCACGTCCATGCAGCCCTCTCCAAATCGCGACCGCATCACTTGGGCGCAATCGGATAGACGTCGGCTTCATAACGCGAGCGACCACGGGAAGCGTAAGTTTTCGGCAACTTACACTATCAGCATCATCGTCAGAAAAAGTGGGATTCCCTGCAGCGCGTTTTCGACGCGACATACGCCATCTTCGCTTAACAAAATCTGGCGGCGTTTGTTCAAAAGGTTTGCTTAAGTTCTAGAAATTCGTAGAGCAAGTCTGCCACAACATTTTGCTGAGCAGTTGTGGGGAGAAAGTTGTAGAGCAATTTGTGTTGACCAGTTGGGTATACGTAGCAGGCTACGCAAATTTCTAGTGCGCCCATTTACACATTTTATTCTTAAGCTATACAGTTAAAAAGCAAGGTAACGGGGCAAGTGAACCGCAAACAACTGATAGTACCTATACCTTTTGACTAGGTGCTGCCTTTATTTGAATCCTCGTATTTTCACTGACGTGATGCATGAATTGCGTATGAACTCGAACATGCAGCTCGAAAAGGAGGCTAAGTGCTAGGAAGGTACCAGACGTTATTCTCTAACGTGCATTTCACAGCATAGCTCGATGCCACAGATGTCATGGTTCGAATAACAAACATCGTCCAGCATTATTCATTGGAGTATGTTCACCACACTCAAAGACCTCGGCGAACTTTCGGAAGTTCGCGACTGCCTTGTTACAGTCTCCCAAAGAGGTGTTGAGGGTGCGTGGCAGATCGCACAGACTGAGGCAGACGGTGATGAAGAAAATTTCTTCATCGCTAAAAACTTTCGTGATAGGATTGCCAGGAACCGCATCACGCGTCGCTGCCTTGTACGCTGTGTGTGCCACTTCGAGGGCCAGAAGGTTGGTGAAGAGGTTACGGTTCGGGGATGTCCCGTAGCACGAAGAAGACCTGTTGTCGAGCACGTCAGACCAGTTTGCAGGAGCCCACGAGCCCACGATCACACTGCCATTAGGATGCACTCTAAGGCCGCCTCAATTTAGGGCCTTCACTAGTTGCCTAGCATAACTAAAGCCTAATCCACCATAAATCATACACTTGGGTCCCTGTCCAGAGTATTGTGGGACAAACAGAGCAGCGGCAGATACAAACACCGCATTCAAAATGTAGTCATACGTGAAGAAAGGAAGATTAAAGTTCAGCGGAAAAGTTAAGGCCTCGTCGTATTCAGGCTTATCCCTGAGAGCACGCGTGGCCTCAAGGGATTTGATCCAGAAGGCGACCAGAGACTTCTCATTCCTCGAAAAATTGGCGTACATGGTTGACAACCCCTCATCGGTTAGAAGTTTCTCTGGAGGCCAAATAACGGCTTTGGTGTTTTGCAGCTTTAATAAGGCTGTACGCTTGAATGAGTCGTCGTTAATCCATGCCAAATTGGACACTTTCTTTTGGGCAATGTATTTCACCTCCTTCAGGACACCATCGATGGCCTCCCTGGTTTTGCTGTCCGTAAGGTGCGATACTATCATAGACCTTATCAGCACCATGTACGATCTTTCCACCCACGAGGCGCAGAGCCTTCGGCGCCTGTCTATGGTTGTCCAGTTGTTTTTACCTGGAGGCAGCAGGTTTCGATCTGCGAGCGGCGATAAGGCCTGCACGAGGAACCAAGAGATGTGGAGTAGCAGGTCATGCCAGCTGTGCTGCCGGAGCACCTTGTCGACAGTTTGCAGAAGAGCAGCGTTGTTGGTGGAGATAAGGTCTGTGGGAGCATACCCTCCGGGCACCTCAGCACTCTTATTGAGCTCCCTCATCCATTCAACCGATGGCAGGCCGGGCGTAATGTTCGCGATATCCGCTAGTGGATACTGCACAGGCACGCTTACTTTATCTTGTAGTACGCTTCCGAGCTGATGAAAAATGTCGTGTTCTATTTGTCGAATTCTCAGTACCTCGCTATCGTTGCGTCGAGAGGGATATGTTGCATACGCCTCGTGTAATTTGTTCCAGTACTTGATGTAGCCTTCCGCACTAATGGCCTCTTCCATGTAATTGGCAAACAGAATTGCTTCCCTCGCAGGACTGAAGAGGAGAGCGTGCTTTGCACCTTGCATGGGCGCCCGAAAGGACTTGACGACGAACCAGATACCAATCCTCCAGTTGTAGGCCACATCCAAGAGAACGCCGAGTGGAGTTGCTCCGGGTAGGGGATCGTCCGGCCACGGTATCTTTCGCTTGTGCATGAACTCCTTCAGCAAGGAAGCAGAAGACACCTCGTTCGAACCAGTGTTTGTAAGGCAGACCTCAAACATGGCCCGAGCCTTCGCTCCTACAGCAAGACGTCGGGTGCCTTCGGTGAAGACCGTGCGAAAGTAGTTGAACCATGCATCGATGGCGAATCGCTCTAGGAAGGTGGCGTGACTGTACAGGTTAGTTGGTGCCTTCCACTTGGAACAGACGAATGTTTCGAAGTCGCTGCAGGGATCCACGGTCCAGTTCAGCTTAGAAAGGATCAGCTCCGCATGATGGATGCACGGAATGCTGGAGCACACGTGGGCGTCCTTTCCGGGTAACCACGCTGGCCGGGCAGACAGGACGAAAGCCACTACTGCAGCAAGGAGTAGCACGACTGTGCCGCATGCCACTGCCACGGCCAACGCTGTTCGACGTTCAGGGTAGTTTGGCACTGAGTTCCTCACCGGGGCGGGCTGCAATGAACAAATATTTGTTTACTGCCCAGAACATGGCTCAATGAGCACAGCAACTTGCTGGCGTTAAAATACTTTCCCATAATTTTCCACGGAAATGCGACCACGCTTTGCGCCAGTAGTTTCCTCCTGGTACATTTCTACAATAGTAGCGCTATAAAATGCAGCGAAGACATTTATGTTCTATTAAACACATTCCAAAGAGAAAACAAATGACACGTTTATCCAACAGAGATTCTAGGAAGCAGATTTGATATTCCTGCCTATGAACTCGGAGGTTGGAATAACTGTACAGGATTGAAAGACCACATGCAACAAGAACTGGCAATCTTTTTTTCCCGAAGATATTACGGAGGTAGCATCACGTACGAAGTGTTGATGATCAAAAAAACTTCTGAAAATCGCTTTTATTCTTATCTTGACATCGGTATTGAAGCTGAACCAGTCCAAAGTGCTTCAAGTGAGATTCGCACCGCAGATCTGAATACTGATAAGCATTTCGGACACTGCCAACATGCCGACAGTCACGGGATGAAGCCTAACGGCCAACTGCAACGAAAATTTACCTGCCCCAAATTCTGCTTCAAAGTGTGGTATACACCACTAAAGTCTCTTTTGACCGAATTTTAAACTCCACAAACGCGCAGTTTTCTTATTAAAACCGTTCAAAAAATAGCCACTTCAGCCGACGCAGCACCTAGCGGAGTGTCGCCACAACTTGTCGCAACTGCGGCGAGCTTCCGGATGTGACGTGCCAGTCAGGACTCCCGTGCTGCCGTCGCCTCTCCTCAGTAGCCCTTTTACATGCAGCCTCACCCTATAGTGAGCAGAGTAATTCGTGCCTCTTGCACGAATAAGTGCTTTCGCGCGTTTCCGTAATGCGAGAAGCTGAAGAATCTCTGGGTTGCCGAGACATGAAAGAGTTTTAGCTGAACGTTCTGGACGGTCCGTTCCGGTATCGGCGGCCCGCTCAGCAGATCCGGAGCCAACGCCGTTCGCGGCCACGCATGAGCAATGGTGCTCCCGCTTGCTATCGGGGCGGAGCGGACCGTGAAAAACGGTCGGCTAGTAAATTAGATGAGTGCCGGGGCTGGTCTACGCGAGGCAATACACCGTCGGCGAGCGAGTACGGCAGTTGCACAACCCGATTTCGTGGTCGCTATGGCGGCAGCAGGCTCTCGGTCGACTCGCCGAGCACGCGAGACGCGTGTACGGTTTACGCACGGCGATACGCTGTTGGCGCGGCTGGTTGGTGCGTCGGCGCGCGAACGACTACGGTAGCTGTGCGGCGCACTGCAAGCTCGCGGCCGGGCGCCTCCAAGAGTGCGCAATACATGGAACGGCCGGCTCGATACGATACGCTGTTGTCGCGGCCGGTCGGGGCGCGAACGAGTACGGCAGATTGCCGTGCGGCCCAATGCACGATCGCAGCCGGTCGACTCTTCGAGAGCGCGAGTGGCGCGAGTACGGCCGACGCGAGGCGGCGGTCGGGGCGCGATCAAGCACAGCAAGCGGCGCACTGCACGGAATCGGTTCAGTTCAAACAACTTCGTCAACAAATAAGTGAAAACTAGCCGCTGTTGGTAACATTTCTCTCACCAGCTAGAGAAAAAAAAAAAAAACAGATAAGAAAGGGGGCACATTTGGCAGCGTTGTGCCCCGGGAAAGGTCACTGTTTCACGACGCCAGCGTAGACACTGCAGTTCTTTCGCCGCTGCATGGCATCATTATCAAAGATTTGGCGTGGGCACCCTGATAAGAGGAACAAAAGTGCCCGTGTAAACAAAAATAATAAAATTCTGGATTTGAACATCGACAACAAGCGCTGAAACCGAATTCTTACACGCTAGCCGGCATGTTTCGACGCTTTCCTCCCACTGTAGCTTTTTTCTTTTCTTCTCCCACTAACAATGATTGTTAGATCGGCACAGGGAATATTGGCTGTGCCGGCGCCCAACTAGCGCTCAACACTGCCTTTTGTGAGCCTATTTCTTCGCTCCTGCAGCTTCGCTCCGACGCCTCGCGATGCCCGTGTTTTCGATTTAGCTCAGAGCGAAGCAATAATGGTTGCACGAACTCTTCAACCACTTTTCGCCCATATTAGTTTTTGAAGAAACGGACAACCCAACCCAAACACATCGGATGCACGCCGTGTTCTCGCAGGCAGCCACGGGAGAATTTTCCGGCTGCGCCCACTCGATTCCTGAGTGTAACGTCACTTCCGGCCGGCCGTAATGGGGACCCTTTTTTTCCAGTTCCGGTATGAAAAGAGCGTTTTTGATCTTCGTTTACGGTGCAGCGACGCATATTTGGGCCACCAAATTTTGCAGGTAACAATTTTTAAGGTAATGCTACCGGAAAATAGCGGATTTAAGGACTCGAAAATTTCGTTGCAGTTGGCCTTTAAAACAACACTTATCGATATAGTAATGTTTTGGGATAAATTCATATGTCCCAGAAATCTCCTCCGCAAGAATTATGAAATCCGTTCACATCACGAAACCACGCGCGATGAGAAAATCGCGCATAATCTTCCCTCTCAACTCGACCTCCTGAGGGCAACGCGACGAAAGCTGCACGCTCTCTCCCGGAGAGGGGGGCCGCTCGCGGCGTTCTCTTGGCGCCTTCGATATATCACATGCCGGGGTGTTTTTCTCTTTCTCGCAACACAGGGGCCTATTTCCGGTCTGTGCACAAAAAAAGCATGCATGGTGCTTGCTCGCAAGTGCACGATCGGGCCGTAGGGCCCGTGATGCCCGAAAAGTTGTAGTCGAGTGGTTCCGTGTGAAAGGGAAGTATTGAATCTCATCAACTGACCAAAACTCCGCGCGCACTTCAGAACGGCGTGTGTGCCTACAGGTTCAGGCATAGACGAGGTTCGTAACAGCGATTGACGACGACGGAAATGAGCATCTACCCGCGAGTTACCATGACAGCGATCGGGCGCCATGGCCTATGTGAAGTCCTGGCCATGATATGAGGACAACTGTGAGAAACGTGTTTTTCCGCGTCTTCCCCGATTTGCGCCCTCACCGCGCTTCACGTGCACGTGATATTTGGCTCAGGTATCCTGGCAGTGTAATCTCTAAACGTTGCCAGAGGTTTACGTGAACTGCTCAAGAGTGTTTAGGGTCCCTTTAACAATACGGTTCTTAAGTGTTGGATAAAAAAAGATCACACTTTGGTGATTGTTTGGGCTCGAATTCCGTAGCCTGTTCGAGGTTCCCGCAGTTCGGGCGGCCTCTGCAAAAACAGCGGAACAGACGTGCACCACGTCATTTCAGAGAACGCTTCCGCCTCAAAGTTTATTGTCGCGTGCCTTTATGAGCGCTGAGTGCACGTTTGTCATTGTTCAATCACAGGATCCATTACTTCTTTAATCACTGCTGCTTCATTGCTGTGCACGACCGTGGCGTCACAACCGGGGCCGACCTCCGGTATGACGTCACATCCTTCTCACTCGTAGCGCATTTAACTGAGTCAACTGACCTTTATACACGCCCTTCAGAACCGCGTGTTTCCACAAGCGGAGCTAACACGGCATGTAAATAGCATCCGCATTGAATGAGCAATGTGTGGAGTTAAACTGCTAGTAGGTCGCTCTGTAGGGAATTTGCCACTGATAGCCTGCGACCGTGAGAAACGTGTAACGCGACGTGCCCGACAAACGTATCAACCGTGACGGGAGCAACAGTGGTAATGCTTCGGTGTTTGAAATCTGTACGCTGCTTCACGAGTCCTATCGTGCTCGAATGATTCGATAATGAAACTGAGAGCTATTTTAAAAACGCTATACCAAGTGTCATTTTAGAAGGACCATACAGACAAAACACAAGTTTGGTTCTTTGGAAAGATTTAACGCTAGAATAGAAGTTCAAATTCTGAAGTTTTACGCGCTGACACAAAACCTGGGCCTTGACGCACGCCGCAAAAGACGTCGAGGGTTTCATTTTTACCACTCGACAACTTTTAGCGCGAGCAGCATGTTTTCGTTTGGCGCCTCCGTTGTAAATAGGTCCGCCGCTGCCTGCAACGAACCCCCCTCCTCGTGCCCAGCTGCAAAACACATTACCCACCGAGGCCCCGTGGTGGGTGCCACACCAGATTAACAATACTTCCAATTTTTAACGCAAACTTCGAATAATCGAGTTGGATAAAAAAGTGACTGCGCTACGATCACACGGCGTGACGCCTACAGACAACGCAGCTGCGTGAATGAGGCCATGCCTCCAAGAAGGGCAAAGTAACGTTCAGTGGCCGCCTCCACAAACCGGTCATCCTCTAATATGGCGTGTGATACAATCGGCTTGTTGTTAAAGGGCACCGCGTGTCATACGCGTCACAATCTAGAGACCGCCGTTGGGACCACCGCCTCGCCAATCGCAGCAACGCACTTCACCCGATACGATCACGATGTCTTGGATTGAGGATCAGTTCAGTGAGGCTCCACGGAAAGCGGAAGAGCATGTTCTTGGGAGCTGGACCCTTACTCATTGCCACACATCTTACTGGCGATGCAAGGCTATCTCCGGCGTGAGGTAGAGAGTATAGGGTGGCCCCTTGTGCTGTAAATTTCCTTCTGTGCGGAATTTGCTTTCAGCGTCGCCTGGAGCCCAAACAACGCCCTAACAGCTGGCCTTCGTAATAGGGGCCACCGCCTATTTCACCGCGTGCATGGTCGGTGGCTTGTCCGTGTTCACCATGCGAGATGAAGACGTAAGGCGCAGCACGAGATCAGCTCCCGGTTTCCTCCATATATGCACTCGCCTTGTCGTTCGCCGCACACTTCGCGTCGGTCACAGACGCTACCGGAGCGGTCGCGTCGATGGAGACAGCCCGGGTGGGAGCATCCTCGGCCTTGCCACCCTTTGGTGCTGAGTGGCCGCCCCTTCCTTGAGGCACTGCAGACGCCTCGTCACTGCTTCCAACTGCAATTTTACACCCGGAAATAAAAGGTACGTAGGCTTGGAGACAATAACAATAGGAGGTTGTACACGACCTTTTTCGCGAGCGCACCTGTTATGCTCTCTGCAGCAACAGGAAAAACAGCTGACGTGCATATATCCTGATAGCTGTGCTACATCAATGGCTTCGAGTCAATGCGGCTGACGACACGACGCTCGTGCGTATATCGACAGCTTTGGACCTGCACGCGAGATCCTCGGTTCCAACATAAGGAGGCAAACTAAACGCCATTCAGAAACATTCGAGCCAGCCGAAATGCTCCAGATTTATTTCTTTCGTTGAAAGAAACAACGAGACGTTTAATACTAAGGCAGTGTTACTCTGCCAGAGAGGTAAAAGCACAATTTGCAGTTTGAAAAACCGCCCTTGGGCCACTATAGAGGAGGCAGTGTTCTAAATGCTCAGGCCGAACCAGTGCTGTGAACAAATATTAAGAATTATAACAAAACAACTGACCCTCTCTCCCTCTCACTCTTCATGTGTGCACGCCTATGCCTAAGTGTGTTCGCGAAAAAGACGTGCCTCGCATACAAAGAACGGGATACTAAACTAGCTTCCTGCCTATTGGCGGTGAGATGTTTGAGTGGCTCCCCCTGGCTCTGACGTCGGCTTAGGGACTCGCGCCGCTGTCGTGTGCTACCCTCCGCTTGCGAAGGGCAGCGGTGCCTGTGCTAGAAATCGCCCGCTTTGATGCTCTAGTGCATTAAAAAGCGCATTTATAGTAATTCAGCTATTTTCAGTTTTTGCCACCTTCTGACACATCTGAATAATTTCAAGCTGTATCCCCCACAAGCTTGCAACGCACGAAAAGAGCGAGAACAACTTTCTTCAGGAGCATCGGTGAGGGAAAATTGTGTTTAACTCGTCCTTTCGAGCTTATTCGCGAGGTTCAGCGCTCAGAGCTCCTCGATGAGAGTTCAAAATGCGTAGGCTTCCCTACCGTACTTTTGAGATGTGCTTATGGCGACAACAGCCTCATGCTACGTACCAAGCAGCGGGCACATGGCACAGCAGGAAGTAAAGCAGATGTCTTCCTTTTGTTTCGTTGTTGTTGACTGGTATCAAATGAATGTTTTGTGTGTGTGTGGTTGTGTGTGGGGTGGTGGTTTTGTTGTGTGTGTGTGTGGGTGTGTGTTGGGTGGGGTGTGTGGTGTGTGTGTGTGTGTGTGTGTGTGTGGTTTTGGTGTGTGTGTGTGTGTGTGTGTGTGTGTGTGTGTGTGTGTGTGTGTGTGCGCGCGCGCGCGTGCGTGCGTGCGTGCGTGCGCCCAACCAATTGATTTTTCTGCACCGTCACAAACGTCCTATTACTAGGTTTGGGGATGTTTGGGATGCTCACAAAGATCGTGTGGGTATTTTTTGCAGGCTTATGGCACACATTCTTTCTTCACAAATTGGCTTTAGTAATGGCTGCGTTCAAGAAAGGGGCATATCCACAGCGTGCGTTGTTTATTCACATCCAAATACAATGAGAAGGTTTGGCTACGCCATCGCGATCGCACCCAAAAAAACGTTGTCCACAGTACTCGAAGGCGGCTTTTGTGCTCCATTTCTATCGCAACCATCGTTATCATAACGAATTGACTATCAACCCGAACAATTATAACGTGATTGCGGTGTTGAGGGCTTGATATACTCGCCAACGACCGCAATAAATAGTATACGCCCGCATATTAGAAGAATCGAAACGGAGGAATATTTATAAAATGCTTTTCATTGTTTTCCAGCACTTCCAGGTTTAAAGAACAAATCCTGGTCTATTCGGCATGGCATTCTATGAATTGAGGAAAATTACTGTTACTCTGAGCAGCCAACCCGCTAACCACGTCGATTTTATTGTTAATTAAAGTTTCCTCCTCCCCCTCTCCCTCTGGAGTGCAGTTTTCCTATAACGCATATCTGAATATTGGGAAGATTTGGCTGTGGAAAATGTACCGAAATATCCGTCCAAGTCTGAGCAAACATAGTGTTACCGTATATTTACCGTAGACGTTGCTCGTTTTGCTCAATATATCTCCATGCTGGTTAGAAGCGTGGTATAAAACCAGCACGCGCCTAGCTATACACACAGTGGGTTATTTGGAATTCAACCTACAGTTTCTGCATCCTATAGTGCATGGGGACACACTTTCATGCCATGACAACGTAAATTGATGTGATACAATACTTCCGAGCGTTCGGCAAGGTTGCAAAAACTGTTTTACCTTACATATGATAACCGGGAATCGGAATACCTTCTGCCAAAGCCGACAGCTCCAAAGGCCGGGAATTTGTTTTGGTCTTGTATTCTCTCTGCTGTCGGTTACTAGCAGCTGGCTCGAAAGATTGCTTAATACAGAAGCTGACGCCTAGCTCCGACTCTTCGAGCTCCGCACAGCACCGGCTTCGCAAGCAACGGGGCGACGCCGTCAATGTTTCTTCCGTAGAGGCATCAAAAACTATACTTTAAATCACGCTTTAAGCTAGTGTATGCGATTTTAAGGCTATCATCATGATAAAAACTTACGCACACGCAAAGTCTGGCGCGGACAACCATCAGACGTCAACCGAGCGCAAAGAAGCAGCAGGGAGAGCGAGCCCGATTGAAGCAGACGACAAACACGAGAATCCCTAAGCCGACGTCACGGAAGCGCGCTTCGCAGCGCCGCCCGTGGTCGCGCTCCCCGCCAATAGCCGATCTCTTAGTGTCATAAGCCGTGAAACTATGAAGTAAATGAAAGCGCAACAACACGCGTCTATACTCTAGTTCGAACGGCTTACCGGGCTGAACTCCTGCATTCGGCACGGACGAGAGGTTTGCTGGGTCGTCCTCGATGATGGCGGAGGCAGCCGCGTCGTCCATGAGTTCAGAGCCGGATGCTGCCATCGTGGTGCCGCGCGTACTCGGCTCGCACTCTCCGGTCTTCTCACGGGACTCTCTCGCCTGTGGAGCGGGATGCGCTCGCAGCTCCTGGTTCTGGCTCGCTACCGGTAGCTTCGCAGGCCTGGAACGTCTACATTTCTTGGTGGACTTTGAAGGACTGCGAGGCTTGTGGAGCTTGGCGCGAGAGGGCTCATGCTGCGCCGTCGGACGCATTCTTCGTCTTTCCTCCTTTTTGTTTTGGTCGTTGTTCCTTATATTAATGGCGCATACCCAATCAGGGGATCGGCCAAACATCAGTCGTTAAACCGAAAGAGATTACTGACTAGGTACATTACTCAACGAAAATCAGAAAAATTTGGAAGTTTTTTTCTTTATGTGTTTGGGGAATCGAGTTTGAAAATTAGTCATTATTAACAAAAAGGAAAATAAATACACAAATAAAAAGAAGAAGAAGAATAAGAAGGGGGAGGACGAGGAGGAGGAGGAGGAGGGAGAAGAAAATAAGAAAAATATTCAGAATGAAGACTTTTGGAGGGCTTTGGTGAGGTGCCAGAATAAGAATCGAATTACGTTGTGAATCTTTTGGAATTTTCTATGAAGCGCAGAAGAGCAGAACAAACATCCCGGCTGCAATATCCCGTTTCTGAAGCCCCAAATGGTAATAGAGTCGGCACTGATAATGCCAATCCCTGGCTATGAAGCGGAACCTCAAGGAGCTCGTCTGAGCTCCTTCATCAGCTTCTTCTTCCCAAGATTGTAACAGTAATTGCGCTCGTAGATGGCACGTGCATAATCGTTATATCCCTTCTTCCACGTCTTTCTCGAGCTTATAATGACGATGATGATGATTGTTTAATGCATAGATAAATAAATGACTATGTTTGGTGCGTCGTTGTTTGCTGATCTGCGAGTGAGAAAATGTGTACTGGAGCCGAAGAAAGTAAGATTATATCATTGAAAGTGGGTGGCCTTTTCGAAGGGTGGCTGGGTGGTGCAGTAAACTCGCTAGCGCCATTTTTATTCTTAGACATGTAGCGGCAACTGGTTAAGAAGTTTTAGAGACTCTTTTTCAGCAATTTCTCTTGACTGGAAAGCTGGTTCGCGTTAAAATACGAGCGTTTCCAGCTAGAAAAGGAGAAAAAAACTCCACGTAGATCGTGACTAGGGGGCTCTCAAAGGCGAACCGAAATACATGTCGAGATGTCAACTGCAACAACTACAGGACTTCTTCAAAAAGAACGTCTTGCTCTCGTTGTCACATCCTCTTATCCATATGATTGTACACGCTACAATATATGCGACTGAAATTCACGCACACACAGGGTGTCGAACGGGAACCGGAGCCGAACCGGAAACCGGATCCGAACCGGAATTTTTACTCTGAACCGGAACTGAACCGAACTCGTAATTTTCCGCCATTTTGGAACCGAACCCGAACCGGAACGAATCGAAGGAACCATTCAGAACCGCTTCCGGGGCTTCAAAACTGTAATTTATAGTTTTTGATTATGGTGCTCTATCTTACATCTCACGACGTGTTTACCACTCGCCCGACAGGATGCAGCCGTGCTTTACGTCGGCTCCACCAAGTACCGGTCCTCTGACGCGCCAAGTGGATGCAAGGCCACAAAACTAGTACCAACCGACAGAGATTCTCCACGCGATCACCGGGAGACCAGATTTTCCCCATGCAAGCCATTGTTTCTCATTTTACTAGCCCGGGAAGTTTCGAAGCGGCGGCCGCCAGGGTAACCCTAAATCAAGGGTTAACCGGCCAGCGGCGGTTACGCAATGGCTCCCTCTTCTACGAGGAAGACGGCGTCTCCGGTGGAGGATTTTGCGGCTTCTGGCCCCGGCATTAGCCAGAAGCAAGTCGAAGTGGAGGGAGAAGAAATTACAACCGAGGATTTTCAAGAGGCCTCCGGATGGACGCACGTGGTCCGAAAAGCTAAGGCCCAAGGCAAGCAGGCTACGCGGCCGGCGACACCAGAGAGGCAATCTCGGCCTCGAGAGAGAAACAAGTACACCAAGAGAGTCATCGCCTCTACGTCAAGGGCGTCTAAAATGCCGCGAAGACATCAAAATCGTCGTCAGGCCTCGGGGAGGCCTAAACATTGCCAAGCTGCAAGAGACCGTGGCGAAGGCCATTCGCGCGGCAGCGGAGGTATCAAGGGAAGACGGCGCGGCAGACACGTTCTGCCCGAATGTACACCAGAACATCGTGGTGGTGAGCACCCTGGACGAGGGACGAGCCCGGGCCTACGCCAGAATTCAGTCCATCCGCATTGGAGATCGAGTCCACGAGGTAGGAGCATACCAAACTACGCCAGACGGCACGGTAAAGGGAATAATACGAGGAGTTCCAGTGGAGGACACGCCGGCAGAAATCCACCGGAACATCGTCCACCCGCGCAACCCGCTGGCGCGCGGAGCGCAACGCATTGGCAATACGACAACGGTGATCGTGGCCTTTGAGGGGCTGAAGGTGCCCAATTATGTGTGCTATGAAACGGTACTCCTCCGGTGCAGCCTGTACCGCAAGCACATTGACGTGTGCAGACAGTGTGGTAGGGTCGGACACAGGCGGGACGTATGCCCCAATCCCAGTGCTAAAGTGTGCTTCGACTGCGGCGTTAACAACCCGACCGCGAAGCACGACTGTAAGGTCAACTGCAGAATCTGCGGGGGGCCACACCCAACAGGCGATCGCGACTGCAAGCATCGGTACAAGGTACCTTACGTGGTGACCCGGCGGCAGTGGGAAAGGAAGATGGAGGAGCAGCGTGCAAGACGGCAGCTGCCGAACCCGGACGAGTTCCCGGAACTGAGGACGTCAGTGGAGAGAGCAACAACAGCTGCTACCTAGCGGAACACGTCACGTTCCAGGAAGAACAGCAGAGGCCGAAGTGAGAGCGCGGCAGATCCAAGTCAGGAGAGCGCGTAAGCTGGGCGGACGCCACCAAAGCAGGAATTAGGAAGAGGGGTCCATCACTGCAGCAGAGCCCAGGGCCGAGCGGCGGAGGTAACAGCGGGGACAAGAAAGGCGACAAGAGGGACGAGGAGATGGAGCTACTCAAGAAGAGCGTAGTCATGCTTACCAGAGCAAACGAGTTACTCAACAGAAAAGTCGCGGAGCTCGTGGCAGCGCTGGACAAGTCCAACAAGGAAGTGATGGCGCTAAAGCTGGGTCTACCGGGACGACCCACGCCGACACAACAGTTGGCGGTGGTGCGGCAATGCGAGCGGCGACAACAGCAGCCACGCCATCAACAGGAGGAGCGGGCGCAGACCCCGGCCGCCGCAGCCCCTCAGGCTATGGAAGAGGAGACTGTGGAAGACGAGACGACGACGGTGGCAGCGGGACCTGTGCCCAAGAGGAGAGCCACGTACCGAAGGCCTCAAAGAGCGGAGAATCAACGAGAGGCTCAACAGAATGGAAGAGCAACACAACGCGACAATCAATGCATTCAACGAGCACTTTGCGAACATTGACACCACTCTACAACAAATCATGGCGGCGCTGCAGGCGTCAGGAGGACAAGTACCAAGCCAGCAACACCACCCACCGCAAGCATGGATAGCAGCAACAACATCAGCTACAGCAGTAGGGACCACGCGAGGCCTCCTGGTATGGCAGTGGAATTGTAACGGCTTCGCCAGAAAGAAGGCAGTCCTGCAGCAATACCTGGAACAGACAACCGTGACGCCCGACGTCATCGTTCTGCAGGAGACCCTTACCGAGGAGGTCAAGCTCCCTGGCTACAAGGCGAGCTCAGCCCGCCGAGCCTGCGGGACACGACCGGCAGCACCGGTAGAGGGGCCTGCACGCTGGTGAGGAAGGGATCAGTTTCCTAGAGCACGAGGTACTCAGCGTGAACAGCCTGATTGAGCACACTTTCTTCCAGGTGGTAACCGGGAAGAAGAGCATGAAGGAGAGCACATTCATCTTAAACGTCTATAGCAGCCCGGCACACAGGAAACAGAAGTTCAAGGCTCTGCTCCACAAGGCAAACCGCATCGCCGGCCCGATCGACTAACAGACTGGTCGTGTGCGGAGACTTTAACGCACTGAACCAGGCCTGGGGTTATAGCAGGACACTGGTCAAGGGCCGGGACTTCCTGCAGGACGCGACCGACCTTGGGCTGACCATGATCACCGACCCGGCGGACCCCATGCGGATCGGCAACTCGGTCACCCGAGACACGACGCTGGACCTCGCGTTCGTTCGGAGCGGCGGCAGCTACAATGCGGATACGGGGGATTTTGGCTGGCGGAACACGGGGAACGAGCTGGGCAGCGACCACTACATCGTGGAGATCACCGTCCCGATCAGCAGCGGCGACACGGGCACCAACTCCAGCAACTGCGTCAGGACGCACAAAGTCACCGACTGGGACGCCTTCCGAGGGTCGCGAGAAGGTGGTGATCGAGGACATCGAGGAGTGGACGGCGGGACTCATGGAGCTGGCCGCGGCAGCGACCAGAGAGATTGAGACGGATGCCGGTATCGAGCGAGTGGACAACCGACTGGCCCACCTCATCGAGGCCAAAAAAGCCCTCCTGGCGAGGTGGAAAGCGCAACGCACCAACAGGAAGCTCCGCAAGAAGATCGCGGAGCTAAACCGAGTGATCGAGGCCCACTGCAGAACACTGTGCGCCCAGCGATGGCACGAGATCTGCAGCGCGGCGGACGGGAAGATGCACTGCGGCAGGACGTGGACCCTGCTGCGGCATCTCCTGGACGAAACCAAGACCAAGTCACACCAGCGAGACCGGTTAACCAGGATCATGCACGCAGCGGTCACGGAATGCGGGGAGGACGAGGTGAGAAGGCGCCTGGACGCCAAGTACCTGCCGGCAACCCCGGCCGTGCATCACCCGGGCTACCAGGGTGCGGCCAATTCGAGCCTGGACAGAGACATTGAGGTATGGGAGGTCCGAGCGGCCCTGCACGACCTCAATACCAGATCGGCGGCAGGCCGTGGCGAACAAGGTGCTGAAGAATCTCGGCGAGTCGGCGATCGCGAGCCTGACAGACTACTACAACCGGTGCTGGCAGGCTGGGACTCTCCCCCGGCAGTAGAAAGCGGCCAAAACCATCCTGATCCCCAAGCCGGGCAAGCCGCCGGAAATTGGAAACCTCCGGCCTATCTCACTCACGTCCTGCGTGGGCAAGGTGCTGGAGCACGTCCTGATGAACAGGTGGCAGCGGTACCTGGAGGAGTCGGGGCTCTATCCGGACACGGTCATTGGCTTCAGGAGAAAGCTAGGCACCCAGGACGCTATGATCCAGTTCAAGAGCGAAATTTTGGACGACAACACCAGGACGAGGGACAACCGTGCCGTGCTCGGCCTGGACCTGCAGAGCGCCTTTGACCAGGTGACGCACTCTGCGATCCTGGCGCAGGTGTCGAGGCTGAACATGGGCGAGCGATCGTACAGATACATCAGGGATTTCCTGTCGGGCCTCACGGTTGAAATACACGCTGGCGACCTTCAGCTACCGGAGAAGAAGCTTGGCAGCATGGGGACCCCGCAAGGGTCGGTCATCTCGCCGCTGCTGTTTAACCCAGTGATGATCGGAGTGGCCGAACGGCTCTTGCGCGTCAGCAGGGTCAGGCACACCATCTAGGCCAACGATATCACGCTCTGGGTAAAGGGAGGAAAAGCGACGCCCACATTGAAGACACGCTACAGGCGGCGGTGGACGCCATCGAGGAGCAACTGGACGGCGCAAGGCTGGTGTGTTTACCGAGTGAGTCGGAGTTGCTAGTGGTGCCACCGAAGGGAGTGAAAAAGAAGAAGCGAGACCCGAGAAGGGACGGTGAGAAAATCATGATACGAACGAGCGGCGGCCAGGTGATCCCGCACGTCGAAAAGATCCGGGTGATGGGCATGCCTCCTAAAGCGAAAGCAGAGCCAATGGCGAAACCATCAACTGCCTAACGGCCAAAGTCAACACGGCCATACACCTCATAAAGAGGGTATCGAGCAGAAGGACCGGAGGCATGAAGGAGGCCATCACTCACGGGCTGGTCCAGTTCTTTGCGTGAGCCATATTGCCCCTATGTGGCCGGCCTTCCACAATTGTAAGGTACACGAGCGCAACAGGATCAACGTGCTCATACGAAGGGCCCTACAAGGCCGCACTCGGGCTTTTTGACTGTGCAAGCACGGAGAAGCTCCTGTCGCTGGGGGTTGCACAACACTCTCGAGGAGATTTAGCAGAGCGCAGAGAACTGCCCAGCTGGAGCAGCTCTCGGGCATGAGAAACCGGCTGGCAGGTGCTCCGTAACCTAGGACTGGAGCCGAGGAGAGCGGACGAGGAGATTGCGGAAGGAGCGAGGAGAGTGTGTGCGGAGACACGTGCAAGTGTGCCCAATAGCCAAGAACGTGAATCCCCAGTACAACAGGGAGCGGAGGGCGGAAAGGGCCAGGGCCTTGATCGACCTCCACGCAAGAGACAGCGGTGCCGTATATCTGGACGCGGCGGAGTATCAGGACAGGAGGGGAGCTTTTGCCGCGGCGGTGGTCAGTGCGTCACCGGCGAGACGAAGGCGGCGGCGAGCGTGTGGACACGGTCAGTGCATCGGGCCGAGGAGGTATCGCCCTGGCCCTCGCCCACCCTGGATGCACGACCGTGCTGAGTGACTCCAGGACCGCGGTTTGGAACTACGCCAGAGGCAGTGTGTGTGTGGCTGCAGTGCCGGTGATGTGCACGGTGAACCAACGGACAGAGCACCAATCATAGCCAGCTGAATACTACTTTTGCGGCTGTCAATGACAAGAATTCCCTCTCAATCGAAACAGAACAATCGCCATCTTCATCAAGCTTTAAGAAAAAGTCTCTGTGAACATTTACTGATCCACACATGATAATTTGTTAAACTCCTTGAACCGCGTGTTTTCTTGTTGTATTTGTTATTGCACCCATGACCTGTTCGTCACCTTATTGCTGTTGTAATATTGTCTATTACCATCTTTGTTCAATTTTGCATTGTGAACATGCAAGCATTCACAAAAAAAAAGCTCCGACTGATGTTTCACACTAATGTGTGATACATTCTTTCACTGCTGCTTTTGCTGCTGCATTGAGTTTTCTAAGTTCTATCTGCAAAAGAAAGTCCCTCTCCAGCCCCAGGCCCAGCGACCTTCTTCTGTATATTTGTTTATGGAAATACGTTCTTGGCAAAATAAACTTCTTCTCTTAAGTGCTTTACTGCTTTTCCATGTTGCATAAGTATCTCTCTCTCTCCCTTGCACACGTGCGTGCACGCACACAGAGACAGAGACATGCATAGGAGCTCCTTCAATAGCAAAAACTTAATACTCGGTGTCATCAGCGCAGAGTAGTCATTTTCTAGCACTCAGGTCAGTGCCATGTGGTACGCACCCTCGCATTTTAAAAAGTCTTTCGTCTTTGTGCTGTTTCTATTTTGTACAACACTCAACAATAGCAAGGAAAATAGTTATACAGGTGGGCTGTCCCATGTGAACTAAAGATTACAAGTGTTTTACAGAAACGAATAATGGAGGATGATGCAATCTTTGATCGACTGAATGTAGGATGGCGCGCTGTAGTGAAGGGCTCCGGATTAATGATGACCACCTGGGAACCTTTAACGTGCGCCGAAATCTCGAACACCCGGGCGTTGTTGCTTTTCGCCTCCATCAGAAAAGCAGCCGCCGTGGCCGGGAATCGGACCCGCGTCCTCGTGCTCAGCAACGCAATGCCTTAGCCACTGAGCCACCACGGCGGGTCGATGATGCAATCTTGATGCCAATACTTACCCTCATTTTCTGATGAGGTAATCCTGCGTGCATAACTGTACCTGGCACACAAGAATAGTAGGCCGACAAATAGTAAACTGAACCCAGGGAAAGCCAAAAAAAAAAAAAAATAAAATAAAAAGAGGCGCTCCAAAGTGACCGTTTTTGCAGCACAAATGAATCAAATAAATCCTAATTATTACAAAAGTGGCTGTGCTCCCTCTTCAATGAAAAATCTTCCGAAGTAGGGACGTTGTGAAGAACATATGACGGCAGCAAGGACGTCTTATGGTATGTACAACTTTATCAACAACACTATTTCACTCAAAAATACACCAAAGGCTGGGGTTGAATTTCCACAGCAGCAATAAAACGTCTTCATTCACACGAAGCGGCTGCTATCCGCAGCGCACCGAAACAAGTCATCTTTATACAAGGCGAGTCCACTTAGGCAAGCATGCCCAGCAGATTTCTGAAAAACTTTTGGTGACGTTGGGAGACCGCCTCCTGCCTCAGCTGGGCCAAGATTGCAGGGTTCTCACTCAGACTGCGCCTGAAGGCCGGTAGAACTGCTGTGATGCTTTGGAGCAGTGTGACAACCTACGAGGAAAAAGTTGCCTGTTGTACTACATGTCCCACATTCGTGCTGATTCAGACGTGGCCTTACTACCTGCCCCCCCCCCTCCCTGCTTTAAGTACTTTCTGAACTAACAATAGTAAGCCTACAATGAATGCCATTCACACCACTTTCCTTGTACAGCTAACCCTAGACCATCAACTGAATATTGCAACAACGAATATAATATCAGGTGAACACAACTGTATCCTTAGCCGTAATTTATTTTGTTCTTTGCTGCATAGTTCATGGTGCTGTACAAAAGCACAGTTGCAGTGTTACAGGGTCTTCTTTTTCCCACCACAAAGTGGGGTCTAGCTCCTCGCAGTAATTGCAGGCAGTGCTACGGCTTAGAATACTCATACCACAAATAGACCGGACAAATGGATTTTTTGGGTTTGGGAATATCTAAATTTTCGATTAGAAAAAAAACTTAACGCCCCTTTCTGGAAGAAAGATAGTTGAAATGCGAAGCTTTCTCCAATACAAATGCAAAGTCCACAATCAAATCAGCCAAAGTCCAAGTCTACAACTGATTGAATGTGATGTTATGATTTTGTGTCTATTAGTTTGTGATTGGTTCATCTGAATTTGCTGATTCGGTTAGATTTGGGCTTCCCATTGGTTAAGTGTGTGGCGTGATCAACTTGCCATCTCAATGCCTGTTAGAGAATCATCACCACTGCTCAACCGAATGGCACTCAACCAAATGGTCTACCACAATGGAACCCGTTATGTGTGTAAAGACATCTTCTTGTTTATGTGGTGTGTGACTGATGCGCCTCTGGTGGAAACCCACTGTGTAAAGTTGGCTTCTCGGCAGTATTGTTTGCTTTCCTGCATTGCATTCTTTTCCACACTGCCACTATTGAGACATAGAAACCTTCGCTTTGAAAATTGTCTTCGAATATCGAATTGCATACTGAATCTGTGTAGCCTTAAAAATATACAAAACAAGACGCAACAGCAGTTTTATTACCCTTGTAAAATAAATTGCTGAAACCACATTTCGGCACGCTTCAGCAGGTTAACACACTTGCACTGATTACAAATTATCGTGCAGAATAAAAAATGAACTGCCCAGCAAGTTCAGAAAGTATGCACTCTGTATGCACCTATCGTGAGTAACTTTGAAGTGCTTGCGACTATATATGTTTAAACGAAACCACGGAGCAAGAATAAGACAGGAGGTGAAACGGAGCGCCCTGGAGAAGCCTGATAACGTCACAAGCGCTAGGCGCAGATTAAGTTTCGGGCATCTGGTGGCAAGCGAAGAAACTGCATAGCCATTGCCATGGCCAAGCTAAAGCAGAGGTGCCCGTTCTGTTTGTGCACGCCCAGTACAGCCCGGCTGCAGCCACAGAGAAGCCGCGGCATCACGTCAGCACTTCGCCAGGCCGCCAAAATATTCCGTGGCCGAAGCGAGTGTGTGCGCTCTCCTGTACTTCCATGAAACGAAGAGCCCAGCTTCGCGACTGTTTAATTTTTGGGCTTTAAACTGGCCAAATGCCTACACGAGTTAACAAATGGTGCTTTTTAATTTGATGTGTGAGCAATCATGCCCCACCAACCCCAGAAAACAAACTGGTGCACACAAAAAATCATGAAAGCACCGACTGTGTAACACCCTGTATCGGTAAAAATCACATAACCGACGATGCTACACTTTTCGTCATTGTGAGGGTGTAAATGTAGATTATTGATCAACAGGAAAAAAGTTAAAATTAGGGAAAGCGGGGCATCAGTGTTCATGCATTACTGAAAAGTTCTCCAAATTTTTGCAGAACTTATGAACGCTGGGTCGTATTTAGTTTCCTGTCAATGCTGTTCTGACCTGTGCTAAGGTTACACATTACTGGAAGTCCATCGGACGTTTGCAGTCTAATGGATGTGGGTAGAGTTCTCTTTGTGTACTTTGTGAAAGGCCAGGTCATGTGTCAGGTGTACAGTGAGTGCTGTCAGGCTAAGGGCAATTTGGGTAAGAAATAGCCGCACATTTCGGTGTCCTACAAAAGGTGATTGAGGAGGGTATGAAATGTTTCTCATCGTCTCAGCGGCTTGTTGCCTGCGCTTGGCTAGTGTCACTACATAAGGGCACAGGGTAGTGTCAGCACTCTTTTCGCCTATTGTTCCGTGCAGCCGCCATGATCATTGGTCAGTTCCAATGACGTGACATTTGTTTACACTGTGACGGTTCATGGGCGCCGCCATTTTGTTGCTTATGCGTTTTAGTCAATCCCCTCTGGTAGGCTTTGTTTGTCTTCCCTGCTCAGCAGATGAGCGCGACTGCATTTCAGCAGCAGAAGTGTGTCCAAAGATGCCATTTTGCTCCATCTTTGGTAGTGTTAACAAACAACCCGGTCAAAGTTACCGGCCAGGCCACACGTGCGGCAATCTCGCAACACTGATAAACGCCAAAATGACCACCATTGCTGACCTGTGTTCCTCAGTGGCGGTACTCTAATACCTTATCTACTGACACTATGCTTGGCTTCTCTGGTGGCAAATACTGATTCCTGCCAAGACAGGGTGAACGACAGTTCCGCTCCACTTTTTTCTAGCTTAAACATTATGCCACTTACAAACGCTAGAGATCACAAGTTAGCTTGTATGGTTAAGAATATATTAGAAAACAATATTCCGTTCTCTCATTTTGTTTTTCAATGGCCACATCGAGAAACACGCAATCAAACCAACCTTCGTTTCAACCTTCCTGTTATCCACAATAATTATGATAAACGTAGTATAGCGTTTTCCGGAGCTGTAATCTGGAATCTTCTGCCTTTAGATATTCAAACTAACGCCAATTTTACGAGATGTGTAAAAGAGTTCTTTCGTGATGAAAAGTATGTATCACCATTGTAGCCAAGGGGCATTTCTTTACAGTGTTGCCTCCTCTTGGTGTGTGTAATGTGATTTCCTACTGAAATGTTTGACCCGTGTACAATTTCATGAAGCCTTTACTGCAGGGGCCCGGGTACTAGCCAGATTGGCTAAAGGCCTAGATGGCAAAATTGTATTGTATGCAAAGAATGAAATAAACTTTCTTTCTACTTTCTTTCTTTCTTTACACATGCGCTCGGTGTCTTGGGCAAGAACTGCTCTATTTAGTGACACTAGTCCTGCCTAGCCATTAAAAGATAATCTGCAAACATAATCTTTACCACGAACACATTGTGGGGGATGAGGGGGGGGGGGTACCGTTGTTCACAAACGCTTTATCATCCATAATGCGATTTCGATGCTTCTTTTGCGGTTTCCTTACACGAATTCTGACCTCTATGCTGTATGCCTGATTAGGCTGACGGAGAAGAAACCGTTGGGGGGTAGAGGTATGCAGCTTTGCTACAAAATGCAATAGTACAACGCTGTTGCTGTAAGAAGTGACTTCACGGAGAAATTTATGCGCCAACATTCCGACGCTCCAGCAAGCGGCGGCGCAGCCTTATTTCAAGTGCAGTGCACTTGAAGCAAGCCGAGTGCGCCGGACCCTTTGTTTATTATGCGACAATGCACTCAAAAGGGCCCGCATTTGCTGATGCAGCATGACCATGCTGCATGAACGAGCACGCATGCGCTACATCTAAGATAAACGCGCCTTCCATGCCGCGGCACGCAGCAGCTCGAGTGCATAGCAATCCATGCCTTGTGGCGAATGCTGCAAACAACAGTAAAGCTTGTATTTACACGATTGTAAGTCGACTTGAATGTAGGTTTACCCTGAAAAATTGCATCTCTCCCCCAAAAAAAAAAAAAAAAAAAAAAAAAAAAAAAAAAAAAAAAAATCAAGCATCGCCTGGAAACTAGTATCACAAAGAGAAGTGCTTTTGTCAACCCACACGGCGGCTCTACCATCGATGATCGATGCTCCCACAAGAGCCGTGCGCTCGCGGTATGCGCGGTAGATGTTAAAAAAGAAAAGCTTTTGTATAAGCACCCGGAATAACCATGCGCTGTGGGTTGAGTGGGAAAAACACATTTGCTGCGAGATGACGACCATCGAAGCAACCCGCAGCGGCCACTGCCGCGAGATACCAAAATAAACAACATGGCGGCTGACAAAAGCTCCCGCACGCGATTTACCTCCAACCATCGCGTTCGGAAGTGTACTGAACAATGTGATATGATTTGGGCCACATTAGCGCCGCGCATTGAATCAAGGGATTCGCTAATCCTCATTTTGTTTATTAGAGATGAATAAAACGCTTCTTGACGCTTTTTTGCACATGACTTGTGCGCATCGGCATTGCGCAGGCAACTTTTGCTTCTACTCCTTTTAAGCGTTTTAAGTTCTGCCTGGTTCTAACTTGGTATAACGCGTGACGAGCGCGGCAGTGGGAGGAGCCTGACGACTTGCCCCAATGGAGAGGCGCACTCTTCATGGCGGCAGTTTGAAAGTGCTCGGGACAACTGGCTGGCGTCGCCGGAGATGTTTAGGCTTACCACGATGGCGGATATTTGATTGGCGCTTTCCCTAGCGGTGCGGATGATGCTTTATAGTGTTGTTTTCGACCACATTATCAGCTCCTTTCCTGCACAAACGTCTTCTTTTGTGCCTTCAGTGATATCTTAAAGAGAGGTTAGAAGCGGTCGCTGGAGCTACGTGCACCTCTTCGCGGCTGGTGACGCCGCCATGTTGCCGCTGCCGATCGCGTAGCGAGCAGCCATCACCTCCTGTATTTTTACAATGCCAAACGCATCGCGCACTTCCCAATGGGAGTGAGTGGTACGCCTGCAGTGCCCACATGTCGCGAGGTGGGGCTCCGAGCTGAACCGGGATTACGCAACCGTAACTGACTTCGAGAGCGGCTTGTGCCTGGTTGCCAAGGCAACCGATGTTTGAGAGTGTCAAAGAAATAGCGCTCGCGCCAGCGCTAGAAAGCTCAGTGCCACGGCGGAGCATGTTTTTCCAACGTTGCCGTTCTCCACTACGCGTCACCCCAAGCTGAACTGCTCACATAATTGAAGCGCTGGGACAGCTTGGGGGAGAGTGGCCGGAGCAGAAGGAGAGGGCTTGGTTGGCCAGTCCGGGCTGATGCGTTTGGCATTGTAAAAATACAGGAGGCGATGGCGCAGCATGCGGGTGTATTCACGGCAGCGTCAGCAGGAAACGCCCTATGCAGTTCACACTTCAGACCATAACTATGGGATCGAGGGTGCAAAGATGTCCCCATCTTGTAGCACCCCCGATTTCTCGTTTCTCTCGCCATTACTAGTGGTAGACTGTTCGATTTCGATTCCAAGTCGACCCCCCAAATTGGATTGTCAACTTTGAAAAAAAGGGTCGACCTACAATTGTGTAAATACGGTACATTCAACCAGGTGCCGCTGTCATATTCTGTGCCACCGCAGCTGCAAAGCGTCATGGCTTGTCGCAGTAATCATTGTGATGTTGTCTGGTCACTTGATCGTGCTGGCCGCCATGGGCGTTTCTTCTCCTATATATTCTTCCTCCGCGAACGAAACACAGAGCTTCATGAAGCCAAGATAATGCGTGCGGTTAAGTACAATAGGGGGGAGCTGACGTGGGCAGCCCACAGCCACCACAAGCATTGATGCATTACTAGATAGTAGCGGGGCGTCCGCAACGACGAGTGCTGCATGGCTACCACATACGTTGTCGAGGTTGGCAGTGGACAAGCAAGGTTGGAGCCCAACACAGCACTTGCTCTCTCTCAAAGGTCCCCTCCCTAAGCTTTTTGGTACCTTCTATACCCACCCCACATGGAATACTAAGAGATTCCAGAAACTTAGAGCCTATCTGAACTCCTCCTGTCAGGCCACTGTGCAACTGGTTTATTTATGTTTTAAATGTTACAATACCAATGGCGCTTTCCTCTTGCATGCTGTAACATCTAGGCACAAGAAAAAATGAAGAAAAATGCAGAAGTCTTTACAGTACAAGCCAACTATGGATGCAAGAAATTCACTTATTATTGTGTTAGGGCAGCTCGCGCCACCCACACGTTGCAACGTATTGTATGGACACGTTTACACGGCTACAACGGAAGTGCAGTGAACACAGTTTCAATCGCGCCCCCGGCACGTGAAGAGTGAACAGCACACTATGCTCCAATGTGGCAGCAAAGTCACAGCGCCTGCTGGCTTGGACACGTTATCTCGCCCCTGCACTAGCTCGATACGATGCACTGCTGTGCAGTGCAGCCGTGTAATTGAGGCTAACCGTGCAGTGGGGCCACCCTTCCAAACTCGAGTCACGAAATCTCCGAAAAATAGGAATGATAAGTGAGCGGCCCTCATGGAATGGCGGTGCTTTTACTTGCAGGAAGGGGGGACACTGCACGGTACTACTATGGCTGCCACCTGGGCGAAACTGGGGCTCTGCTATCTGCAAGCTTACTTCATCTTTTACAGACACAAGAAGCACTGGCTTGCAGATAACACACTTGCAGCCATTGGAAAGATCTTTTGTTGCTCATTGCTCATATTTTTTGTTGGGCTGTGCGTACATGTGTGGGTGTGCATGCATTGGTGTAGCAGTAGTGTGGAATAGCTTTGCATGTGCTTTTGTTTGGTGTGAGAAGATAAACATCGGTGGCCGGTTCGGAATTTCGCTCACACACGCACATGATCTTGGTTGCTCCGTTACACTGGCAACGGCAAGCTGACGCTAGTGCTGTTTCAACTGGTACTTGGTTCTAATGCGCATGCGATTTCAGGGTGTATTTTCCCAGGTAACAAAAAAAGCAGCGCGTTTGAATAACTTACACGAACGTGTTGGAAAATGCGCGGCACGCATATACCGTATTCACTCGCGTAATGAACCCACTTTTTTCCACAAAATTCAGCTTGAATTTGGGGGGACGGTTCGGTATGAGGAAAAAAGTTGCAACAGATTTTTAAAAGTTGAAATTTCATACAATAAAGATGCTAAGAGAACGGCTGTCATAACTTTACCTTTTTAGTAAAAATACGTAGGTAACTATATAACGATATTTATTTTTCATTCACAACATGCTAGTGGCCTCTTACTCGCCATCGTCCCCCCACTCGCAATGGAGCTGTCCTTACTAAAGTCACTTGCCGCTCCACATATGTCGTCAGCCCACAGCGCACCGTCTTCTGTGCCATCAAGGCACTCCAAAACTTCTTTTCCCACAGAGGGAAACTTCCCTTCTTTGGGCCCATGAAATACGGCGATCCCTCTTAATCGCCTAAACTTCTTGTTTTCGCCAAGTAGCGTACACACACTGGGTCAAAACGGAAGTCCCGCCCAGCTGCGTGGTTTCCATGTGCTTCAATGCATGCTCCACCATCTTCAGTTTAAAACCGGCTGTGTAGCTCACGCACGTACTGGCCAATCGTACGCCACACACCACCAGCACAAAAAAAAAAAAAAGGTTGGAACACAGCTGAACAAAACCTTGGCGTGTAATGACGAATTCACAGAACAGCACTGAGCAGGGAAGGAGCGTGGAGTATGCTTCGTGCTTTGTTTGCATGCCGCAGCCCTTTCGTGGCGCTGTACGCAAGATTGTTTGTTTTGTGTCCAGCACATGGCATTCCGCAAGCGCGCAATTTTTAAATTGTGAGCCACGGCATTCGTGCTCGCGTCTCCGGCTACTGTTGGAAATTTTTTTTGCTAGACTGAATTTTTTGCATTTCTGCGCATACTGTGGCCTGATATCAAGTTACTGCGATCGTCTAAGGCATTAGCAGCCATGCCGAGATAAAAACATAATCCCACTACAATTTTTATGCAAGGTGGCAAGACAGTAATTTCTCAAGAAGAAAAGTGGCGGAGGGGCCATTACGCGAGTGGTTTCATTACGCGAGTAAATACAGCAATACATTACTCGCCTGGCTTTTCCACAATATTCACACATTCAGGAATTTTCGAATCTCATTTTTCGAATCGCATATGCATCGAATTAGAAGAATATTCCATTCGTATTCGAAATTTCAAGTATTCCCACACCCCTCATTTTTTCTTAGCTCATATAGAACAAACTGAAGGTTGTAGTGCTACACAATGCACACAATCACGCATTTAGGGCCAGGGAATACTTTTGTAAAACTCAATCGTTTCACTCGTCCTCCCCCCCCCCCCCTTCCCCGACCATTAGCAACTGGAACAACTTGCCCTGTGACAACTTATCTCTTATATTAAATGATTAGTTCCTTTCAAAGTTGGTGTAACACATTTTGACTGTTGTGACACTGTATTTCTTTTCGTTCTATGAACCCAGTGATTTCATGGGTGCTTGCTTGTGAGTTGTATCTGCGTTGTACAGATGTTGTGTATGTTTGATATGCTGGAAGGCCGATGTGTCGCTGATTGCAACTTTGTATTATTTCGTTTTGTGCTTCCTCCAGCTGTAACTCCCCTGACATGGTCGGTATTAGATAACTAAATAAAAAAAACCACACTCAGCTAAGCTGTATAGGCAGACCAAAAAGGAGACCCTACCCACCTCTTCTATGCAGGCTGCTCCTGGGTTGAGTAGAGGCACAATGCCTGGGGTTGCATCAGTGATGGGGGACAAGTCACGTTCACCAAGCATGCCTGAGTGAGAGATAGGGAAAGAGATTCACACTCAATACACACCAAAGTAGCACGGGATGCTTGCTCGGAGTCGAACTAACCAGTGGAGTTTGAATAAGGCATGACAGAAAGGCATCGCTCAATTTGAGTGAGGTCCGTCAAACCACTTTACTGTAACGCAAGAATAAAGATAATATAATGGGCTATTTCATGACTAGTGAGTGGATCTTTAGGCACAAGAAACGAAGGTTTTCGGCGCCCATAATAGGCACTGAAAAGTGTCATTTAGGTAACATATAGGCTTAATTCATGTGGACAAATTTCTGACTTGCAATGAAAACAGCAGAGTCAACTATTTTGCTGTGGGAAAGCAATTACTCGTCTCAACGTTTCATGGTTTGAAGTTGCGCCTCCTAAAATTTGATATTTGTGTGTGAAAAAGACCATTCAATCCCCACTGATGCAGACGGAGCATGCTTGCACTTAGGAATGCTCCATGGTCTAATTCCATCTCGAACGTTAAAATGTGTGCTGCTCAAAACCTTTGGCAGTTCTTTTAGCACAGGGAATCCAGGAATTTTATGTCCGATACAGATTTAAGCTTCGGAATGACTCTGCCAGTAACCGGTTCTTCGGAAATGACGGTGTACCTGTCTAAGACCTTCTAAGTGAGCTCAGCGTTCTGAGACAGAATGGCACCCAAGTTCTCAGCTGCTGAATCCTTTCTACTAAGAACCTGAAATCATCATATGAATGTGCCAAGTCATGCTCATATAGCTCGGTGTAGAGTAGTTTGGGCTGAAACGCTTTTTTCGACTGCAAAGCTGTTAATACTACCAAAGTGTTTGTTGTGGTAGTTGTCTGCCCTTAGCTGAGTTCCCCAAAAGGTGACAACGGGCTCTGGTGGAAAAGGCACAATCGGTAACTGCTCCTCCAAGACACGTTGACAAAACAGAAGGACCTTCTCAGCTCCTCACAGTGCTAGTCAATCCCATAGACAGTAAAGCAAAGTGAAATAGTTATGGATAAATTACTGAGTCATCCTGTCCTACAGAAGTGGATGACTAGCGAAGCTGCTGCGAATAACAAGATTCAGTAACTACGCACCATATACCGATTACAACGTTAGACAGCTTGCAAGATTCTTTGCAACTAACCCTTAGAGCTAGGGTTCAAATGCCCTTGAAGGTTACCCAATACGGCAGACCATTGCTGCAGCACCGGGTAACGATGGCTGTCACAACTAGACTACTTAAAAGTTCCAAGATGCTCCTTCCATAACCTTCTTCTCTCATTCCTTCAAGCTACATGCATATTGGCAGCCGGCGGTGAATCCATGATCGATAGATGACCGTGCCCATGTCCGTGGCATCAACTTGAAACCGTCGCATGTCAATGTTCACATGGTGTTTCTCTGCGAGGTCCCTTTGACCTTGAGCGCACGTTGCTGGCTGTGTTGCGTTCATTGTCTTGTTTGCTTATGTTTACTGCATTAGCAGTGAACAGGCAAAAATTTTCGCCATTGATCCACGCAGCAGAAGAACAGAACGAAAAAGTTCCTGCAGAGACGGATGATGTCAAGCCCACCTGGCGGCAAGTGTAACGGCCTAGTTGCTCGGAGTGACGTCAAGTCGAGACAGCGGTGGCTCAAGCTTGGGGTTCGTGTCTCGGCGTGTTCGGCATGGTGTGTGAATTCTGCCCGCAAATGGCGTGCGACAAAGGCTGAGCTGCGCAGTTCTGAAGAGAGAACTATCTAAGCAAACATAAACCCAGAAAACCCAAAAAGGCATAGTATCTAGCACAAAAAGGCATATTTAGGCGATAATAAGCCCACATAGGCCCAAACCTCCAAATAGGCCCTGATAGGCCCAATAAATGTTTGCTTATTAAAATGCTTAGTTCCTGCATATATGTCAAATAGACTTTGATACGGACTCAAGAAAAAAAAAAGGATTTTGCCTAAAGTTCCAGTCTCTATTCACGACACAATGCCCAGTCAGTAGACATTTCTGACAAGTGAACTGGAGGAACACACACATGCCATACCACTACAACAGTCCTGACCCATGTGTGGTATCCTGACTTTTTTGCTCAATAATGCACGATGTCCTGTTTTCTGCTAATGAGCGCCATAAGATGTATTTTGACTCACTGCAAATGCGATTTCGCGAAATGTATCAAGTACATTCGTTTCTCCTAATTGAACTAAAAGCCATTTCTGATGAGACCAACCTTCATGTTACTGCATTCAGCACCACTGCACAATTAAATCATGAAAATTCTTTTGCACCTAAGAAGCCACTGCTCAACGATCCGATACTAAAAAACAGGGTCATGTAGTCTAACTAAAATTTCCCCTTTCACAGTGAAACTGTATATGGCAATGATACAATACTTAAAAACAAGGCCATGTAAACTAACTGAAAATACCTTTTACAGTAAAGTTGTATATGGCTAGGTTCTGACCAAACCTTTGCCTGTCAAGAGAGCCACGTACCATTGAATTTTCGTCTCCAAAGCTAGTGTACAGTGCCCTGCAGCTCTCACAATCTAATGTAGGTAACTTAAAAAAACTGATACTGAAATTGGCCGCTGAGACGACTCTATCATTACACCCAGTTTCAGACATCTGTCATAACTGGTTCACAGCGAAATTGTAAACGTTGCACAACTCCCATCTTCCGTAAATACGTGGCAATCTAATCTGGGAGTATGATTGCCGATAAACGGCTGCAACTTTTGTTTTACGGAAACTATCCCAAAACAAATTACATGATGAATGGCTTCTAACATGCCTCTGACCCAAAGCCGAGTTTCATCTTTTTTTTTCTAAATATGTAGTGCAGACTGAAGTCGAGTGAAGACGTCTGTGTAATTCCCATCTGCATCTATAGATATTAGCTGGTCTTTCATCATCACAGTAGCTAAAGAGCTATAAATTCTTTTGCTCTCCCTCCCTCCCTCCCTCCCTCCTCCCCTACCTTCCTTCCATCTCCCTCCACCCCATGCATTGAAATTGACAGCTGCCGCAGCCATGAAGCATGGCGGCTGTGCTAGGCCCCACCGTGTGCTCTGCTTCGAAGCGCCAAGCACAACGGGACACGTACCTGCGAGGCAGCCCACGAGCCACAGGGCCTCTCTGCGTAGGTGGAGAAAAGGCGCTTGCAGCAGATGACCCAGAGTGGCCACCATCCCGGGCGTGTCGCCGACGGCCAGGGCCAACTCTGGCCACCCACTGCTCCATGTGGACAGGCAGGCCACCAGGGATGTCAGCACCTGCAGAGGTTGGTTGGGGCCCAATCACATGCAGGGGAATGTTATGTGTGCACACTAATTTGTTTTCACTGTAAGGGGTGCATGACAAGAAGTGTTGCGCCATTTTTTGCAATGTTAAAGGTACGCTAAAACTAAAGGCTAAATGAAATTTTGTTTTAACTTAAAGATTATACACTTGTTAGCTCTCTTGGCCTTTGTTCGACGAGCAACGATGCCTTATTTGCTGAGAAATAAGAAAACAAAGCTGGTATTTCTCTCACCCGCTTCCTTTTCATTTTTTTCGCGACGTAGCCATTCTGTCACAAACTAGGAGTGATGCACCGGCAGCACGGGTGTGTTCTACAGCATAAACGCTCGCAGCGGCAGCTTTTAGATCTCTGAGCCACGGTGGACTGTGGCACGTTCCTTTCGCCACGAAGGCTGGCTTGGATGTTTACGATCTCTCACTGACGGAATGAGAAACGCTGTGAAATTCTCGAGCAGCCGGTAGGCCCGTCTACCGCGGATTCCCAGACCCCACCCAGCTGGCTGCCAGCGAAGCCTCATTAGAAGCAACAAGCACTGTTTCGAATATCAACCCCGGCGTCCCGGGCTCCCTGCTAGCGTCGTTCAGGAGCGTGCCTTCGTTTCACCGGTCGTCTCGCGATTACAGCCATCTCATATTATCTTCTCCCGCGTGGCACCAATCCAGCGTGAAATAAACACTCTTCACGGCAGCCATGTCGGCATTTGCTGCCCGTGCTCCCCTTGGCTTGAACATAACAAGGGCAGAGCACGCACGCTTTACAGATTATCAACGGCGGCTCGAGGCGAGCGGGTGGATCAGTCAGCCAACCACTCGAAGTACGTTCATTTTACGGGCGATTATGTTCAAACCGGGCGCACCTTACCAATAGCAACACTTTAAATAAAGTGTTACTCCTCCTACAACTTGGATTGGATTCCTCCTCCTACTTAGATAGATAGCTCGGGCAGCTCGCTTAACCACCTCCAGTGCATCTCATTCCTTCTGCAGATTGCAATGAAGAGGCTTTAGCTGCTTTCTGCCAAGTACATTGCTTGCAGAAGCTTGGGCATTCAGCGTCGTAGGTTACTGACTTCGCTAACTGCACACCACTGCTTTTCGAAGACGAAACTGAATGCATGATGGCTGACTGAATAGTGAGGGAAGCGGCCTGCCTCACAGTGTGTATATAAAAGCTGAAGCGTGTGTTTTTTAGATGTGATGAGCGCATGGAAAGCTTTGATTTGTTTTCATTTCACGCGCTCAACCACTCGGGAACTGTTTATTTCAGGAAAAGATCTATACAGTCAAATCCCGCTACAACAATATTGATGGGACGTGCGAAAAATTTCGTTCAAGCGGAAATTCATTCAGGCAAAATCTGCCCCAGCACACCACGGAAGGGCCAGAAAAAAGCCCCGTATATTATCCGCATCACTGACAGCATAATGCATGTTCAGAAAAAGGATTGATGCGCAATTGCGCCGTGTTTATTCGGATAACAAACGTACCAATGGTTATCTGTTTTTTTTTACCTGCAAAGGGGGGTTGAAGAAATGCATTTGCGAAACATTACTGCACAACAAGGCATATCTACCGAGCTGATTACTTGCAGATAGCTGCTCCGCGGTCGGAAGTCCCCCTCTCACTTGTGGCAGGCAGGAGAAGTGTTGTTCTCTTATCCTCCATGGAGTTATCCTCTCATTAGGCATGGCGGCAACTGACCTTGGCAGGCAAGCCGCGCGCTTGCATTTATCGCCGGCGCGCGCTCGTGACTAAGACAGGATGACACAGGTTCAAGACTAAACACGAAAACATTATTCTTGCTTTTGACTTTCAAGAACTGTAGAGGAAAAACTGCAATGACAGATGCTCACAACGCATACATGACGGCGCCGCACCAGCAGCAGAGCACATTCGCGCAATTTCAACTGGATACGGATTGGCTGTAGCTCCAGCTAGGCGGACCGGGCCTGTGCGTCATGTAAAGACGGCCAGCCACATCGTTATCACCAGCAAACAATGGTGTGCATCTATGAGTTGTTTTTGTTTATCTGGTAGCAAGGGCACGCGGCACATGTTTTCGGAGAAACTAAGTGCCTTGAATGTATAAGAAGTTACAGATAGCTGGCGTTTTGCTTATTTTATTGTAAAATAATTGTTCAAACCAAGCCCCAATGAGCGAAAATTTCGTTGAAGCGAAAGCAAGCGAGACAAATGGTTCGTTGTGGCGATGACTTTGTTGAATTGACTTCTATAGCTAGCTGACGGGGAATTGGAAATATTTCGTTGAAGCGGAAATTTCGTTGAAGCGGACTTTGTTGTAGCGGGATTAGATTGTAGATGCTTCTCCAATGAGCTCTCGCCGTTCACCCCTTTTGTGACGTCACAAACTGTAGTACCCAAAAGCGTATGATGCGTCGGCCCCTGTCTTCACGTTTCTGGTGTTTTCTACCTTATTTAAACAACTGCTAGTCGCGAGACTGGTGTATTTAGATTCTTGACACCATAATCCATCAATACAGTCCAACTTGTTTCCACCCTTTAGTGTCTCTTTGGGGAATTCAGAGCACTTCGGTTGCAGACATTTCATTCAAAGCCTTCCTGTATTTGAATGCGATAAAAACAGCAAGCGCCACTTACCCCAGCGTGCTCGGTTGGTGTTGCGGCATACTGCACAACCTTCCCGGCAGTCACGTTACACAAGGTTGTAGTGTAGCCCTGAAGGTCATCAAAGCGCTCCTTGTCACTGGAAAGAGACAAATGTCATGTACACTCTTTGATAACTAGTCTGCATAAAAACGACCAACATTTGCCATCCGTTGTGCAGTGTTTCAAATGCCAGCAAGCACACGTAGGAAGTAAGTACAGTCAGCATCGTTGTTGACTTCAACACTGTCTCCGCGAACCAATTTATGTTGCTGTCTTCATGAGCATTGGACCAGGGCCTTAAAATGGCGAATGGTCCCTCAAGATGGCAACAAAGAGATCTAAAGGGGAAATTAAAATGCACCCTAGGTTGCAAAGAACGGCCAAAGAAATGCCAGTAAACAAAACGCGCAGGCTCACCAGCCGCTGTAAACGTAGAAGGCTGCCCAGCCCAGGTGTGCTAGGAAGTCGGGCTTGGCTGATTTCTGGTCAAACAACGGGCACAAGTGTTTGAGAAGCCCCTGTGCAATGAGGTCTCTGGAAAGCAGGGAACAAAAGGCATTACTTTAGAGTGATAACAACAATAATCAAAATGATAATGATCAGTTGAATGACTTTATTTGATACTAACAGTAACAACAACAGTAATTGCAAAGAAGACTCCCGCTAACCTAAAACTTGACTTGCTGTGGAAGCCGAGTGGGTAAAGAAGCGCACTCATACATATGTTTAGACTGCAATCACTGAAAGATTTTTTTTGCCTAATGTGGAATATCAAACAAATGTGTACATGAATGAATGCCTACTGATACGCTGTTAGATATCAACAAAATGTCCAGGTGGCAAATCACAAGCCATTGCAAGGAAGGCATAGCCATCACAAGCAAAAAACAATCAACAATTCATATACTGTGCAGATTTAAATTCAGATGCCTTTTGGAAGCACGCAAATTGTCTTTATAGACATTGCAGACTTTACAGATTTTATACAGGCCCATATAATCGGACTCACTTCCAAATCTACAAAAATGAACAATGACCTGCGCCAAACATGCCAAACATCATCCTTCCAGTTTCGCGTAGCAACCCCAGTATTTACTGGAAAGAAAAAAATGTGACGGCTTCTGTAACTCAACATGACCGAAACTTTTCGTGCAAAGCTGTTGAAAATCTGCCTGGCCCCCAAACCCTTCACATGACTGGCGCATGAAAGAGGGCTGATCTTTAAAGGAGTACTGACAAGAAAATTTCGGGTTAAGTTTTTTTTTCCGCTGCTATGGGTGCCTTACGAGCCCACTAATCAGAGAGTGGCACATTTGACGGTCGATAGCACCGTAAATAATTATTTACCACTTCGTTTATTTGTGTCAGTTTCAGTTTCAATTAAACGAACACTGAAGTGGCTGCCATGACAGGAGGGCGCTCGTGACGTCAACATTCTAGTCGCACCGCTGCCAGTCTGGACGTGCGTATGAGCGCTCGCGCGCGCACCCAGGCCAACCCTGGTTTCCACCATCTCCATGCACCGAGCAGCACGACGTCAGTCCCAAAACCTCGACGTGATACACACAGCAGAACAGCGGGTGCCAACTGCAGCCAGTGCGTTGGCCATGTCACAGGAACCATCACGTCTGCAGTTTGGGGCCAGGAGGAGCAGATGGCGCCATGCTGATGCCAATTGCGGAACGGTATCCCTTCTGAGCTTCCCCGCGTGCGCAAAGATTAAAATGAATTTAAAACATGTTATACTGAATGGTCACTGTTGAAACTTGCTGGGAGATATCTCCTGATAAAAAGGAAGCATTTTACGTAGTTACCCCAGCTTTGAAATTTCACGTCCGTACTCCTTTAATGCGTTACAGCATTGCAGTGATATATTTCTGCAGTTCAACCTTATTCAACGAGGTGCAGTCAGGTGTTCCAGACAAATGCTAGCATTAACACACATGCACACAAGCACACTACAATGGCTGCTAAACTTTTTCGTGTGGTACTTGCTTAATAACTCAGTAAAGAGAGAAAAGATAAGAAGCTTTTTTAAAAAAAGGCGCACTGAAGATCACAACAGGGGCAGATTCAAGTTCACCTCTTACGAGGGTGGAATGGAAAGTGTTGTGTTGGAGCATTGCCACGAGAAAAGAATGGGAGATGGCTTCAATACTAAAGTGTGGTTCAGTACTACATGAAAATGCATTGCTGCGAAGACGTTTTACCAGGAGTAAAAAAAGCAGCCTTACATAAATGAATGAAGGCCCCACGTTTTCCTACGAAATGCCACATGCATGATCCTGTTACAGCCAGCTTCACCGCTGTACCCACATGCATTGCCGATTCTGAAGGTACCAATCATCTGTACTTACACTATTGTCCCGATTACATGAGTTTACTTGACCGATTGCCCATTCATTTTGCAGGTATAAGGTGTCACGATGTTTCGGTAGGGCATTCGCCAAAGAATGCTTATGCATTAATAAAAGCGGGGGAAGGCAGACGACATGAATTCCCATGTTGTTCGTCTCAATTTTCTGTTTTGCGTTCACATTAAATTTTGCAGTAAACTTGTTTTCCTTTATGTATAAGTTGTATTCAATGGTGATGCACGCATGCAGGCAACCATGTGAGTGCGCCGTCACTGTATACGTCGGGCTCCGCGGGATGGTGGCACTTGTCCGTGCTAAGCACATGATGTGTGTTGGACGTTCCAAACTCTGCCCCACTGAACGCAAAGTAATGCCTTTACTCCATTGTGAGTGCGATAAGCAACAGCTTTGTTGACACCACATTGATAATCGGGTTGAAATGAAGCAGACGATGCACGCTGTTTCTTTTTTTTTTTCTGCGGCGTGCGGGGGCAGGGCCACAAGCCGCGACATGTCTGTGGCGCTTCGGCCATGTCTGTGGCCGTTTCAGGTATTGCGAAGCAAAGAAATTGAAAGCAAAACGTTTCAGTGAATACCACCTATACAGACAAAGGAGGCCTGTGCTTCAATTATGTGGCTTTTGAATGCAACAAACCATGCGCGCAACAGCTATTTTTTTTATAGAAATCCCAAAAAGTAATGTTTAGATCAGGCTTTAATGTAGCAAGATTTGACTGGTTGGAAAGTCTTCGTACACACTGGTAGCAGTATTAAAATGTTATCATTGAACTACAGTGCCGATTCGAGGGAGGGAAGTTGCCTGCTTTTAGGTTGCGAGGATCAGACAGAAGTTGTGTTGCAGTTACTTCTGCAGTCATAGTTACATTGTGTAGTTACATAATACATTTTGTAGCTCAGTGCAAAGTGGTAATAACACGATCGCCTTGCTCAGACCAGCCTTTGCAGTGTTAATTTCCTATTCATTCCTACTACCTCCTTTTGGTATCAAGCATTTCGGCAAGAATAGAATACTGCAGAGACTCCGTATTTTTCAAAACTCATAGCTGCCTATTTCAACTCATGCTAGAAGGCATGAAGTGCGTGCATCTTTCTTAATTTCACGGCAAAATACAAAAATGCACTCATTTACAAAATTTCTGGCCAAAGTTATCGAACCTCGAAGAGCCCAAGTTATTCCGCAGTGAAACTGAACACGGGCATTTCTGTTACAGACCTAAAATTGTTTTCTTAGTCATTTTGTATCACTGAGAAGTCCACAAAGTTTTAAAGGGGGACAAAAGCAGGGCCCTAGATTGTTTTGGTCGTTCCTTTTGGTGGTTCCTGATAAAGAGAAAAAACATATGTAGCAACGTTTGTGTTTAGAAAAAAATATTGATGCTTACGAAACACTAGCCATGGTCCACGAGATAAGCTGCTCAAGGGCTCTGGAGTGAATTAAATCATATAGTGCTTTGCTCCATCTCATTCCACCTTCAAGATTTCCCGCAAAGTGATTGTTCTTCAAACTTTCATTCCCCCAAAGCATGTGACAATGAAACCAGGTGTGAAAAAGACAGTTTGTAGGTTCCCATTTGCTGGGCCAACCAAATCCACTCTCTGAGCATGTGAACACAGACACCAGCAGAAAGTGGCACAAGAAAGAGATGTGAGATTTGACAGCGCTCACTCTGCATTTGCTGCGGGAGACTGCGCGTAAGCTTGAAGTGCAAGCACAGCCATTTCAACCACTGCAGGGTGCGCATTCTAGAAAAAAAAAAGGGAGCACAAAATACGAATGAGCCACGAATCCTGTCAACGGCCTTTAAAGCAACATTCCAGTAAACTTAACAAACTGTTGTTCTCGTGCCATTATTCATTTTACCTCCCACAAAGTTTCTAGAGCCACCGTTTATTTGTACGTCCAGGAAGAGAAAACACAGGGACCCAGTTGCAGTCACTGCGAAAGCTGCCGCAATGGCGTCGCAATGCTTTGCACTCCAGTTAAGGGGGCACCTGGGTCTTTGGGACCGAAAAATTGCCCAAAAAAGCATTTTTTTAAGTATCACTTTTCTCTTGATTTGCACAGTTTTTCCTCCAAAAATTCCATACGTGGAATAATACCAGGTACTTATAAAAGCCATAGAGGCCCGATTTCAACAAAGAAATAATTATTTTACCATGATTCCCCACTTTTTCGCCACGAGTGGTATGGCAGTGATACAAAATTCTCCAGAGGTACATCCTAGCATGTAGTGCAGCTAGGAAGATTATTTCTTTTGCACTTTGAAGCTGAATGTTTAAACCATGCGATATGGGAAGCAGATTTTGCATTTTGTGTTTCAGTAGTTTTTTAATTAGCATTATTTTTAAGTGGTTAGCAGTAGTTCAAACTTGGAAGTTAGAATTGATGTAAATGTGTATGTAATTGCAAAACAAAAAAACTGCTTCCCATATTTCCTTCTACACAACTTTCGGTATCTATTCGTCTTGCTCGTAATCTTTTGTTGAATAGTATTTTTCCTATTGTTCTCAAGAACAACCAAGGAAATTTTTTAATGAACTCAGAAACTACTTATCTCACATCAAAACTAACTAGATATCAGCTAAAAAAAAACTGAACAAGACAATGAAGTTCAGTCAAAATTGGTTAGAAAGCAAACAAGAAGTTTCAAAGACCAGT
This sequence comes from Haemaphysalis longicornis, assembly GCA_013339765.2. Taxonomy (NCBI): domain Eukaryota; kingdom Metazoa; phylum Arthropoda; class Arachnida; order Ixodida; family Ixodidae; genus Haemaphysalis; species Haemaphysalis longicornis. The sequence goes on along the minus strand of JABSTR010001308.1, from coordinate 44,053 downwards.
GCGCCTCCTTAATGCCACTTTAGTCTTAAAAATGTGAGGATTTTTGCGTGTTTCAAGGTTAGTTGTGACTTTTTCTTTGGCCACGTACAGCTTATACCGGTTACACCTGCTCCATATGCATTAAATTCCACCCTGCGGGCTCTCCAGTCCAGCTGGAATCCATAAATCTACAAGAAAGATCACGCAAATGAAAGCAGCACTTTTCGACGCGCGTTTTCGTGACAAAAATGCTCGTAGATTGGCCAAGATACATTAGAACTCTGTCTACACATTCTAGACTGTAGAATTAACAGAAACATTTATAAATCTCTTCAGTGTGTGCCTTAAAGGCGACACGTGGTTGCCCTAATGAATCCACCCTCACATACCTCTTCTACAATGTGAACGCAGACAACAATCATGAACCAGCCCACTTAGCGAGACTATTGCAACACAATACCGAACCAACCTGCAGCGTCTTGACGAGGGCATAGCCCGCCCCTTGGAGCCTCAGCAGGTCTCGACATGCCTGGCAGTCCATCGCGGCGTTGGCCAGGAACCAGGCCGCTTGCTCCTGCAAACCACAGAGCGTCGTTCAGACTTCTGCCCAAGAAGGGAGCAAGGGTACGGAAAAACAACGTATCACGCTTCCATGGGCACAACCAGACCGAATATTCAGCAAGGGTATGGGTCGCATTTCTATTGTAACTCACAGTGCAGTTTATGTGTGAAATGCGGCAGTGTAGTGTCCCTTTATCTGCTGCAGGTCAGAAAAACGCTTACCTTTGCAATACCGTAACAAAAATAGGACAGAACAAAACAATCATAATAAAAATAACAAGGTGCACAACGAGATATACACCAGGTGTAAACATCCGTCACAAACAAGGGCAGAAGGGGGGAGGGGGGAATGCAGGCATTGGTCATGGGAATACCTGCAGCTAGTGTCACTAAATAAAGCGTAGCTTATTTTAGTGGCTCTAGCTGCTGCCGTGGATGCAATGCAACTGAAAGTGCCACATGCTATTTCATGGTGCCCCACATTGTTTTTGTTGTTATATTATGGTTGCTTTGTTGCATTTTCTTTTTGCTACGCCACTTGTACTTCACATCCCATGAGCGTTTCCTTTTCTTTAACTGTGGCCACTACCAATGCCAGTGCCATATTTTTCTGATGTCACGCAGATGCCTACTTCGTGTTGTCAAACGAAAAACGAAAACTATTCGTTCACCTCCGGGATGTCCGTACCAGAGGCTGTTGTCCGCTACTGAAAAACCCACATGCTCATTTTATGGCGAAGCTGTCTATGGTTAGGTTCTGGAAAAAAAATGTGTCCATGGATTTTAACAATATACAAACCGATATGCGTAAAGCTAAGCACACCCAAGAGCTGGTGTTTTGTGTTTCCTCCTTGAAAGGCTACTGGCGTGACGTGTTGGCTGGTATTTTTCCCGTCCAACTTGAAGGGCTTCCACAGCGACATTTTGGCTAGTGTTTTTCTAACATAAGCACACGCACATCACTAGTTGCTCGTTTATACATGCACAAGTGGGGGGGGGGGAAAGACGTGAATGTGCAGCCAGGCTTCATGTGCCGTGTGGCTGAGACGTCCTTTCCATGTGTCAGGACTCAAGTTGCGAAGACGGTGGAGACGACGAAGAAGAAGAGACTAAGAAGCGAGAAATTTCTGGAAGCTGGTGGAGAAAAGAAGAGGAACAAGGACAAGGAAGAGGAAGAGCAGGTGGACGGAGAGATCGTGGTTCAAGGCGACCGAGGAGGCGGGACTCGAGGTCTGGGAACCCGCAAGGCACCAGCGGCACTGCCCCGTTGACCTCCTCAAGCATTTGACGCGGGTGCTACTGGGCAACGGCGGCTCCACTCCGCTGGTCTCAGCACCAGCTTGCACGGGCACACACGCACCAGTGGCTTCGCCCCACTGGCCCTGTCACCATCTTCACGATGCTGCGCTCAGGGAGCCACCTCAGCGACAACGGACACCCGACTGCCTCAAGGATCCGGGGCGACGCAACAACAGAAAGTGCGGTAGGGAAATGGCCTTTAAGAACCTATAGGGACGAGTAGATCAAGCGCGAGGACACTGTTGTAGTTTATGAACTGAAAGCCATTTAGGGTTTTTTCTGTATGAGGTGTATTTCCAACACTTTTATTGTCCTTTTGTTTTACCTTCGCAATAGCTTTACCAACCTTCAAGTCTCGTATTAACTTGATCCCTTTGTGCCCGGAATCCATTCTGTTACCGAGGTGACGCGTGACACCATGCTTGTGTGTGTAAACTGCCTTCTCCCGCTTGCAAGTAATGACTCCCACTAAGGCAACCTTACAGACAGACCTACTTCAGAGACTTACATAGACTTAAAGATTTCAAAACGCTGCACTCTGCCGTCACCTCTGCTGACAGTGGACATTATGTTATGTACTAACGCTTCATCACAAGTTGCAGTTGAATGCAAACTTCACTCAGAAGCGAACAAAAAGTGTAGGGCTGGTTCTGCCTGAAGGTGGCAGCAGTGTATAATTTAGAGATTTGTTTCAGGCAGTGCAGGCAAAGGTAATTTTATTATACATACTTTAGCTAAGGAATCGTGGCAGGATATGGGAACTGCAGTGTTAAAACAACAGTCATTAGGAGAACTTATTAGTGTAGGAGGCATCCTAGCTGAAGCCAAAGGAAAAATGTTGGGCTGGCCATGAGATGCGTAGGACAGACTACGAGTGTTCTGCCAAATAACAGAAAGACTACCAAGGTAGTGGATGAGAAGCAGGTGATGATGGAAAGTTCACAGAAGGATGGTGTCACAAAACTGATGGGCCAAGAATAAATGATGCATCAAAGGACAATTTGGATGGAGGTCTGTGGAGCAGGCCTTAGTTTTGCTGCTGCTGATGATCATGATGATGATGAAAGAATGTCATTGCTGGGGTCATGAAACCACCCCCCTAGCTGAGACTCAAGTGTTGCCAACCAGCTTTTTGCCTGTTCCGCCAAATCTAGCGGCCTTTTAGGGCGCAGCACTTTGGCGGCCGTCTCTGGGCTGAGTTGCATCGCCGTCGCAACTGAGTGAATGATGGCAAGACCGATGAGTGAAAGAAAAAGGGAACGATGAAAGAAAGCAAAGGAAGAGAGTGCCGTCAAATCAGGAGGGGAGGCAGTTCCCCGTGGCGGCGCAAGCCAGCACTCTCCGAAAGCGTGCGGTGGGTGAGAGGAGGGGGCAGTATGCTGTGCCTGCACAAGGCGCTCGATGGCGCGGTGCTTGGCCAAAATGTGAGCAGGCATGCGCATGACGATGGTGTGCGTGCCTTGCCTAAGACGCGGGTCGCGGTCCCTTCCTGACACTCACTTCGTGCCGCCAACGCAGAAGCTCATCATCGCTGTTGTTGAGAGAACCCACGAGTGAGTGCTGCCTCAGCGCACTGCTGCTGCGCCCAAATATCGCATTAGGGAGTATCGTAATCGCCGGCAAATTTTTGTTTTTTTTTCTTCTTATATGTGGGCTTGATGTTGCCAACAACTGCTTTCTAATTTCTAAAAATCTTTTTCTGCTGAAGTAATTTGGAACTGAAACAGTCCCGTGTAGTGCCGTACTTATAAACCTTGTTGCGTTGACCAGCACTGGCTCGAAGACGGGCACCATGATAGTACCTGTAAAGCTCGATAACAAAATCAGGTATCACGAAATTTCCATACCCGCTCGCACATCTGTTAGGCATACAGGAGATTGCGCATTGTCAACTTACCTCTACCTTGTGAGCAAGATTTACGTACAGAAAAGGATCAGTTTCCTAACCTGACTTCTGCCTTTTGAGTCGTATACATTTCCCCCACCTTCAATAAAATTCGGTTAGAAGTTAGCACTTATGCTCATTTTGTTTGTCCATGTCTTTTTTAGTGTGCCAACACTGCAAGAGTCCTTCATAAACTCGCATCGTTCCTTACAGTGGACTTTGGTACAATGAGTACACGAGGAAGTGGAAGAGGGAGGGTGAAGATTGCGTAAATGTCCTTATTTTCGCTGTTTCATGAGGCACTGTTATTCGCAACTTTTGCACTTGAAGTTTGAGAGGATACGAGGGTGGGAGACTGTGTGCACAGTGTTCCCTGCAAGTGCATCACATCATTGGCCCTGAAGACAGCCTTTTTTGGGAGGTGAAAAGAAACAAAAATTGAAAAAGAAAAAACAGCCGGTGGGAAAACTTTTTTGACTAATGGTCCGGACAAGTAGCGTCAGATGATGCTTCGCCCTGTGGCTGATTGCAGGCATTCAAGTTGGGTTGTCACAGGTGATAGCCTCCATCGGACAAAAGAAGGGGTCCCTAAACTGCTGCCTTCCATTGATGGACAGCCACCAGAGACACAGGAGGTGGCATTTGAGGAGAGTGGCATTGACCTCCTGGTTATTCCTCACCAGACGCTGCTCGCTGCTCACCAGACGCTGCTCTCGCACACTTAGCGCACGTTGACGCTGGCGGCGTTCACCAGGTTCGACGCCGCCAGCGCTAACTCGTCACTGTGGATGATGGTTCTCGACTAAATGTTATCAGTGATTTTCTCGCTATACGTGCCAGCGTCCCGCATGTAAAATTTGAAGAGCCACAGCTTGACCCAGGGCCCTATGTCCACCATGTCCCTTGTCATGCCGTCTCCTGTCAAAAATCGTCGTGTTAGCGTTCCACTTGAAAGCACGAGGCACTCGTCAGCTTGCACCATCTGATTCGGACCTCCCATTGTGAGCCACACGCGTAACTCCTTTTGCACCACCTCTCGTACAAGGCTGTGAGATGAGCAAGGCGGCTGTCGGCGAGCGGGGCGTCTGCGTCGATGGGGATCAGTGCAGTGGCCTCGTGGGTGGCAGAATGCAGAGCGCGTGTCCAGTTGTCAATGTCCTCTATGGTAGGCGGAAGGCTGACATCGACGTGGCGGCGATATTGCTGCCAGTCCATGAGTTGTTGCGCTCTCGGGGTTGGTAGGCGATCCTTCAGCGGGACAAGGACTTCGAGGATGCAGTGATCGCTGCCGAGCGTTTCCCCAGTGTTCCGCCATGTGGCTCTCGTGCGGTCCTTGGGGGCTTTGTAGAACGTAAGGTCGGGGTTAGTGTCGCGTTGGACGGACGTCCCATGCCGGGTGTGGATGGCCGGGTCGTTGAGGAGTTGGTACCCCGCCTCCGTCGTTTCGTCAAAGAGGCTGTGGCCCCTTGCTGTGGTCTTGGGACAGCCCCAGGCGGTGTGGGGGGCGCCGCACAGCAGGATTGCTTCCTCTTGAGCCAGATGGTCAGCCCAGTGTAGGAGAGCGCGGAATCGCTGTTGATATTGCTTCGGGTTGCTATAGATGTTGATTATGTAGAGACTGGCCTTAGCTTTCTTGCGACCAGTGATGATTTCTACGACCATATGTTCTATAGCACTGTTCAGGCTGAGTTCATGCTCGATGTAAGTCAGGCCTTTGCGCACTAAGGTACACACGCCTTGGGCAGCACCCTTGCCGGCGGCTCGGGCGCGGCCGAAAACGCCATCTCCACCGAGACGCGCAGTGAGTAGGCGGCCGTAGTGGGGAGGTCCACCACACACCTCGCCGCCCCATCCCTTCTTTCCCCACTCCACTACTGCTGGACATTATAATAAATGTTTTATCTCTCTCGCTCTCGTACAAGGCTGCGCCAATCAGTGTGCCCTTGTTCGCTCAGCTTGGTCTCGCCGTCCGCGATTTCTTTGGTCGTAATGATGCACAAGTCTTTCATCCCACTAAACACCAACCACATCACTTCTTTGCGGGAAAGCTTCACATTGGAGTGACCAAGGCGGTGCCTAAATGCAAAGCAGCTGTCCTGACCTGGGAGGCCTTGCAGCTCATCACTTCTCTTGAGCTGCGCAACGGTTGCAGTGGAATACCAGGCGGGGACCTTTCGCTGACTTACGTTCGCAGGTCACGACTTCAACGACGCAGTCCAGATCGTTGGTGGTTGAACTCGAGCTGTCCACAGATTCTCCGAAGCTCATTTGGAGAATCTGGGCAAACAGTGGTGGGTGTAGGGGACGGGCACAGTCGATGCAGAAATGCATCCTCTTGTCTCAGAAATGTGTAGGGTTGGCAACATCGAGTATTGTAGGGGGTTATTTCGCAACACCAGCGAGGACACTGCCTGATGCCGTAGTAATAGTAAAAAAGTAATGCCCTCACCTGTAGGAAAGGGCTGCTGCCGTTGAGAAAGGTAACGACGTAGGGCCCAGCCGAACGCAGCACGCGATACGTGGCCTTGTGGTCCCCACACACCAAGTTCGTGAGGCACGCCAGGGCCTCCAGCTGACACAATGAGTCGTAGTTGCGAAGGGCAACTGACAGCAGTAGTTCCAGCGCATTGTTGCTCCTGGATGGGAACACAAGGGCTACGTGTCAAAAAACGTCACCTTCCCGACGTTTTCACACCGTATTTTTGTATCAGTTTCTGTCACATTGTTTCGCTTCACGTGATTTCGTATCAATAGATGTGAAACTTTTGATGAAGAAGCCTTACTTGATGAAGCGATTGATATATTCGTCCCCCAGACCAAGGGAGTTCTTTAGCTTTCTCAAGTAGTTCTTGTTGATCCGCTGTTTCTTCATATCTTTCAGGAGCGCTTCAAACTGGAATGACATGAACCGGCATGACTGATACGTCAAAATTTCCGAGCTCGATGCGAACGACGAATACCTCTTCGACAGGCACTGGCTCAAACTCCTTTAAGGGAGGCACAGAAGACCGTCGGGCGTCGACCAGCTTTTTCCGCCGTTCCCTCTGCTCATCTGCGAGTGCAAAAGTATGCAGAGGATCACTGAAACGCACATACTCTCATCGGTTATTTAGTTAGTACGCACCGTACTGCTGACTTCTCAGAGTCTGTCGCATTTCATCCACCATGCTGTCCCCACACGGCGCTGGCGTTAGAATGCCGTCTTCGCTAGCGTTTGAAATCATGCCGTATATCGGATCCTGCGTTTTGCAACTCAGCAACGCCAACTACGCTACGCTGCTGAAACAATTATGCATGGAATTATGACATGAAGGGCGCCATTTTTTCAAGAACGGCTGTCTGTTGGCTTTGGTTGGCTCAAGGTGGCCTGTGCTTGCACGAACCACTCATTAAACTGTTATTAAAAGTTAAAAGGTGTTGAAAAATGCTTGTGCCAACATATCACGCCTATCTGAAGAATAAAAATTGTTTCAGTTGCTTAAGTTTAAGCAGATGAGGCCATTTTTAACGGCAGAAGTGGCGCGAGCCTTGATCGTCCGTCCGTCCGGCAAATTCAACCAATTCAACCGCGCGTTTTGCCAGTTTCGCCCAACGTTTTTGGTTTCGCCTGACTTGCCCAACTTGCCCTTGTGCTCTGATTCACGCATTTCGGTATTTTCCTCCCGCCGAGATGGTAAGACACGAAATTTGATTACAGTTCGAAGGTATCAATTTGACATGCCTAAGTACTCAAGGAGCGCGCTGTTTGGTGCGTTTATCGTGACCTGATATTTGTCACTGACGTACAGACGAGTCGGAACTTGTTGTTAACATTCATTTTCGCGTTCTTCGCTGCAGAGTCATAAAATTCTGCTTTGTTATTCCGTTCTAGTCCAAGAGGAAGGGTGTAAGTGCTGAGGAGAAGCGACAGCGGATGCTGCAGGTCTTCTACGAAAAGGTAGGTGCTTGGCAGTTTCGTCTGCAAACTCATATCATTTCTAAGCAAAATGGGTGATCGTACAGAAAATAGAAACCTATCCTTAATGTCCGCTTGACTGCAGGCAAGGGCTACAGGGAAGCCGTTTCAGCTGCTTCTAATTTTATAGGTAGATTTTTCGAACTGGGCTAGCCTCCTGATGCGGAATTCTGAGTTTTGTCCAGTCCGTGCCTATTACGAAGCGTCAACTTCGAGCGAGCTCTGATTGGCTGAAAGCAGACGACACGCAATGTGACGCAAGACACAGGTGTTAGTTTATGTGCAGTGGTGTTGGTTAAAGGCCTCGCAAGTGCTACTGCGTTACGTGTCAACGGAAGCAAAGTACACATTTTTAAGCACAGTGGACATTTTCGTTATGGTCTCACAACTCCGCCCTTTCAGTTTGACAGCTAGGAACCAGGATGTTTCCATGCTTTGGCCTCACATCTCCGGGGAGCATGAACAGACTTTTGCCTAGGGCACGGTGTAAGATATACTTATATCTTACACCGTGGCCTAGGGCTTCTGTGTGGTCACGTGCACATCAACGTAAATGTCAACGTGGCTGAGAGGAAAGAACTAGAATAGCCGACATTGGTTAACACCAACTCTCGCACAATGTGCCAGCAGACTGAACAGTTTGAAAATTTCACCGTGTCTAAGGAAGTACCCCCCAAAATGTCTTAAGGCTGCCTTGGTAGGGACTCATAAAATTTCCTAAAGGTATGTCGGATGTACATGCAAGATTTGTTACAGATGTTTTGGATGTATCCGCCAAATATCTCGAAGGCCACGTTCCCTGTCCGCTTCACAGTCTGTCTTCTTTCCTCCGTATTCTGTCGGGATTTCCACTTGTTTAATTGTTTCTTTTCTGCGGCATGGGTGGAAGCAGCGTGTCTTCATTTTTACCCAGCCAGCGAAACTGCTTCCACTCACTTAAACCATGGTCGGTCTAGCTGCCACTAGAGTTATGTCTGGTAATCTCTAAATATTAATTGTGATTCGTTAATAACAGTACCTATGCCTAATCAGTGAGCGGACGTGGGGTTAAAATCAAGACAGACTGATCGTAACATGAGTTCACAGGTAGATGGCTAGTGTGGAGCACATCCGACGTACCTTTAGCCTCTAGGATCGGGGTATGTCTGACATATCTTTAGACACTGCATACGTCCAACATACCATTAAAGGGGCCATAAAGACAAAATGCAACTTTGTGTAGTTTAAAAAAGTTAGGCTCAGTTCAGTACTTCACTCAGCTAAATATTCCAGCCATGAAAGAGGTTTTTTTAACCCCAAAAATGCAGGAAGTATTGAACAACGCGCTACAGTGACGTGTTATGGGTGTGAGTGATTTCATACGTGCCAGCACTAAATACAATTTTCAGTGTGGTATCTGGATGTTAGTATTCAACTGATGTGATGACATGAAACTAGAGGCCCCACTACAATTGTCCAGTGATGTGCCTTAACGATGGTTTTGGTCAGCGGCTGGCAATCACAGAAACAAGGTTCTGTAACGTCATAGAAAGGTTGCCGGGAAGTGGCTAAGATGTCATCACGGTTTCACATGTTTTCTTTAGTATTATCTCCATTATTTTTTGAGGTTTGTGATAAAATTGTAATCAGGACAAAGCATTCTTTCTAATCAGAAACTTTTATTTGGTCTTCATGGTCTCTTTAATTGCGGGTATGTACAACCTATAAGATACCTTTCATTTACTTTGTGGGTACATCCAACGTAGCTTTAGGCACAGCATTGAAATTTTGGCATGCAATATACGAAAAATGAAAATAGTTCGGGCGGGGATAGAAATGGCAAGTACCAACCGCGTTAGAGATATGACTTCGCATGATATTGAGGGAAAAGTCATAATCATACAGGTGCTTCGTGATGTGTACACGTAAAGAAATTCTTTTTTTCGATGCATGTGTACATATCATACTTTAGCATAAAACCCTTCTCATTACCTTGACTATAGTAGTGGGATAAGTGAACCTGTTTATCCTTACCTGATTCACCACCATGAAATGAGAGGACGGAGCTGTGGTGGAGGTACTTTGTATTTTCGGATGTACATACTAATGGACTCTTTGCTGGAGCAAGCATAAATCGCATTATGTGACCTGTTGTCACATTTCCAGGCAGGCCAAATTTTCTTTGCTCAGTGAAACAGGAGTTCTGATGCTTGGGTAACCACAGTTCCTGTGCGTAGCTCCACAAAGCATACCAAGGAACTTTGTGCATCTACCCTTTACTCACTCTGGAAATTCATACATATATACAGCACCTCCTCTGAACTTTTGCTGTGTTTACTACGTGGTAATGCAACGTGAGCTGCAGCAAATGACAGGCTGCTTTGTTAGATGACTGCAGTGAGCTGACATGTAACGTGTCAACTCACTGCAGTCATCTAACATGATGTTAAACACTTTTTCCAACATCCTCCCAGTTTGTTTGCGGTAAGATAGTTTGCACAAAAAATGAAGTGAATCCTATAGGTGGTATTCATTGGAAAGTTTAGCTGTCAATTTCTTCGCTTGGCAACACCGGAAACGGCCACAGACATGGCCGACGCGCCACAGACATGGCGTGGCTTGGGCCACCGTGCCCTCACGCTGAAGGGAAAAAAAAAACGCCGCCGTGCGTCTTCTGCTCCGCTTCAACCCGATTCTCAACGGTGGTGTCAACAGAGATATTATTAATCGCACTCACATCGGATTTGAGGCAACACTTTCCTTTCGGTGAGGTAGAGTTTGTTAACGTGCAACACAGTCATGTGCTTAGCACGGACAAGTACTACCATCCCGGGAAGGCCGACGTAACGAGTGACGGCGCACTCACACGGTTGCTTGTATGCGCGCCTCACCAGTGAATACAAGCAATACAAAACTGATTTGTTCTTTGTTTATCACCGTGCGTGCCTGGCAGGGAGTTTTCTCACTCAGGTTTGTTCATTGTACGTTCAGGTCACATGGACATGTAAATAAACATTTACGCTTGTCACTTAGGTAGGATGACAGCATGGCTGAATCCTGTAGAAGCAGAAACGGTTGTACTGATGTCTGTGCTAGCGGCAGTGGCAGGTGAAGCAGAGAAGCGCTGCTTATTTCTTTCATTTTTTTTTTTTTCAGAAAGATGTATTCCAGCTGAAAGATCTTGAAAAGATTGGCCCCAAGGAAAAGGGCGTCATAGCCCAAGCGGTCAAGGATGTGGTTCAGTCGTTGGTTGACGACGGACTGGTCGACTCGGAAAAGATTGGCACGTCAGTCTACTTCTGGTCGTTTCCGAGCAAAGCAGTTAGCACGGTGAGTGCAATGACAATTTGGCGCTTACTGGCCTGATGAAATAATAATCAGGAGGTTTTTATGTTTGTTGAATAATTATTTATCAGCGCACATGTCAAGTTATTTTGCGCTGTATCGCTGACTGACAAACTAATGTTAAAGGAAATGTAGGAGTGCTAAAGAAGGTACTAGAGTTTGCTGTTGTGAAAGGACAAAATATGGTATGCTTTTGGTGAGAAGTCTTGCCATGCATTACCTCAAATTTATACAAGCAACGTACGTTTCGTTCATCGGATTTACAAGTGTTGTGATGACTAATCTTAGATCTAAACCAACGCACAAATGGTGCTTTAAAAAAGATAAACAAGCACGGATGGTTCAAAGAACACATGGAAGTGTAGAAGACTGGGCTAGTTGGTACAAGGTCATCTTCAGAAGAAAAAAAAAATGGGACAAAGACAGGGCAGGGCTGAGCACACAACTAGAAAGCCGGTAAGGGGAGAAAAACAAGAACAAAAAAACATGAAAAATAACACCTGATAAATGCATCCATGCAGGCGCAAATTTTCATGCACCACTTTTCGTTTCACACCATTTTTCCTGTCTTTTTTTTTTTTCGTTGTTTTAGTTGCCTCGCTGTCTTTATATTGGTGTTTCTTCAATAAAAGCTTAGCTGTGGTCAGCGCTTGTCCTGCGTTTCCCTCCTGTCAAATTTGTCCCGTTTTTTTTGTGCTGTGAAGGTGAACATGTGAAATTGCACACAAATCGATAGTGCATGCCGGGTTGTCTGGAATGCCGGTACCTCTATAACTGCACTAACGTTTGGTCAAAATGCAGCAATGTTTTTGGTGCCAGTCTGACATCTGGCTGCGGCTAGCTGTTCACGAGCGAAGCTCACGGAGTGCTCACTTTCAGAGGAAACGGAAGCTAGACGAACTGAGGGCCAAAGTTGAAGATGTGGAGAAGAAGCTGAGGTTTGTTGACGGACAGTTGGCGAAGGCTCAAGTCGGAAGGGAGGAGTCGGTGAGTGTGCTTTGTCTTGACGTGGTGGCATCCGAATCCATAGTGTGTGTCACGTGACCCCATAGAGCATTGGCATGTGGCCTCATAAAGTTGTGCAAGAGGCCACATTGGGGATGCTGCAAGGTCACTGGCTTGAAAAAGTTTTGGCAGGTGTGGAAATGTGACTAGACACGATTTCATTAGAAGTGGTGCATCAGGAAGTTGTGGTGTTACTTCCAGTGACATCAATGCCAGGGATATCAGTGCAGTCGAGCACTGGAAGGGAGCAGAGGAGGCCATAACTCTGCAAATACATTTAATAAGCTGGTTTTAGTTTGTTAGTGTTTGAAAAAAGTGGGGCAGTAATCATATTATACTGACAGCACTGACAACAATCAATGAACCCATTAATGTACAGTCACGAACAAATGAAATATGAACCAGAACACACAAATAGAATGATTTCTTCCCATGCAAGTCAAATTGACACGTGGCTTAATTACGGTAACAAAGTTGGGAAATGTGGCTTTCCAAATGTACCAATAACGCACCATTATGTGACCTCCATTAACAGTATTTTTCAATTTAACACGTTATCACAGTTTCGTGTTATTTCATTTGTTTGGCCCTGAAGCACAGTTGCATTACGAGAGGGAAAGAGGGAAAAAAAAGTAAAAGGCACTGCTGTGACAGGTTAGCGCCCAACGGAAGTAGAGTATCAACATAGAGCCTGTTCACAAACTGGTTAGGGATTTGCAAAACTAGCAAGTTTCAGTCACTGCCAGACAAGAGCTTTAGCGTGTCACAATGGTTAGCCAGTGAATTTGTGATGATACAGTCAAACCCGGCTATAACGAACCCGGATAGAGCGAATTATGCTATATATCGAACAAAAATATTTCAGTTATGGAAATACATGTGAAACATATTCCTTATAACGAAGTTCACATCCGATATATCGAACTCTGCACGCATAGAATGGCCGCCGAAATGCATGGTCTCGGAGCGGCGATTGAGATGTGGATTGGCCGCTTCCACGGAGCAAGAGTTGCGAATTAGACATTGCGCCTCGCATGGAGCGACATGACGCCTGACACTTTCCCTAACTGTTTCCGACGTGCGGGACTCACGACGGAACCCGCGCAGTCAGCGAGTCCGGACCAAGACAGCAGCATCGATGAACTGTGGGAAGAGCTCCCCCACATTCCCGATGATGTCGCGAGTGACAGCCGTCCGACGCTTATAATGAAGCGCTTTCAGCAGTCAATGTGCTCCGCCAATGCTTCTTAGATTTTGGAGGATGCGGACTCGAACTGGTGCAAATAATGTTTCGTGTAGAGAATGCTATGCTAGTTGAAGCCGCCAAAACGAAAGTGAAAACAAAAATCACCGCTTTTTTCTTTGCGAAGTAGGCAGTTCAGGCGGAAAGTAGCTTTAATACTTGCAATAAATGGATTATTTTGGGTATGGTAACGGCTACTTTACTGTGTTCGTTTTTCGTTTTTGCATGCGGGGATGGTGGAGTTGAGGAGAGGGAGGGGGGCTCCCGCGGATTGCGAACTTGTAACGATAAGTTCGCTATAGGCGGGTTCGGCTATATCGAACTAATCGCGGTGCATATTGCAATTCGCTATAAACGGGTTTGACTGTATTGAGGTCTGTGGCATGTGCTGAGGCTTGGCTGCTTTGTGCGTGGAAAGGTGACTTTGCGACATGGTATTTTACGCCACATATCTTGTTTCCAAGTACAGCCAGATCCGCCAAACTGATTCCGAAATTTAGGAGAGCAAAGCCCTCCCTGCTTTTGCTCTTTGCTTGAAGACATCCGAGTAGCACCCAAGAGATCTCCTTTGACACATGGCATGCCACTATAAGGGACAGGCATATACAGTGTGTTGCGACGGTAATTGGAACACTTTAAATTTTTTTCCTGAGCGAACCGCCGCTCTGTTCGCGCTCAGACTTCACACAAAAGGGCGCATTTGTGGTCTATTTTGTTTGACACCGGGAACAACGACGGTACTACCTGTTTATCCTGAAAATAAATAAAAACGATTTTCGCCTATGGGAAAATGGCGCTGATTTAGACGTGCGAGCCCGAAAACCGGGTTTTCTGATCGTCTGCTAGCTCATTTCTAGGTGAATTTTCTGATTGTCTGCTGCACCATTTGGCTCCGTACGTGAATCCCAAAGGTGCGTTTCACTCTGCAGGTGGTTCCGTCATTCCAACATCAACTTGCGCTGGCTCGCACGTCCAAATCAGCCACCATTTTCCCATAGGCGAAAATCGTTTTTATTTATTTTCAGGATACACAGGTAAGCACCAGCGTTCTTCCTGGTATCAAACAAAATAGACCACAAAATGCGATCTTCGTGGCAAGTTTGAGCGCGAACAGAGCGGCGGTTCGCTCAGGAAAATTTTTAAAAGTGTTCCAATTATCGTCGCAACACCCTGTATATGACATATTTGACATGTTGCAAAAAGTTCCGCTTCACCGTTGACAGCCCCTCTACCCAAAAACTTTTGTTTACATTTTACACTTGGGACAAGTGTAAAATGTAAAAATGTAAACACCTTTATACAGAGGCCAGGCACCACCTCTCAGTTGCTCCAATTGTCAGGTGGCGTCCCCTACAGTCTGTGCAGTTTGGTCCTACCTGGGAGCAGTTGTCACAATATACTAAGAGTTACTAAAGCAGAATTGTTTAATATGTGTAGGAACACTAGCAAACTGTTTAAGTTTTAAAGAGCAGCAAGAATGTTTATTTAACGCCACAGATGCGTAAGGCATGAAAAGAAAGGCTGCATATTATGTGGCTTGGCTCGGCTAGCACCTATGACCCTCAGTGTGAAATTTCCCAGCCATCTCATTCAAGTATGTACACACAGACGGCAAGTGAAACAAGAGCCACTCAGTGGGGGAAGCTGTTAGTAAACTAGGCTCTATTTTTCGGTTGCATTTGCAATTAAGCGATTGTGTCGGCAAAAAGTGATCGGCATAGTCATTGACAGGTTCTTGTTATGCTGAAGAATACGCTTATTCACATTATTCACCCTAAGAAACCTTTTAAGTGTCTCTAATTGAAGTCCAAATTATTTATTCACCCTAAGAAACCTTTTAAGTGTCTCTAATTGAAGTCCAAATTATTTTTATACCTGCTAAGTGATGAGTCAGTATTCCTGGTTGCTCACAATCCTGGTGAAATGAAAGGGCTATAATAAGTAACAAAGGAGGCCACACAGTAAACTAATAAATTTAGAAAAGTAGCTATTCCCATTTGCAATACTACATTTTTGAACAATGGGTAAAGTGAACCATTGATTATATGATGAGAAAATTTTGGCTGGCCTTCTTTGAATTTCGTTAATGTTACGAATGAGAGTATGCACGCTAAGCTCAGATATTTGTTTTGCGGGTGCATGAATAAGTAGGAAGTTAAACAGTAAAAGAACAGTTAAATAAACAATGATGGAGAAGTTAGAGAATGCATGTGTTTTTTTCACATTAATTTAGCAGAACTGTCATTACAATTTTTTTATTTTTCCTTTTCCAGGAGTGAGGCTTGTATTACGTAATTTCTTCCTTGACCAGTTAACCTGTTCCGCGACAGGACATTGACAGTGTCAACATAAGGAGCAGCATGAGGAGGGGGCACAAAACACAAGCGCTGACTTCCATTTCGCTTTTCGCTCATTTTCCCCACTCCTTTGTGAAGCAGTCTAGAGCACCAGCACTCTTTAGTGAAGCCAGCAACTGCACAGAAAAGTTGCGCCATTTAACAGATGCATCAACCCATCCAAGTTCCAGCTGTGCTGAATGAGACTGCCGGCTGTGTATGTTTTTTGGGCAATTGTTTTTTGGAGGCGCAATTTCTTAAGGCCAATCTGGCTGAAGCCCTAGGGGGTTTCCCCCAATGACCAGTGCTGTGTCCGTCCCTTTTCTTCTCAAGGGTGAGCGAGAGAAGCTCATGGCTGACCTTGTCGAGGTGGAGCGCAGTCGGGACCAGCTTGCTGCTGAACTTGAGAAACACAGGGACTGTGACCCCGAGGTCTTGGAAGAGGTCAAGAAGCAGACACTTGTGGCCAGGGATGCTGCCAACCGCTGGACAGGTTGGTCGGAAAATCCACTTCACACCCGCATTTGCTTGAGCTTCTTTTCATCTGAATTATGCCTAACCACAAGCACAAATTTGTCTGCATTTGTGCACACCACAGCAGACTGTCATCATCTCATCATACTGGAGGGATGGCACCATCAAAATTTAAGTTTAAGGAGACTGAGGGAATCTGGCTCCTTAAATTAAACTTACATTCTGATGGTGGAGGGTTTCACTTTTATAAAGAATAATTTTTAGTGAAGTTATTGCCTCCTCATCATCTCTCAAGGGTGAGAGAACGTGGTTGTAAAGATTAGCTGTTCCAAGCCTGTAATTGTGCATGGAGGTTTTAATGTACTGCATACAAACAGGTGTGTGTGTGTTCGCACACCCACACATGCACAAATGTTGATGAATGTGACTTTTAAAAATGAGAAAAATTTGTTGTGGCCAGAGGCACAAACTTGTCAACATGATATGTTGTAGAGGTACCAGTCATCACTTCTAATCATATTCTGTGCTCTCGCACATTCATTAATACACTTTGTAGATACCACTCATCACCTGTAATCATATTCTATGCTCTCACACGTTCTTTCAAAACAACAATCAACCCTGAATGCTTTTATTACAATCTCTGCACCATCAGCAGCTGTATTTTGACAGCTTTATTGCATGATAAAAATTACGACCTTTCCAGATTTAAGAGGTATGGGGAATCTGTGTAGTGGCAGCTTCTTGAATAAATGTTTCTTCTTTTCTGTTTTGCTTCAATGAGACCTTAAACATCGTGTGAATCGTCTGTTAAAGCGAAATCATTCCTAGGAAAATTGTAGTGCTTGACACGGTGCATTCCTTATGTACACTCAAGCCATTGTGGTATTTAATGAAAGGCCCTGCTTTTTAGTCATTAATGCCCTTTATTTTTTTATCTAATGAATGCCCATAGAGGCCTGCTCCTATGCGAGTCAATGGGTTCATGTGAGCATGAGCCCTTGGAAACAGTCACACTTCTCTTTGATTCACTGCCAAATTTTGTGTGTGTAACCGTGTTTACACTCACTTCAGAAATCTTGCACAGCTGGGAAAAGCCAACTTTATCAGCACTTCCCTTATTTTAGCTCGCAACTGTATCTGGAAAGGCATGTTGAAGTACTACAGGAGCATGATATTCCGTGTGCTTTAATGTTGTCTGAAGGGTTTATGAAGCTATTGCTTTGACTGTTCATTGGTAATCGTATTTGGCTCGTAATTGTATTGAACACTATTTTGTATTGAACACTGGAATTTAAAGTCTGTGCCCTCTTTTTTTTCCCCTCCCTTCAGTCCCTCCCACCTACCCTCCACCCTCCTTGGTTCAATGCTCAAATTGCAGCATTTGCACACTTTGAGAGCGTCGAAAATACGGCTAGACAGAAATCGACAGACTGAGTACTGGTGAAGTAGCCAAAGGCTGCTAAATGCATTAAAATACTGCACCCCCCCCCGACCTCCCCCCCACCCACCCACTCACTTCTCTTGCGGCAGAAATTTTGAGCGTACTAAAGGTTCAAAGTACTAGTTGTAAGACTAATGTGCCTTCTCTTAAGTTTGGCTGGGGCTGGTAGCTAAGTTTCCTTTTAATTTTTGGTGAGGCTGGCCTAGCTGGCATGCATGATTTCAGTGCTGGAGCAACACTCCATTGGAGCCTGAGGGGTTTTTTTGAGCGCACTCCAGGTTTACATTAATGTGTTTGGCGAGTGGTATGGACGGTCACATGGCCCATGCTAAAAAAAAATGTAATGTGTGCGTTAAATGGAATTGTCAAATAAATGCTTGGGCTGCTCTGCTATACCCAAAGCCCTTGAAAGTCAGTTTCACTACGAAACACTAATGCATTGCTGGGAAGACATATTTCCAGTCGCCATATGAGAAGTTTGTTACCAAAGAGGGAGGCCTTAGGACCGACTTTAGCACCGCATATGTATCCCTAAGAAGTGCCAGATACCGAGCCCACGAACTCAGCTTCAGCTATGTACAAATTCATTGCAGAGAAGACATTTTTCTAGGAGTACTATAAGTAGTATTACATATGTAGAAAGGTTCTACCACTTTTTTGTAATAGTGTTTTTGTATGGGGCGAAAGTTCAATACATGAAGTGTTAAATGCAGACTGACATACGGGTGTTGAGTCCCAAAAAATCTGCCGTTTGAGTAGCTAGGAATGTTGACCAACAGCTCCTCGTTCCCTGCAAGGCACTTTGCAGTGCTTTACTAGGCGCATATACACGATGTAAAGACAATACGGACATATATGTCAACAGATATGTCAATATGTCAATACAGACGTCTGTATTGACATATTGACATATCATATTGATGTATCATATTGACATATGTCATGTGTCAATAAAGACAATACAGATATATGTCTGTATTGTCTTGCTCATTTTATCTGGTTACTGGGCGTTTGTGAAGCATTCACAAATACTCATTGGATTTGGGGAGGCAGTTATAGTTGAAAGCCCATAGAGTTTCTCTATATTGAGAAGCTCCACGGGCATATCTTTGCGAATGTCAACTTTATGACCATTGGGGACAAGAAACAGTTGTTGACAAGCCCACTTGGCTTTTCGCCGTTGAGTTTTTGGTATGTGTAATTACAACACTGTGTATATTGTTTCGTTGCAGATAATATATTTTCTGTGAAGTCGTGGGTCAAAAACAAGTTTTTCATCGAAGAGTCCGTGCTCAACAAGCAGTTCGGCATTCCCGAGGAACTGGACTACGTTTAATGCTGAAAATTTGAACCAGTGTACATGCTTATTGACTCGCGATTTCGCGATATTTATTTACGTCCCAGTTTCTGACTGCATTTCGGCTGACAGCTGTTGCATCAGCCGTGACCTATATTTTGGCAATAAAAGTGCGAACGCCATTGTTCCTTTCTTGTTGCATTTGTCGATCGTTGCCACACTCGCTCTCTTGTTATCATTTCAAGACGAGGAACTGAAGTGACGGAAACGGGTAAGTAACCGGGCGCAGTTGCGTCAGCCGGAGAAATAGAGCACCGTGGCAAGTTGGGGGAGTTGCGCATGGAGTTGCGGCATTTATCTGCGCGCTGCTTGAACTTCCTTTTCTGTTTATCGCTTTCCCGGCGCGCCTGGCGCGCGCTTCCAGCCTACAGATGCTACAGACGCTACAGAGCAGCTGGCGGCGGAGAACAGTGACGCCACTATCCTGGTAGCCAATCAAAGCGCGCGTTGTGGAGCCGCAGGCGTCCAACCCGGCAGCGCCACGATTCGCAGAGCCCTCTCAGTTCGTTCTCGTCCGGGGCCGAGGAATGATCACGCGAAAAGAGTCAGTGAGTTTTGGCGTAGTTTCGGCTATGCATTTGGTGCCCGCACCGATGTCCCTGTGAAGGATCAACGCGCGAGCGTCCAGCAACCATCATCATTTGTTTTGACCACATCATGGGCGTACCCAAAAGGATTGTGATCACGGCTGTTCGCGATCGTTCGGAGAAGTCTGCGGCGGCGATCATCGCTCCTCGAGATTGGCACATCAAGTCCGAGATGGAAGTTACCGTTGGAGAGGCCGTCGCCACGGCCGGGCCCGTCAGGAAGAGACAGCGTCTCGACCACCTGACGAGGGAAGAAAAGATTATGCGGAGGTAAGCCTAACGCCGTTCTGGCCCCGGTCGGGCCCGCTAGCGGAAGTGCCTATTGCCGTCGGGGGGGAAAAACCGGTCGGAAAACTGGTTCTGTTTTGTTTTGGTCGGCCCGAAAGCTTTCGCTTTCCAGCTGTGGAATCCAGTGTTCGCTTTCTAGCGTTGAGTTGTACCGGATCTGGCCGGTTTTTCTCAACCGGCAAAACTTCTGTTCGAATGGAGACCAACCGTGCTGCCACGTTGGCACGCTTCGGCCTTTCGTTCGGCCGCGCTGGCAAGGACGCCATGATATGACGTTAAACGACTTGTTGACGTTGCAGCCTGTCGGCACGGTAACTAGGGCAACGACGGGACGCGGTTGCATCAGCTGCTTTTCGCCGTAGCGAAGCGCTGCGCCGGCGGCGTCATTGGCGCTGTTGAATTACCCGTCTCGAGTCGCCGCAGATTGCTTGTGGGTTGTTCGAGGACTGTCCTCTCCGGGGAAATATAATAAAAAAAATTAGCGGTGATTCCGCTGGACTGGTAATCGATGAGCGCCGGTGTCATCGCTGGCCAAACAACCCATCGCCCCGTGCCGTCTTGGTATTACCCAGCGGACGTATTGATCAAGCTGTCTTGGTTACTTAACTGATGATTAAAGTTTGATGCAGGCCGATTTCTTGCCGCTTTCATCTACAAACGCGGGCACTCTCTTATAAACAAACCGAAAGTGTACATGTTTTGACACTTCGATCGCTGGTAGATGTGTTGAACCTTAGGGAATGATGTTGTCGATTCTTTTTTTTTTTTTTTTTTTCACGCCAACGGAGCTTCCGATGGGCACATTGCTGACTGTCAATACTTGCTATTGATAGACGAACGCATAGATGCGGAACAGAGAAACCGAAATACATGGCCGCTTGCAAAATGGTTGCTGTAATACTTCAGACATAAAAAGAAATCATGGTTCACGGTTTTTCAGGAAGCCTGGTCGAAGTATTTATCTTCCATATAAGATTGGTAGCTGTTATTGCTTCCGATTCATCGGGCATTTTTTAATTGCTGTTTGAGTGTTGAGTGACACACTTTGCCTGCCTCCTGCAGAAAACTGAAGAACCGTGTAGCAGCCCAGAGTGCCCGAGACAGGAAGAAGGCCCGGATGGACGAACTCGAGGAACAGGTCACCCGACTGCAGGCAGATGTGAGTGGGCACCGATATTTTTTGAGCATGCCTTAATATTTCTTGGGGAGGTTTTTGAAAAGCCAGAACGCCTGTGTGTTGTGATTTCTGGTGCAGATTGAGAGATCCTGAAGTGTTCTAAATTTGCAGCCCTTGACGTAGCCTTGGCAGTTTTGGCTGTCGAACCTACATTTCGTGTTTCTTTTTTGTTGTTGCCGGTATTAGCATAGCAGTGGTGGCGAAAGCTGTGCTGTGACGTCATTGCACTGTTGGAGTTGAAAAACAAGCACCTGCGAAATTGTGAAAAGCTTTCAAAGCGGCTGTGAATGGGGAAATGTCACTGCTTCGCAAGCTGAACTGAAGGAATCCCGAGTGGGTGCATGCGAATGAGTTTCTACGTCAGTGTAGTGCAACTAGTGTGGAAAATTGCACTGATGCAAACATAAAATAAATTGTTAGACTTGACTTTCTGGAAAAGGCAGTGGCCCATAACTTACTCAATGGCATTACTCCGTGTTTGTGCACATTCAAGGAAAAGTGGAGTTTTTAGGGCCGAACAAAACTACCTGAAAACAATTCGCACGTTGCTCTCCAAGTGCTGGCCTGTGTATACAACGTAACGAAACAGCTGTTCTTCCTGTGGTTTTTCTCAGTGGGTGTTAGCTTCAGTGACACCCTTTTTGTAAGGCACCCACTTTTGTATCTGACAAGAGGCCCCATGGTAGTTTGACTGTTAGGCCCCCTCCTACACATGAAGAGAAATTAAGTTTTGTTGCACTTGCCCTTTTACTGTGTATTCAAGTAGACTGTTGTGCAGTGTTCGCCCCCTTTCAATCGGTGTTTGTAATAAACACACTTTCACAGCTTCGTCGTACATGGCAGGCACCTTTTCCTCAAAGCTCCACTGTCTCTTTTCAGCGGGCCGCCCTCCTGGAGGAAAACCGGCTCCTCCGCAAGCGCCTGGAGGAGTTCGAACGGGAGAACCAGACACTCGTCAAGAGGCTCGACGAGAAGACCTCCGTCGCCACATCGCCCATTGCACCCGTCGTCAAAGTTGAGGTGTGTGTCTACTTTCCCCCCTTGCATTGATCTTTTTTTTAAGTTGCAGTCAAGAGATCGATATGCCTTGGGTAAATGATTGTGAATGGGTAAGGCACATCGACCAAGTGCTTCGGGAAAATTTGCTCTTTGCAAGAGCTGCAATACAGAGTTCAAGTGGCTGAGGCGCGCATCTGCTTAAGACGAGTGCACAACTGACTACCCTACATGAACAGGAAACGAAGTTGTGCTGGCTGTTTGTGGAGGATAAGTTTTCAAAAGTAAGGTACCAACGGGCTGCCAACAAGGAATACTTTTCTCCAATAATTTGCATCTCTGGCAAATGGTATTGGGTTTTTAAAAAAACATTTTTTGTTTAAAGGGACGTGTAATCTATGGCAGTGGAGGTGCATAAATGGCTTGAAATAAACGTTTTTATTTTAGCAGTTTTATTTGTTTTGAAGGATACATAAAAGGCGAGAGGTCTTTCGAGGAAACAGTCTAGCTTTTGTGGACGGTACCTGTACATAGAGCATTGGGTTGCTTCCATCTACAGCTCTTGCGTTTAAATGGGTATTGTCAAAAGAAAGGTGCTTGGAAACTCCAGGGACGAAAACAATGGTTCTGAAACATGCGGTATCAGCAACATGCTTTTGGTGCGCACGTGAATAAGCCAAATATTTATCTTTCCAGGTCTTGGCTTGAATTTACGTTTGCTTAGTGAGGTGTGCAGGAGGGAGATGGCAGTAATTCAGCTTTGTAGATAGGTAAATAATTATCCAGGGTAGGGATGAAACAAAGCACTTATCCTTGTCGAAAATAAAGAGTGGGATAGTCTGTGCAGGACGGCTGGAAAGTTCACGAAACACACATAACTTGAAAGGTTTTGGTTTTGATGCTTTGTGTGCTGTTTTTTGTTGTAATACTGTCTGCCAGTGAGATTTACGCACCCCTGCTTTTACCCCACCATGTAATTTGGCACGACTTCTTTATTTCTTGCATACCACTTAGGGCAGACACCTTTTGCACTCCAAAAGAGAGCCCGCTAACCCGTTTTCATTAGATTTGCTGCCAGTTTCTCCCGTGTGCCCGACCTGACTGGAGTCTCTTTGCTCTTGCAGCCGCCATCGCCATCGCCCGAGGGGGCCGGAGCAAGCAGTGGTTCCGTTGAGTATGCCTCGCTCATCAGTGGACCTCTGCAGAAGGACCAGGTTCCGCTGCTAGCTCTAGCTGCCCTCTGGATGATGCGATTCGCCTGCTGGCCGCTGACGACGACTGCGACGACCTCTTTGCCCTGCTCCAAGAGTGCAGCCAGAGCCTGCTCGACGGGCCCCCCTTCGCGGAGGACCTGCCTGCTGCTGGCAATGCTGCTGCTGCTGCTGCTGCTCCAGCACCGGGCCCAGCGGCGGGAGGGGCCAGGCAGCCGGTGAGAGCTGGCAGAGTGCCTGGCTGCATGCTTTTTATTGCTGTTGTCAGGAGTCGTTGTGTCATCGCTAAAACAAGAAAGCATTCGTCAAGTAGGGCTTCCTTCTTTCAGCCAGGTTGACCGTACTGTTGCCACACTTTGGGCCATCGTAGCTAAAGTAGTAGTTTGTAAATTAGAAGGGCTGGACTTGTTTATGTTCGTGATGAAGGGCAGGCATCTGCGTACATGATAAGCAAAAATTCGGACTTGGGGGGTGCAGTTAGTGAGGTGTTGGGGAAAAAAAAGTTGGCACAGCTTGCACTAGTGGTGCAAGGCACTAGTGCAAGGCTGGAGAAACAGCAGAGCTGGTGGCCCCTCTCCCTTCGTCGGAGACGCCGTTTTTGCACCTCGCATTCTCCATGACTGGTGGCCCGGGATTGTTTTGCCCGCAGGCGTTCACATCGTAGCAGGCGTTCAAAATACAGGCTGCTAACCCTGTACCCCTCTGGCGTTTGGGGTGGCCCAGTAATTAGGTTGCTGGTTTCGCTCCCTACCCATACTTTTTCTTGAGGCTTCGAGATTTTTTTTTTTTTTTTTTTTTTGCAAAAGACTGAGAAGGTTTCGCCTAAACAGCTCTGCTGTTAAAAAAAATCATCTGGTTATTTGACTAACTATATTTTACTGAGACTTGAAGGGGCCTAGCATGCTAGGAACAGTGCACTTGCTTGTTTCTTAAGGTTATTGACAAGGAATTTGGCATGGCCTTCATATAAATTTCACGAATCAGCAATTTGGATGCGAACTTGGCCTCTCTGTTGTCTAATGGCTGCACCACCCTGTCCCACTTTGCTCCCTGTACGGTGGCACCACAGAACAGGGAATCTGTGTCAGGTTTCGCAAAAAAGACATGATGAAGTCGAGGTGGAAGTAGAAAACCAGGCTTACATTTCGCTGCTCTGTTTTGTTCTCTTCATTCCGTCAGCTTGGTCGCAAACGGAGCACCTCCACACGTCTGGTGGGGGCCTCACCAGAAGAGCTGGACTCCATCAAAGAACTGATCCACTTCGACCACGTCTACTACAAGCAGGAAGAAAGTGCAGGCGCAGCTGACGTCATCATGGAAGATGCTCCAGCCACAGTGGCAGCAGCAGCGGCAGCTAGCCCCCAAGACACTTACATCCTCTCCCCGCCATCTATTGCATCTTCACCGCCCCCGCTGATTGGCCCTTCCTCCCATCCTGCTTCCCGTCCGGTGGTCTTCACTCCCGCCTCTCCCGCCACATCGGTCGTGGAAGTTGAAGACACAGTGGTCGTCATCGAAGACAGCAATGATTCGGCTCCGCTCTGTCTGATGTCTGCCCCTGCCACCAACAGCGGTGTCCTCCAAGGCCATACTCTGTGTCCGTCCATGTTCAAGATGATTCCGAGTCCGTCGGCGCTGAGCACCGAGACCGGTTATGAGTCGGCGGTGTCCCCTCTGAGCGACTGCAGCCTGAGGGAAGACAACTTCTTCGAAGAGTCGGCCTGGGAGGACCCCCTCCCCGAACTGTTCCCAGCACTTGTGTGACGTGAAAAACAAAAAAAAAACTCATTGTGAATTCCAAAAAGACTGTGCGCACTGCGTCTTGACAAGAGATGTGGGCCTGAACTCCCCTTTTCTCTCACTCCCAAATCACCCACCTTAATTTATGAACTTTCGTCGTGGGGCGACAAAAAAAACTGTACATAGTGTAACATACGCGGGTTTGAATTGTTTTTGTTGGCAGTGCTTTGGCTGCTGCTGCTGCTGTATTTTGTGTTTTGGTGGTTCTTGTGTGATGAATAAAGTTGCCTTGCATATCCTTGTTACCCAGACCTGACCACTTCTTTACAAGTGCACGAATTGTGAACGGTACTAAACAAGTTGCTCTGTCATCCAAAAGAGTAAGATAAATTGAATATACCATTACTAAAGTCACTTTTTGGGTCTGATTTATACAAATTCAAAACCCAAATATTATAAACTGTTAAACCGGGACAACCCACCTTCTACTGTAATCGCTTTCGAGTTAGGCGGAGCTTTCATGATAATAGCAAAATAATTCGCAGGGAATACATTATTCTTGTAGAAGGAACTGGTGGTGCTTGCCTGCTTCGCGTTCGCATCTGGTCCCAGAAAAGTGTTCTCTAGCTGCTCAATGCATTGCATCAATTGTTTGTCGCTACCGCTACATTGTACCTTGTTGCGGAGCAGGCGAGGCATGTTTCTTGTTTCTGCCGTCGTAAGCTCTACTCGAGGACCCTCATTCACATTATCAAATGCATCGTGCACAGCTATATCAACGATGTAGGCGTCGGACAGCGGCCGGTAATGGGGACATCGGCCTCGTACAGTGCATACTCCGAGTAAATTTGCCATACACAACCGAGTTCGGCACATTTTTGGAGCTAAGCGTTTGGAGACCTTATCAACAGCCTGTAGCGGACTTTTCCTTGTGTCCACTCCGTCAACATTCCGAAATATCTGTAGTCTCCCAAAAAGCATTTCGAGATAAAGGGGGGAGGGGAATACATGGAGAAGTAAATGCACGGCGAGAAAAAGTGATTGACTAAACCAATATTTCGAGGTATCTAAGTGAGTTTACAAGGCATAATTTCTGGCATACTACTGAGATTTGGTAACTTTCAACGCATTGTGCTATGATTGGGCCATGCGAGGGTTGGATGCAGAAGTTTCTGCAAATGGAAAGCGGGTACTTCACATAAAATCAAAACCCTTTGCTTAAGTAGAACAGGCTATCCAGGGCATACATGACAACCTGGCGTCCTCCCACCCGACCAAGAAGCTCAAGCATCACCCCTATCATGACTAGCGCACCGGAGGCCTTCCTCGTTGTATATCAATGGAATTGTCGATCTCTCAGTTGTAAGCAACACCAGCTAGCCCTCCTTACCCAACAGGACCCGCCAGATGTCATTGCTCTTCAAGAAGCAAATACTCCTACCCCTCGCTTGCCACAATACAACGCCTTCACCCAGGACCCGCAAAACCGCACAGCCATCCTTGTACTGAATTCCCACCCATCCCAAGCACACCAGCTCAGCCAGACTTCCTAATACCTTCGTTGAAGTCATCTCCACCCGCCCATGACAACCCAGCATGTATGTACTAAATATCTACAGCCCCCCCACCAGTAGTCTTCACACCATCGAGGCGCTCTTGCATGAAGCTACAGTCAAAGCCAATGACAACCCGCTGCTTCTCCTTGGTTTTTTAAAGCCCCGCATACGGTTGGGGATATATGCGCGCTTCGAAAAGGGTACGGCTCTGTTACGCGCCACCCAAAATCATCAGTTAGTCCTGCAAAATGGCCTTACAGTCGCCATTCGGACCGGTACAGTGTCATGCGTGACACCACACCCGATTTAACATTTACAAAAAACATTCGAAATATCACGTGGTCATGTTTGGATGAAACCATCAGATCATCTCCATCCGAATTCCGACCTCGAAGATCCCCTCGGAAGGGCACTGCCCGCCTAACCAATTGGTCCGCGTTTCGAGATGACGTCACTCCTCTACCACCCATAGATCAAAATCTTGACGAATGGACACTGGAGCTTGAAAAGCGGGCCCAGAAGCGCACCCAAGAAATCGCGCTCACTGACAGTCAACGTACAGTACACCCGCCGCGGACCCCCACCTGATGCACATCTGGGAAGCTCGACGAAGCCTAACAAAACGTTGGAAACTCCAGAAACACAATCGTTCCTTGAAAAAAACGCATGGCCCTTCTAACACAGCTAGCACAGACCTACGCTGCTGATCTTCAGCGACAGAATTGGCACTCTTTTTGCGACAAGCTCCGAGGCACTCTGCACACGAAGAAAACCTGGCATCTGCTTCGGTCCCTCCTCAACGACACCACTACCAGGCCTGGGTTGAAGGCACCTTACCTGAACAATGGAAATATTCGGACATCATTCTAATCCCAAAGGCAAACAAGCCCCTCTCCCCCCGACCCTTCGGCCCATCTCCTGACGTCCTGCCTCGGGAAACTTTTCGAACACCTGGTCCATCAACGTTTATCTACGTATTTGGAGGATCACAATCTGTATCCATTAACCATGTTCGGGGTTTTGACAGCATCTCTCTGCTCAAGACGTACTAATTCAGCTCAAGGAACAGGTCCTAGATCATCTGAGCAGAGCCACTCCTAGGGCCATCTTAACACTTGACGTCAAGGGCGCGTTCGATAATGTCACGCATCAAGCCATTTTGGAAAACCTCAACACGACTAATTGCGGCATCAAGACTTTCCACTTCGTAAAAGCTTTTCTTCGAAACCGGACCGCAACACTGCGACTTGGGCCCCTTCGATCCCCCATCTTCCACACTCCGGGCCAAAAGGGGACCCCCCAAGGCTCCGTTATTTCGCCATTGTTATTTAATATTGCCCTCCTTCCCCTTTCCCAGTCGCCTACAAGCTATCCCCGGTCTCCAGCACGCTCTTTACGCGGACGATTTGACCATTTGGACAACGCAGGGCTCCAGCGGCGCACAACAAGACGCTCTCCAACAAGCGATCGACACAACTATCGACTATCTCTCGCCCAGAGGTTTGACATGCGAACCTAACAAATCGGCTCTCCTAGTCCTTCGCGCCCGCACGTGAGGTCAGCCTGCTGTAGCTACTCCCGATCCGCAAGTTACCATCCAGGGCTCTCCTATTCCCCAAGTCCCCACTCTCCGTATATTGGGTGTGCCTATCCACTACGATGGTTCCGGCGCCACCTTTCCCGCCTCAGCTACAGAAAACGGTCACACAGCCCCCACCTAATACGACGAATAAGAGGATCCACTCACGGCCTCAAAGAACAAGACACCTGCCGCCTGATACAAGCACTGCTGGTCAGCCGTATAACCTACAGAACTCCTTTTGTCAATCTAAAACCACAGGAAGTCAACAAGCTGGATGCTCTAATCCGGAAAACGTACAAAGCTGCCCTTGGACTCCCAACTTATACTTCCAATGCGCGTCTGTTTCACCTCGGCCTGCACAACACGCTCAGTGAACTACTAGAAGCACAGCGGACGTCCCACCTCCATCGCCTCGCCCTCACTCCCTCAGGTAGACGCGTTCTCCAAAACATTGGCCGGCCCACCCCCTCCCCTCAACACGAACTCCAACGCACCCCCCTGTCCATTAGTCAACGCCTGAAGGTTAGCCCGGTACCCAAACACATGCACTCATCCTTCAATCGAGGACGTCGTGAAGCCAGGGTGAAGACGCTTGATAAGCGGTACGGCGCCGACTCCTAAGCACGATATACGGATATTGCTATAACTCCCGACCACACGCGCACCACCCTAGTTACTGTGGACTCGAAGGACATCTGGCCACAGCCGTCACCTATCGAAATCTGCCGGTCACCTCAGCCGAAGCGCTTGCCATCGCTCATGCAACTATCACACACCAGCATCAACCATACTTGACCATCATTACGGACTCCCAACAAGCCTGTCGGCTGTATCAAGCTGGCCTTGCACCACCCCCGGCCCTCCCTGTGCTCCAACACCTTCCCGAGGACATTGAAATCTCGATCGTCTGGACCCCAGGTCATGCTGGCCTTGCAGGGAATGAGGCGGCTCATGCCGCAGCCCGCGATATCTCCTTACCCGGGCACTCCCAACCGCAAGGACCGACACCGCCGGGGGCCTCATCTCTGACCATCAAATCCTAACTCCGCTGGACTCTACCTACAGCTCCCTCCTCGCGCACTACACACACACACCCCGAAGAACATACCCTCCTCCACACCACAGTCTCTCCAACCACCAAGCTCACATATATCGGCGTCTACAAACAGAAACCTTCTACAACCACACTATCCTCTCCCACATATCTCCGTCCATTTTTCCACATAACTGCCCACAATGTGACACCCCTCTCACAACCTACCACCTTGCGTATTCATGTCCCCACCACCCCCACCCCATTCACTCCCCCTCCCTTGAGCAGTGGGAGTCTGCGCTGACCAGCTCGGCGCCGGAACATCAAATCGCCCTGGTGCAACGAGCCCTGGATTCGGCGCAGGCTCGCGGCCTCCTGGACGTAGGAGGCTGACCACGTCCCTTTCCAGCTCCCTTGGCTGCTCAATAAAAAATGTTTTTTACCACCACCACCACCACCTTTGCTTAAGAGAAAGGTGGTTAAAATGCGAAGCTTTCTCCCATGTAACCTGAGTGAAAGTCACTCCAATCTCCTAAAGCAAACAGTGGGGACAGACAGTCAGAATAAGTGAAAATGGGACAGGAGGGCTTGTTCGGCTCTGTAAGAACGGGTCGGTGGCAAAATTCAAATCTGTGCGTCGCCAAAACCACATCCGGCGAACTGAACACAACAAAAGTGGGCGAGTAGATGTTGTAATGAAAGAACCATCGGTGTAAGCATGCAAGCCAGGGCCCAACATTATCTGTGCTGCTGTCCAGGAGTTATCTTGCGGTGTGGAATCGCCAAATGCAGAGCGGGATGGCAGCAGGTCCAAAGTAGACGTTTCAGCTCGCTTGGGGAAATGCATGTACCGTGCAGGTTAGTAGATAGTCGCAGGTGAAAGAAGTCGAAAAGACCTGTTTGGATGTCCAAAATGGTCGACATGGGAAGGGATTATGCCAGAACTTTCAGCGCCGCGGTTCTGGTGGTGGTGTACGCTCCGGTGATTACAAACAGTGGCGAACGCATGAATGAGTGAATTTTAGCTTTTAACAAATGGTGCTGATGGTCACCCCACCAAGCCGCTGCGGCATACGTTACGGTTGGCAGAATGGCTCTGTGGTAAAGGAGTCGAAGATGACTGTGGTCCACGAAGGAATGACGCCGCGCAGGACCAATGAGGGTGGCGGACATCTTCTCAATGCAACTCCGCAAATGGGTCGTGTGGGCAACAAAGGTCAGCTGACTATCGAACACAACGCCCAAGAGCTCCACCTCAATGTCCCCAGCACTTCCTGTATGACACCAGGGCCATCTACTGGTTAGCTTCAAACCCTGCTTCTGTTCGTTTGAGCGACTATACCACTGCCTCATTCTGAAACTGATAAAAAACGCCAGTGTTTGGCCTCGGGAACATGGGGGTAAAATCGTTGGTCCATGGCGCGAATATGGCTTGGGTTCGAGCCCAGCAGTGCTGAATTTTTCTAAAAATAAGGGTATATTCACAGGGCATTGGACCGCGCGGCAGCGCTACCTGCGCGGCGGCGACGACGCCATATTTGAGGTTGCACTCCGCCGCGCGGGCAGCGCGTTTCCCGACGCGAAACGTTGTTTGCGCGGTGGTTCTGGCAAGAACGTTCGTGTGGACGGTGTTTTTCTCTGCGTGATTCGTGTGTTTGAGAATGCCTGGTCGGAACGAGTAGCCAGCATTGTTTTCGCTGCGAAATTCCGGATGTGATGTTCGCGCCTACAACTTCAAACCCGAAGCAGGCCGAACGACGAAAGCAAGAGCGCCGTTTTTTTTAGATGCGACGCTGAGAGCATCTCTTGTCGGCGGCCCCGTCCTTCCTGCGTGCGTCCGTTGTTGTCCGCAGCCTTTCCACTCTGCCCCTCTCCTCTCCGATAGCGAACACTCTCTCGCGAGGGGCATTTTGGGTTGGATTCGATTGGATTTGGGTTTGGGTTGGATTAAAGTGGATTTGTGTTGGATTGTGTTGCGTCATAGCCGCGGCCGCACTGGCGCCGGCGCGTGCCCAGGTGAGAGCGAACACACTCTCTCAACATCTGCGGGTGTGCGGCCCAGCGCGCTCTCACTCCGCCGGTGGGCGGCGCTGCGCGCGGTGCTGCGCATGTGCAGTACTGTCTCTCTCCGCGGTCTCCTCTCCTTCGGGCGCGCTGCGCATATAACCGGTGTGCCGCTCTCCGGCGGCCTTTCGGTCGACGGTTGCTCTCCGCTTGTGCTTGAACGCCCCTCAGCGTCGCATCACACCAGGGTTCCCGCGAGGGGAGGTGGGGGTAAATTTTTTTTGAAGCGCGGTGTTGTTTCGAAGCGAAGGCCGGGGCAGTGCTTGAAGACAGTATGATTTTGCGCGACGAATGCAACTGTCCGATGGTTTGACAGGCGCGGCCAGCGGCGTGCATAACCCAGTCCGTTTTGGCGATTTCGCGCTATCTCGGTGTCATCCCTGTGCGCCGATTTCCTTATTTCCTCCGTTGCTTGAAGCGACCGTGGCGCGAGCTGAGAAAATTTCTTCACCCAAGGCTGCGAGGATATTTGATGTGGTGGCGGCGTGTGAGAGAGGAGCTGGTTTTACCGTGCCACCCAGGCATGTTGCGCGCTTCTTGAGGAGTATGAGAGACGGTGGGGGCTCTGGGGACAGTGTTCTGTGCGTGGGAAAGCACGAAGGTCGTCCATTTGAGCTCCCAATGAAGCGGAACAATTACGCACAGGGTCTGGGTGGAAACCATCGCGAGGTAAGTACGTGATAAAATTAGGTATGGTGGCGACGACAAAGATCCCAGCGAGGATTTTCAAGTCTTCCTTTCGGTAAAGACGAAGCGGAAATTATAAGCAGAACAAGATTATGGAACACGTACGATTTGGCTACTTCGAAAGCAGCGCAGAGACAAGTGACAAAGGCGCTGCTCTAGTTTGTCCCTGCATACGTTAACGTTTTAGTCTCTGCGCTGTTTTTGAAGTAGTCAAACTGCGTACCCAGCATCAAGCGTTAGTGTCGGAACACGTAACACGCTTGGTCATTAGAGAACAGTCGAAGGCGACGAAGAAGAATTGGATCAATTTGGATGCCCGCAATTACCTGGGAAGCGATATTGCGATATTGCAATTACCTGGGAAGCGTTATCGCGTGCTTTCACCTCAACACTCGAAGTAGCCCATGTTGAGGCTGGGAGCCCAGTATGGTTCGTCTCATCCATAAAGTACGCCGGCTACCTTAATTTGGGAACATTTTAAGCATGGGAATGTTTCAAACATGTGACGAGGTGTGAGGTGAAAGAGGTGAAAGCTCCGACGCCCATCGTCCCGGGGCCCACCTGGATGAAATGGGTTCCAACAGATTCGATAGTGATTAGCCATATTATCAATAACTTCTTTGGGAATTTGTCGAATGAAGACAGACAGCCTTCAAGCACTGCCCTAGCCGCCGCTTCGAAACAGCGAAAGGAAAAAAAAAAATACACGGCGCGCTTTTTTTATTTTGCCGTACGACCTGCTTCGGGTCTGCGGTTGTAGACGTGAACAGCGCATCCGGAATTTCGAAGCGAGAACAATGCTAGCTACTCGGTAGGACGAGGCATTCGCAAACCCACGGATCACGCAGAAAAAAACACCGTCCACACGAACGTTCTTGCCAGCAGCACGCTGCAAACCACGTTTCGCGTCGAGAAACGCGCTGCCCACGCGGCGGAGTGCAACCTCAAATATGGCGTCGTCGCCGCCGCGTAGGTAGCGCCGCCGCGCGGCCCAAAGCCCTGTGAATACACCCTATACTTGTGATATTTTTTAGTGTAAAACAATTGGCTCAGCTTGCCCTAGTGGTGCGAGGCTGGCGAAGGAGCAGAGCTGGCTGCCCCACAGCCCACTAGGTGCACTGCAGGACGAAGGCCTCTCCCACCGACCTCCAACTGTTTTTGCCCCGCTCCACTCAAGTCAATGATTTGCCTAAGAAAAACACCAAATCCCCCCCGCGCTGCTCCAGTTGCGGCATCACGAATCCATCGGAGAACCACCCGTGCACTCCCCGGTGCGTAGTGTGCGAGGGCCCTCATCTCACGGGCTCTGCAGACTGTCCACGACGCTTTCAACCCCGCAAGCGACCCCCATCGTACGCTCAGGTGGTCTCGGAACAAGTGAAATCAGCCAAGACTCCGAATGACAGCCCCGCCGATTTTCCTGGCCTCGACCGCGGAACCTGCGCCAACCATCCTGCGCGCCACGCCTGGAGCACTAAAGACCGAGAGAAACCTTCAGAGGGGCAGGGCAAGCCTTGGAAGCAGCTGCCAACTGGAAGGCCGACTACCTAATCGATGCAACAGAGTGCAAACTCTTCCGTCCTGACGACTAACCTACGCCACACGGCTACAACATCCACCGGCCAACAACAAACAGAGCAAGACCCTCAACATTTCCAGGTGAGCCGCCCACGTCTGCCTCCCAACAATCCCCCACCTCCAAATCCCACCCCACTATTCCCCAGACCTCCTTCGAGAACTACAGGCAATACGCGCCGAGATTGCACAGCTACGCCAAGAAAATATCCTCCTCAAACAGGAAAACGTCGCTCTCCGCAACACTCTCGCCACACCCAATACCAACGCACCTCCCGCGCCCCCCACGCATTCCGACACCGACATGGAGCTTGAAGCATCCCAAGCCCCTCCCCACAAACGTAAGGCCCCTCCACCAGAACTCCCCCAAACTCATATCGATAATGCAACGAATGACCGCCTCGGCTCCATTGAACAGGCTTTAACTAATCAAAGGCAGGAATATCTTCAGTTACACCAAACTCTAGTAAGCACCCAAAACGCATTACAAGCTACTATTACAGACCTTCGCGGAGAAATACAGTCTTGCGTGCGGGCGCTCACAACAAATGCTAACCTAGCCCCGACCCCACAAGAAGTCCCCCTCCCCCTTCTGATTTTGACAATGAGCAAATCTAAACTTAAAATTCTAGTCTGGCAGTGGAACTGCAGAGGTTTTAGTAAAAAGCGCCACAACCTGCAAATGCACATATCCACTCACGACCCCAGTCCCACCATCATTGCGCTTCAGGAACCAGGGCTCAAAGTAAAACTCACGGGCTATCAAACCATACAATCCCTAACAACCCATTCACTGCTACCCTCGTGCACCGCAACGTCTCTGTTGAGTCCACCCCCATTGAGGGTACGGACATACCACATGATTTTATTATTCTATTCCTCCTGCTCGGCAAGCCATTCGCCTCTACGTATTGAATGTTTACAGTAGCCCCAAAGCCACAGCTCACAACTTTAACTCCCTCTTTACTCATGCCATCCGAGGAGCACAGCATCATCCCCTGCTAATCCTTGGTGATTTTAATGCTCCCCATCTCGCTTGGGGGTACCATCGCACCACACCCAAAGGCCGCCGTCTGTGGGACCTTGTCCAAACCAAACGTCTAACGATTGAATCTGACCCGACCACCCCCACGCGCATGGGAAACAGTGTGCAACGCGATACCATGCCTGATCTCTCTTTCTCCCGCAACATCCATTGCTTACGCTGGCACAGCACACCTC
This sequence comes from Haemaphysalis longicornis, assembly GCA_013339765.2. Lineage (NCBI taxonomy): Eukaryota > Metazoa > Arthropoda > Arachnida > Ixodida > Ixodidae > Haemaphysalis > Haemaphysalis longicornis. The sequence continues at coordinate 9,474 of JABSTR010001308.1, read as the reverse complement.
ATTCGCTCGGCAGCGATCACTTTATCATTGCATTGGACCTCCAACCCATCCACTCGCTTGCATCGAAACCGCGTCAGCAGTACATTACTGACTGGCACCAGTTCCGTACAGAAAGTGAGCAGATCCCGCCACCAACAAGCATCGATGCCACCTCTCTGACCACTTGGATCGCCGGACTTTTAACAACTAAACGATCTCAAGACAAACCCCTCGAACATGAAATTCCAAGCGACGTTGTTGATACTCGCCTCCACCATCTCTGGGAAGCTTATAGAAGTATTGAACGAAGGTGGCGAGCTGGTAAACACCGCCGCCGACTCCGGGCCAGATTAGCGGAACTACAAAAAACTATTGAGGCCCACGCCCTTGAACTCGCCCGACTCCAATGGGTACAACTCTGTGACCAGATGCGCGGAAATCTGGGTATGAGTCGTACCTGGCACCTTCTCATGGACCCTAGCTCCTCCCGAACCCAAACCCAATCACGACTCACTCAGCTTGTCCATAAATATCCCGGCACCAACACCCAACTCTTAGATTATCTCAAAGCTACGTACATAGCACAAGGCCCCACTTTTATCGCGCCCCAAATACTCTGGACCCCCACAAACCCCGATTTAGACCGAGAAATCACACAAGCTGAGGTACGCGCGGCGCTCCTCAAGATCCGCACCAACACAGCTCCCGGCCCGGACGGCATAACCAATAAACTTCTACGAAACCTCGATGATACCTCTATAGCCACTCTCACCAAATACTATAATCACTTCTGGATTACCGGCACTCTCCCTCCCGAATGGAAACATGCTAAATATCCTTCATACCTAAACCTGGCAAACCCCTCGCACTCGAACATCTCTGACCTATATCTCTTACTTCCTGTGTAGGCAAAGTCCTTGAACATATTATTCACACCCGCCTTACTCAATACCTGGACGATTCCAACGCCTATCCCCCCACAATGCTTGGCTTCCGCTCTCGGCTATCAGTCCAAGACGTCCACCTACAACACCTTCATGACATCATTGCCCCTCAATCCCGAATGGACACGGCCGCCATTCTAGCTCTTGATCTTCACAAGCTTTCGACCAAGTCTCCCATGCAGCAATCCTGAGCAAACTTGATCATTGAAAGTTGGCCAGTTCCTTTTTAAGCAACCGGAGCTTCACCTAGGAGATGTCACCTCCGCACGAATAAAAATGTCATCCATGGGAACCCCTCAAGGAGCAGTGTTGTCACCGTTGCTCTTTAACGTAGCCGTCCTCCAACTACCACAGCAGCTTTCTCAAATACCCTACCTTCGACACAGTTTGTACGCGGATGACATTACCCTTTGGGGCTTCTGGAGGAAGCGATGCCCAAATTGAAGAAACACTTCAAACCGGTGCAAATATGGTCCTCGCTGCCGCGGCTCAAGCAGGGCTCACATGTTCCACAGCAAAATCCGAGCTACTAATTCTCCCTCCTCCTCGCGGTAAACCCCCGAACCCTCCTACCATTACTATAACTCTCGGCCAGAGCCAAATTCCTACGGTGCCCCGGATAAAGGTGCTAGGGCTCTTAATACAACAAAATCGCGTGAACTCCCAATACCTCACTCAACTAAACGCCCAGATCACTCAAACCATTGGCCTTCTCCGACGCATCGCTCCCGGCATCAGGGCCTCAAGGAGGCAGAACGCCTACGCTTCATTCAAGCTTTCATTAAACAGTCACCTCACCTCCTCCCTCCCGTACCTCAATCCCACCCGTGCAGAACTTGAAAAAGTAAACCGCCTGTTGCGTAAAGTCTACCGAGTCGCCCTGCAGGTACCTCACAGCACCTCCACTGCCAAACTAGAACAGCTTGGTATCCACAATACCGCTGAGGAACTTATTGAGGCCATCTAATGAATCAATACTCCCGTCTAGCATCGTCCCCTGCGGGACTAACAATTCTCCGCCGATTACACATCCGCATCCCCAAACTTTACTAATTCTGCCCACCCGATTCCCCCTACCATTCGACACAATATCCTAACCCCGGGCCCCTTCCCCGCAATATGCACCCCACAAAACCCCGTCGCTCGAAGGGAACAACGCGCTCGTTACCTGTAGAAAAATACCCTGTTAAACCGACAACCCCTATGTGGATGCCGCTAGCTACCCAAAAACCACACAGCCTATGCCTTGGCGGTTATCAACAGTCCTAACTCCCCCCCACTCACATCTCTCACCATCCGCACTGTTGCGATCTCCGTGGTAGCGGCTCCTCGGCTAGGACGGGTGGCCGGGCATTCCAAGCGCCGGGGCCTCCACAAGAAGCGGAAGACTCCGAAGAACGGGAGACACAGCCGTTTATTTTCAGTGCAGAGGTAGAATGCGCTCCTATGTACAAAATGGGGTTCGGTTATATAGACATGAGAGAGGAGAAAACGCGGGAAACACACACTCGGACCACACAAACACATGGCCGCAGGCTCGAAGCCGAACGAGTCGGTCGCGGAGGTCCCCCTCCCCAAAGTGGCTTAGAGAGACGCACGGCCGGCGGCGCCGCATTGCCACTAATAGTTGCCGGGGCCACCCTGGTGTCGTCGCGCGGGAAGACGACGACGCCGACTCAATAGAAGGTCCGTCGCAGAACACAGATGCGGCCGCGGCCCTCTCCGGATGCTTCGGCACCTTTGAAGACGAAGTCGAAGTGCACTCTCCATTCCCCCCCTCTCAAAGTGGGGTCGCCGTACGCGCACGTGTTCCGCTGTCGGCAAAGTCACAACAACTCCTCCACCACCCGAAGCTCGTGCTCCGAGAGAAGGGGTCTGCAACCGCTTCACGAAGAGCCGACTGCTGGGTCCGCAACGATGGTCCATGTCCCCCTGGCTCGCTGTGGCTTTCATGGTGGCAGGCTTTGTCTGAGCAGCACACTGTCTTCAAAATTCACAACACGCACCAAGCAAGCATCTCGCCCAACTCCCAGAAACCCACCAGACACTTTTTCATACCTCAGGGCTGCTAAAATGTTTAACAGCGTCTGGAAATACACAGGCTCAAGTGCCCTCAAGACCGATCAACCCTCTTCTCCTCTTTACTTCCACAATAAACACTTGAAGGTAGCTAATTTCCCTGTTAGCCTGTCGCTTCTTAAAAACAGCGGCTTAAGCCATCGGCGTTAGAATTCATTTTGCCCTTTTTATAGCGTACTTCGAAGGAGTATTGTTGCAAGGCGAGGCTCCAGCGAAGAAGACGCCCGTTTTTTCCCGACATGTTTTTCAACCATGTAAGAGGACAGTGGTCGGTCTCAACAATAAATTTCGAACCGGACACGTAGCAAGAGAGCTTCTGAACGGCCCAGACCAGACAAGCACATTCTTTCTCAGAAGCGCTGTACGCTTCTTCCCTGGCCGTCAGTTTTCTGCTTGCATAGAGAATCGGGTGTTCATTCCCTTGATCGTCCCTTTGGCAAAGCACAGCGCCCATTCCCCGGTTGCTCGCGTCACATTGTATCAGGAATTGCCTAGAATAATCGGGAGATCTTAGCACCGGCTCGCTCATCAGCGCCTTTCTCAGCGACTCGAACGAATTTTCATAGCGCTGTCCCACCTAGTACGTTCGGGTCAGTTTTACGGAGAGCGTCGGTGAGAGGGCTGGCAAGCTCCGAATACTGCGGTATATACTGACGGTAGTAGCCTACCAAACCCAAGAACGCTCGAATCTCCGTCTTCGTTGCCGGCATGCGGTAGCAAGAGATAGCCAGCAGCTTGATTTCCGAGGGCCGGCGCAAACCCATTTCCCACTACATGGCCCAAATAGCTCACCTCTCGGCGGCCAAGCTGGCATTTTTCGGCTTTGACCGTTAACCCTGCTTCTCGCAGTCTGGACAGCACACTTCTCAAATGAACCAAATGCTCCTCCCACGTGTTAGAAAACACCGCCACGTCATCGAGGTAAGGAACAGCACAGTCTTCCATCCCGCGCAAAACTTTGCTCATTAAACTCGAAAAGCAAAAGGGTGCATTTTTGAGGCCGAAGCTCAACATTGTTGGAGCAAACATTCCAAATGGAGTTACGAATGCTGCGTACTGCTGGGCTCTCTCAGTCAGAGGCACCTGCCAATAGCCTCGAACGAGGTCTAGCGTGGAGATGTACCTGGCGGCGCTCACTTGTTCCACCCTATCCTCTATGTTGGGAATCGGAAACACCTGATCTTTCGTCACTGCATTGAGTTTCCTGTAGTCGATGCACGGTCGTGGTTCCTTCCCGGGTACCTCAACAATTATCATGGGTGAACTGTAATTGCTCTCAATCTCCCGGATCACGCCAAATTCTAGCATTTTGTCCACCTCGTCTCTTAGAATGGCGTGTTGCCTTCGGCGACATTCTGTACGGCTTCGAGTTAACCGGCTTCGTGTCTGTCAGCTCGATGTCATGAGTTATGAGGTTAGTCCGGCCCGGTCGTCTAGAGAACAGATCTCTAAACTCAGCAATCACTTCACGAAGGTCGGAAGCCTGGTCCGAGTTGAGTGACTGTGCGCAGCATGACATTCTCTCAATCTCGTCCACTGAAAAATCCGGTAGATCCTTCTCTAGCTCGGGAATTTCAGCCGAGACTTCCTCTGGCGCGTTCACTGTCAGGTTAACAATTGACTCCCTTTGCCTGTACGGCTTTAGAAGGTTAGCGTGATATATCTTGCACAACTTCCGTTTGCCTGGCAATTGCACCACGTAATTGGTGGCAGAGAGCTTTTCCAAAATGACAGCTGGGCCATCCCACTGAATTTCCAGTTTATTCGCCCTAGACGGCCGCAGGATCATCACCTTGTCATTGGGCATGAACGAACGCTCTTTTGCATTGCGATCGTAGTACACCTTCGAACGGTCTCTGCACGCGTTCATCTTTTCCTCGGCTAGCCTTTCGGCTTTGCTCATCCTCTCTAGCAGGTTCAGAACATATTCCACAACTGTGGAATCCTCCTGCTGTCCTTCCCATACTTCCTCAACATCAGCATCGGTGACCGCAAGTTTCTGCCGTAAACCAGCTCCGCTGGAGTGAACCCTGTTGCCTCATGGGGCACGGTTCGGAGTGCGAATAGCGTGGCGGGGAGGCAATCATCCCATTCCTGCTTTCTCTCGTAGCAAAGAGCACGCAGTACTCGCTTCAGGGTGGAATGACACCTCTCAACGCTATTTGACTGCGGATGACACACCGAACTGTGTATCAACTTGACTCCACAGCGCTCTAGAAAAGTGGTTGTGAGGGCGCTGGTGAATACGCTGCCTTGGTCGCTTTGGATCTCTGAAGGGAATCCAACCCGCGCGAACACCGAGAGCAGGGCGTCCACAACATCAGCAGAAGAAAGCTCTTTAAGAGGCACAGCCTCTGGGAATTTTGTAGCTGGACATAGTATCGTGAGCAGATACTTGTTCCCTCGCTCGGTGACAGGAAGAGGTCCCACAATGTCGATCACCAGGCGCTTAAACGGCTCAGTAATGACCGGCACGAGCTGCATTGGCACCTTGCACCTGTCGTGCGGTTTTCCGACCCGTTGGCAGCTGTCACAGGACCGAACGAATTGCTCAACGTCCCTAAAGCAGTTAGGCCAGTAAAACTCTTGCAAGAGGCGGGCTTTGCTTTTTCTCATCCCCAGGTGGCCAGACCACCCGTCCCCGTGAGACAGCCGCAGCAAGTCCTGTCGGTATTTCGCCGGCACCAGCAACTGATCGAATATCACGCCTCGTTTGTCCCGATATCTACGAAACCACAGGCCACCCCTCTTCAGAATGGAGACGTTTTTCTTCGCGACCCCTTCTTTGCAAAGGTCCTGCAACTTGAGGACACTCTCATCGTTCTCCTGCTCCCTACCAAACTGCGCTCTGTCAACGGACAACAATCGCTCAAAACTGCCGTCCGAGGGCGGCAACAAAGAGGCGAGGTCTCCCCGTTCTGGTTCGTTATCGGCCGGTTCCCCCTCCAACTCCTCGCCTTGCCCGGTTTGCGCGACTTCTTTCGGAACCGTCTCCCCCCGAGCTTTCTTTGGACGCGGCTACCGAGGCATCGTCAGGTGTTAATTGGCGGGCCAATTGTCTTGCCTTAGAACGGGTGAGCGCGCAAACATCACCTGTCTCGAAGCTAGTTCCCCTTTGCCTCAAAAGCAACTCAGACTTATTGGAGAACAGATAAGGGTAATCCATCGGAAGGCTGGCCGAAACGGCTGCCTCTGTGCTTAAGGTACCGAAAGGGCCCTCAATGCTCACACGCGCAAGTGGCAAGCAAACGCTGTCTACCTGTACAACCTGGCGGATCCAGGCACAGTCGCCTGTAAAATCGTCGGCGCTTACGTATGAAGGATGCACAACATCCATTGTGGCAGCGGAATCTCGCAGAACCCTGCAGGATTTCCCATTCACTCTCAATTCCCGCATGAACGGTTTCAGGAGAGCCAAATTCTCGTCGCTTCCGTCCGTGTAGGAAAGCACTACCCTGGGGTTTCGACAACCGGCGGCCACATGCCCTGGCTGCTGGCATTTGTAGCACACAAACGGCCTTTGCGCTTCGAAAGATTTCTCCTTGTTTTTCTCTTTCGAAGCTTCGCCAGTCTTTCTTAGTGTCTGCGGTTCACCTTTCACAGGCTCCCGTTTTCCAAACCCTCCGCTCTCGCGAAAAAAGGTTTTCCCACCAGCTTTGTCGCGATTTAAAGCTGTTCCTTCGGCGCTCTGCCAACCCTCTTTCTGCTGAGTTGGACGCCGGTTCTCCTCATGCAGAGTGCGCCGTGACGCGTACTCATCTGCGAGCTCTGCGGCTTTTTGAACACTGGTGATGTTAGGCCTGTCGAGAATCCACAACCTAACTTGCTCCGGTATTGCTCGGTAGAACTGCTCGAGACACATTGTCTCTACTACCTTGTCATGATTACCGTGAACTTCTGCACTCTTAAGCCACTCATCTAGGTTCGCCCTCAAATTGTAGCCGAACTCTAGGAACGACTCCTCCTTTCCCCTAGTGAGCTTTCTGAACCTCTGGCGGAACGCCTCGGTGGACAGCCTATATCGCTTAAGCAGACTCGTCTTTACGGCATCATAGTTTTCCGAGTCTTCCCGACTCAACCGTGCAATTCCATCCGCAACCTGACACGGCAACAGTGTCAACAGACGCTGTGGCCACGAATTTCGTTCGAACCCATTTTTCTCACATGCCCGCTCGAAATTCACGAGAAACAAACCAATGTCCTCTCCAAGTGCGAAAGGTCGCATTAGATCTTTCATTTTGGTATTCCCACTGTCTCCTCCGCTGAGCGGCTGCTGATTAGCGCTGTTGGCTTTGTTTGCCTCGGCTTTCTTCAGCTCTACCTCGAGACGCTTCAGCTCAATCTCCTGGTCGAGACGTTTCTTCTCAAGTTCTTGTTCTCGACGCTTTGTGTCGAGTTCCTGTTCGCGCAGCTTTAATTCAAGCTCCCGCTCACGACTCTTGAGTGCAAGCTCCTCTTTCTTCTCCTTCTCTTTTCTGTCTTCCCGCTCTTTTACCAGCTCCCAACATTCGCTAAGCTCCCTATCGTCTGCTCCGATAGCGAGAATCGCGTCGATAATGTGGGGCTTGCGCTTGGCCCTTCCCGTTTCCACACCTAACTCCTGGCACATTAAAAGCAAGTCAGTCTTGCCCAGTGCATTAAGATCCATGATCAGTTCCTGCGAGACACTGAGCCCTTATCTCCAGACGTTGTCTATCCTGATGTCCAAAATCCACTAACGGTCAGCGATAGACAAAATCCCCAAGCTCCGACATAAAATTCGAGAGTCTGGTGAATCTCCAAAGAAGTCAGGCAAGACACTCACTCAGGCGTGATCGTGGACGACGATGCATGGTTGAAGATCCCATAGCTGCCAGCCAGTTGTTGCGATCTCCGTGGTAGCGGCTCCTCGGCTAGGACGGGTGGCCGGGCATTCCAAGCGCCGGGGCCTCCACAAGAAGCGGAAGACTCCGAAGAACGGGAGACACAGCCGTTTATTTTCAGTGCAGAGGTAGAATGCGCTCCTATGTACAAAATGGGGTTCGGTTATATAGACATGAGAGAGGAGAAAACGCGGGGAAACACACACTCGGACCACACAAACACATGGCCGCAGGCTCGAAGCCGAACGAGTCGGTCGCGGAGGTCCCCCTCCCCAAAGTGGCTTAGAGAGACGCACGGCCGGCGGCGCCGCATTGCCACTAATAGTTGCCGGGGCCACCCTGGTGTCGTCGCGCGGGAAGAGACGACGCCGACTCAATAGAAAGGTCCCGTCGCAGAACACAGATGCGGCCGCGGCCCTCTCCGGATGCTTCGGCACCTTTGAAGACGAAGTCGAAGTGCACTCTCCATTCCCCCCCCTCTCAAAGTGGGGTCGCCGTACGCGCACGTGTTCCGCTGTCGGCAAAGTCACAACAGCACCCACTTACCTACTGAGGCGGAAGAGGCGGCAATAGCGCTAGCCCTTTCTCACGGTCCTACCCCCAAAGTCATATTGTCCGATTCTCAATCTGCTATACGGAACTTTGCCCGAGGGCTCATTTCAGCCAAAGCTCTCAAAATATTCTGCAAAAACCCCCCCAAGACGCCCGTGGAGCTCGTGTGGACGCCCGCCCACACCGGCTTAGGGGGTAAAGAGGCGGCCCATACAGCAGCTCGAGATCTACTGTCCGAGCAGGCCCTTCTGGTTACCCCTAACCACGGAGCGCAATCCACTCGAGATAGCCTTGTTACGTACGCGGCTATCACCGCGCACTACCGCCTCCTCCGCCTGAAATACCCCCCAGCCCACTCCTCACTTTCCACAAAGGAAGAACGCTTGTGGCGGATACCCTTCCGTGCCGCGCCAGCCTTTATCGCATATGCCCTGATCAATACCCATCACCCCTATGCCCCCACTGCGGAGATGTCGACACCATCTGCCACGCTATGTGGGCGTGCCCTCGAAACCCCTTACCCCTAATCCCCTCTGTTGATCAATGGGAGGCGGCGTTGGGCGGCTCTGACCCCGGGTCCAGAAAGCCTTGGTGGAACGTGCGGCCGACGTCACCGCTGGGCTGCGCCCAGTGGTCACCACCCGCCCCTAAATTGCATACTGCAATAAAGTTTATTCCTACTCCTCCTTATTTCGTCCCTTTATCGGGTAATTTGGCCGTCCTCTTTTTCTAGACCCGTTTCTCGGTGTCTACTCGGCCACCCTGATAGTCCACCGGTTATCATTTCGCCTAATTACGTGGCCAGCCCAAGCCAATTTTTTTTCTTTATTTGAACTATGATATCTTCTACTCTAGTTCGTTCTCTGATGCAAGAAGCTCGTTTCCTGTATTTGTTACTCCGATCATTATTCGTTCCATGGCCCGTTGAGCTGACCTAAGTTTGCTTTGAAGTTGTTTAGTAAAGGCGCCAAAGGTTTCGCTCCGTATGTCACGACCTCACATTTATGTCCGAACTTGCCACTGAAAGTTCTCCTTTACTGGAAGGCCCGGGTCATTTC